>JAXIVH010000013.1:452350-582350 GCA_036785325.1 Urophycis tenuis
TTGGACCCCTCCTCTTCACCGTCTACATGCTTCCCCTTGGTCAGATCATCTGTCACCATGGTCTGAGCTTTCACTGCTATGCTGACGACACCCAGCTTCATCTCTGCACCAAACCATCCACTCAGCTCCCCCCACAGTCCCCTGTCAACTGTCTGCACAGCATAAAAACCTAGATGTCATCCAACCTACTCAAACTCAACAGCAACAAAACAGAGGTCATGCTTGTGGCTTCCAAAGGGCTGCTCCAGAAGGTTGGAGATCTTCTTCTGGACATCGATGGCTGCTCCATCCTCCCATCCTCAGAAGTCAGCAACCTGGTTGGTATCCTGGACTCCTCCCTCTCATTCCTGTCACACATCAAATCCCTCCCCAAATCTGCCTTCTACCACCTCAAAAACATCTCCAGGCTCCGACCATCACTCTCTGACTCCGTGGCACGCGATCATCACCTCTCGGCTAGATTATTGCAATGGAGTTCTGTCTGGGGTACCCAGCAAAGTCCTGGACATGTATGTACAGAACTCAGTATTCAGTATGTACAGAACTCAGCTGCCAGGGTTCTCACCCGCACCAAGCACATCATCAAACCCCCTCATCCGCCTCCACTGCCTTCTGGTCAAGTCCCGCATCTCCTACAAGATCCTCCTCCTCACCTATAAATCCCTCCATCACCTTGCTCCTCAGTACCTGACCGACCTCCTCCACCCCTATAAGCCATCCCACAATCTGCGGTTCTCTGACACAGGCCTGCTCATCACCCTCCGCATCAGCCGGCGGACCATTGGCGACAGAGCTTTCAGTTATTATTATCATCATTATGGTGACCCTGATTACCATCCCAACCAGTCTCCTCATATCAGGTAACTATCACAAACTGATTCAGTTTCACCTTACTGATTCCCCCCGCAGTCCCTTATTGTTAGGACACACCTGGCAAAGAATCAGAACCCACATGTAGACCGGTGTCCGACTAGCATTAGTTTGAGTCCATTTTGTCATGCACATTGTCTTAGATCTCCTCATGGTGTTTTTCCATCATACTATACTGGCCTCACTCAACATGGGTCAACTGCAGCTGCCCAGCACAACTAGGATTCGCACCTCCATTACAGCCAGGCTACCTGCTTGAAGGTTTGTGTTCAATGGAAAACGTTCTTGTTTTGAGCCAATGACACAACAACAAACACACAAGTATTGCCTATTTGGTTTCATATTATAGCCTTCGCTAATATTTGATATATTTGTTTAGGAGATATTTAACACATTTGGGTTGTTTCGGAGAGACAAAAGATACACAATGATATCCATGATGATGGCTTTGAACAGTTTGACATTCCACATTCCCTATTCCCCTCTTTTTTCCTAATCCAAATTGCTCATTGAGAGGCAATTTATTTCAGATTATTTACACATTGGACAATGTTTCACATGTATAGTGCAACACAATGTCCTTGATGTTAGGAAAGCAATGTGTTGAAAATCACTATCAGCAATCCAAATAGTGTGAAATATTGTACATTGTCCAGTTTTGAGACCAAGACTAATCTGAAAGAAATCTGTCCTATTTCAGCAAGCTATTTTATTTTACAAGAGAACATTGTCAAACTAAAATCACCAAACTAAAAACCATCATTACCCTTTTTAGTATATAGTATATAGTTCTGAGAATGACTGAAGAATAAAGAATCAAGCTGTTGAGAAATCTAGCCTCGGTAAACACACTTGGAGAAGGCTGGGTGAGTATGTGTTAGGTGAAGCAGGAACCATTGCCTTTCTTGATCATATTTATTGTCCAACTCTTTCATCCTTTTTCCTATTCCAGTCCTGCTGGAAATTGTCCTAGTGTAGACCAGATGACTATGAGCCAGGAAGAGGTGGGGGCTTAGGTAGAGGAGCCAGATGATTGGTAATGGTGGGTTTGATTTATGACACATGGAAGGTGGGATGCACACAGAGTAGGAACAAACAGTCAGGAACAAACAGCCAGTCAGGGGACTGCTGCTTGCACCACTCGTCATGCCTGGCGATGTGTCTCACCGTGCAATGTGAGAGACAACTCCAAACAACCAGGCTGATGTAACTGCAGCCCGCTTGGAGGCGGGACAGGTGTGCTTTGGCCCAACCTTGGAGATGGTCCATATCGGGCTTGGCACAGCTTGGAGCATTTAAACTGGTAGTGGAACTGCAAATCAGTGTGACATGGTACGACTCGGCACGGCCAAAAAAATGCTAATGGGAAAATGCGGTTTGTCTTCATCATTCTTGATGACATTCTGATCTTCTCCCAGTCTCCCGCAGAACACATTCTCTGTGTCCGCCAGGTCCTTCAACAACTCCTGGAGGTCCTGACCTGCAAGTTTGTTGCGGAGGTTGATGCCTCTGATGTAGGGGTGGGGGTCGTCCATTCTCAACACTCCCCAGAAGACTAGAAACATCACCCTTGTGCCTTTTCTCCTATGGATTTTTTACCAACTGAAAATAACCATGCTGTTGGAAATCAGTAGCTGCTAGCGCTTAGCTGTCATAGGATGAATGGTGGCACTGAATGGAGGGGGCAGAGCAGATTATTCTTGTATGGACAGGCCACACGAATGAAGAGTACATCAGGACAGCAAAGCACCTCAACTTCCGACAAGCCTTGTTATTCACTATATTCAACTTTAGCATAGACCATATGCATAAGTCATTAACCCCTGGATCAAGAACATAAAACCTAATGCTCTCTACCATCAATCCACTGCTGCTGACCACTCCCTTGGCCATGAACCCTTTCTGCCTCATCTTTTTGTTGTCGTGGCCATTACCTGGGCCATTCCAAAGTCCGGGAGGCTGAAGTGCCTCCAGCTTGGTGCAAGCAGCAGTCCCCTGACTGGCTGTTTGTTCCTGACTGTTTGTTCCTACTCTGTGTGCATCCCACCTTCCATGTGTCATAAATCAAACCCACCATCACCAATCATCTGGCTCCTCTACCTAAGCCCCCACCTCTTCCTGGCTCATAGTCATCTGGTCTACACTAGGACAATTTCCAGCAGGACTGGAAACGGAAATGTAAGACCATCTATCGTGATTTGATTTGAGCTTCCTGCTAAATCTCCACATGTTGTTCTCAAGCGCTATTGTTGCAGAACCTGAGTTGATGTGAGTTGAGCATAGATGAAGACTACAGAGTTAAGGTGAGAAATTATTTTTTTTTTTAATCTAATAAATGCATATAAATAAAACATTACATTAAATATATAGACAATCTATGTATTTATTCCTAACAGTTAATATTGTTTCATCTTGTTCTGTCCCCCCCCCCCACCCTCTCTCTCTCTCTCTCTCTCTCTCCCTGCCAGATTCCTGTCTCTGACCCCTTACTGGAATTGGGGGATTTATTAAGGGAAACATTTGAGGTTGGTATTGGCATTAAAAAACCTTTCTTGCCCTGTGTCCTCAGGTATCACATCCCAGCCGCTGTTAAACCTTGAGAGGGTGTAGGTTTGTGATTTCATTTCATTCAGATAACGGTAACTACATTGTGGGGGTCACCTGTTTGTAATGTTTAACGTAGAGCCCCTTCCCTTTGCCTGAGATTTGGTTTACTCTTGTATGTGTACAATTAAACAAAGAATCCCTGAAGGATGGTTGTTGTTGTTGTGGGTCTCCTGACAGCCCATGAATAAACAATGAATGAACACAAAGTCTCCACTCTGTTTGGAACAAGGTTCTTGGAAACTATGCATTGATTAGAATCTTCTTCTTCAGAATCTATGGCCAAATCAAATCTGTTCAGTTTATAACTATCAGCTTGTTTTAACAGCTACTGCGTCTGTTCTGGCAACAGGATTAGATCTGAATGTATGCTTTATAAAAAACACAGTATTATTAGAGATAATGTCAAAGCAAACTCAAAGTAGCTTTTTATTGGCTAAAATTGTCACCTAAATTGAGATTTTTTGCAATGTTGTTCTATTAGAGCGATAAATAACAAAAGTGGCTGCAGTGGCTCCGCTACAATTGTCTTGATATATAACAAACGTTATGATGTTTGTTATATATCATGCATATAACAAAGACTATGACGATGGGATCTGAAGGTTGTGATTGGTCAGAAGAAGTGCTGACGTCACCTTGAATGACGCTGACACTGCTGGGTGGTCTGAGTTCCACATCCTTCATCTCATGTTGATGAGTCCTGCTCACGCTTTACGCTCAAGGAACCAAGCTTGAGTCTTCATTCATTATTTTAATTCAGACTTTACATTTTTTACTCTTTATCCTTCCTTCTCCCAGCATTTTGAATGAATATCTCCTTTGAGTTTTGCAGCATACTGTGTCTGTGACTGATTGTCTGTGTCTCTGTTCCTGTGGTCCAGGTTAACTAGTGTAGTGCTACTACAGTCACTCACTCACTCGCTCACTTGCTAAATCAATACAGCAGGGTCACATGCACCCATAGAATGTTCTTCTTCTCACACCTAAGAAAGTGGCCAATCAGCCAGGTACAGCTACCAGGACCCTTTAGTTGCACATGCCTGCTGACAAGATGGAAGCAGGAGTACAAGAGGCCATTCCTTTTATTTCATGGAAGGATTAGCCTAAGTGGACAGGTGTCTCAGCAAAAACATTTGTCTTCTAGCCAAAATGTACAATGTTTGCAAAACATGGCGAAACTTTTTTTGCAGAACACATGGCAAGTTCCTCTTTGAAGCCGAAGTAAATATTTAAGTTAAAAAAGAAACTGTTGCTATCAACCCACTAAGGCAAAATGTAAGGCAATCTCAAATTAGTCACAAACTAAGACCAGATAACCTAGTTCCTAAAGGGTAAGTGCACCCCCTGTTTGAGCTCAAATTCAAACACAAAGAATTGGGGGCTGAGATTTCTAGGTAGAAGGGGGAGGTGTTACCCCAATGGTTAAAGCCCATAGCAACTTTGTGACACATTTTATTGAAGCTAGTGCCACATTGTGTATAAGCGTTATAAAGAGCAATGTTGTGCCATGTAGCGTGATGTTATTATGAAAGTGTACAAGAAGTTGAAACACTGTCAGACGCAGCCAATCCTGTAGAGCCAATGTAGCTGGGAAGGACCAGGTTGTCTCCAGCTGAGCAACAATGGAGGATGAGACGATTATTGCCTGTACTGCAGTGGTCCTGGCCACGTCCTTGCTGCCTGTCCTGCAAAAGAGCAGACTCACCAGTCGGAGGCGGGATACTGATGAGTCATACAATAATTACCCTGTCTGTTCTCTGCAAACTGTTTCTCTTTAGGTGTTTCCACACTGCCCTTAAAGGCTCCTTTGGAGACCAATGTTTTGGATGGTCTTTCAAGTAGCATGTATTACAGTCCAACTCAATCTCAAAATGTCTGCCAGTCACCATGAGTTTGTTCAATTCCATTGACTAGTTTCTCCCCAGGTGCCCATGGCCCTGGGATTTCCTTTGTTAACTGAACACAATCCCGAATTGATTCCTGTGGTGATGGTGAGGGTATAACAAACCAGTCTCAAGGAGTTGCAGCGGTTCCTTGGGTTACTTCTATCGCAGGTTTGTCACTCTTCTCACTGCTCTTCCCTCCCATGTTGTGTCCTTTGACTGGTTGCCTGCAGCAGAGGGACCGTGCCTAGAGGTCACTTCACCAGTTCACTTCTGCCCGCATCCGGACCCAACCGGACTCCACCTGCCAATTTGTGGTGGAGGTGGACGTCTGCAACTTGGGGCTGGGTGGTGTCCTATCCCAGTGGTCCTCCATGGATCAGAAGGTCCAGCTGTGTGCCTTCCTCTCCCTTGCACTTTTTGCAGTGGAGAGGAATTACGATGTCGACAACAGGGAGCTCTTGGCAGTGAAGCTGGCTTTAAAGGATTGGAGACACTGGTTGGAAGGAGCATCGCAACCATTCCTGGTGTGGAGGGACCAAAACAACTTGGAGTACATCTAGATGGCTAAGGCTCAACTCTTGGCAGGCCAGGCGGGCTCTTTAGTAAATTATTTCAGTTACAGATATATATGTCTATGTCTATATGTATGTCTCTGCGCATGTCTGTGTCTATGCCTATGGTCCCAATGGCCCTGGGATATCCTTGGTTAACTAAACACAATCCCAAATTAATTCCCATGGTGATGAGGGTATACCCAACCTGTCCACAGTTTTTCTGATACATCTCCCAATTATTTACACAGTTCTGGCGGGTGTTCTATTCAGTACATTTAATGGTACTGATCGAATTATGTCACTACTACTGAGTACCTATTGTTTAACCAATTGGTACTAAATGTCTGTACCTGAAAGGCTGGGACTATGCTTCAATATACATTAGAGAGAGAGAGCTTGTGACTACGTCATAACTCATTCAAGTGGCACGTTATAACACAGCCAGTCCAATGGACAGCCGAAAGTGGTGTGGTTGTTTACAAGTGTGGTTGTTTACACTTTTCCAAACCGGATGGAGATAGCAAGGTCGAGAACGCTCACTGAAATAGCTATAATGGGAAATGTAAAGCTGACCATGAAAACAGCTGGTCAAACACAATATACAGTATATCAAAAAGCCGTGGAATATATCATGTTTGGTAGACCCACAGCTAATGTTGGCATGCCTGCAGCAAACGTAGAAGGAGTTCAACAATCTGTGGAGGACAAAACGGAGGTATCGACAACTGATCTTCGGGTAATTAATGAACTAGCTGCATAAATTGTTGCAGGATTTTTTTTCTGGGTTTTTTTCACTGTGATGGTTGACATTAGTTTAGAATTTTTGGGTAAACCTTAGTATGAAACCAATAGTATTGCATCCTATTTATGGGGAGATATTACAGTATGGGAAAGCAAATTACTTTTTTTTTACAACTGAAATTACATTTTTGTTATTTCAGAGAGTAAAGTACTGTAAATGGTATAGTTGGGTATAAGTACCGAATTCCAGGTACTGTATCGGTTCAAATGGGGTACCCAACCCTAATCACTTCCACTTCCAGACCAAAGGCCTGACAGAGTGTGCAAACCAGAGCCTGGAGACCAGGTCCAACCATTCAGCCCCCGGGAGCCGTTGGTCTTGGTGAACAGAACACCTTCCCAGTTCTGCTCCTGGTTTGTTGCAGTGCTTCCTGCCCTCATCACTGACTTCCACCAACAGCATGTGGGAAGTCAGGAGGAGTCCCTAGAGGTGGTGGTGGTGGTGGTGGTGGGGGTGGTGGTGGTGGTGGTGGTGGTGGTGGTGGTGGGGTGTGGGGGGGGGGGGGGGGGTTCTGTAACAGCTTGAAGTGTTTCATGTTTTGTCCTTTTTACCATGCCAGTTTGTGGAACAGTTATTTGTGTTACTTTCATTAAATCTGTTCTACAACTCTCCCATTAAACATATATAGGCCTAATTACATAGAATACAGTGAGTAAGTGCTTATGACATTTTCTAAATGCCATAAAGGCACAATGATACCATCCATCACAGTGTTGATATGTTTTCCTTGGACCAATGTTTTGGATGAATCCCTCTTTGTCAATGAAGGTTGAGACAGGGTTCCCTAGATTCTGACCTTAACAACACTAAATTCCTAAACTCATGAACAACACTTTGCAATTCACGTTTCCGAGCCCATATTTTACCAACGGTTGTGACATTTTGTAGTCATTACAAGTCTACAATCTGAGTAAAAGGCTGGTATGACCTGGTATAGATCATATACTCATGTCAATCAATCAATGGATCTCAGCAAAAGAACTGAATTTGTATATGTGTAGATAGATACTCTGTGAATTGACAATGTGTGAATACTTACTAAATGTGTGGAGATTCATTGATTTCAAATATATTTAATACAAATAAATATTTCATATGCAGTTGAAGTCAAGAAACACTAATGTATGTATGTATGTATATATGTATGTGTGTGTGTGTGTGTGTGTGTGTGTGTGTGTGTGTGTGTGTGTGTGTGTGTGTGTGTGTGTGTGTGTGTGTGTGTGTGTGTGGATGTGATAACCTTCTAAAATGCTGCATAAGCATTTAGTCAAAGAAAGTGTAATGACAGTGAGGAGTGAGGAGAGCAACCTCTCCTCCTTTCTAGTCTTCAATGAAGACCAAATACCCACATTGTATGTTCATCTCCTAACCTCTGACCTTTCTTGATCTTGGCGGAGTCAACCTACCTGTGTGATCCCAGCACAGGAAATATCCAACAGAAAAACATCTCAACAACGGCTGATAAACCCAGTCATGGAAAGACTAGGGACTAGGGAAAGACTAGGGTCTAGGGAAAGACTATGGACTAGGGAAAGACTAGGGAAAGACTAGGGACTAGGGAAAGACTAGGGACTAGGGAAAGACTAGGGACTAGGGAAAGACTATGGACTAGGGAAAGACTAGGGACTAGGGAAAGGTAGGGTATGGTCTGAATCCACCTTGCTGTTTTGTGCAGTTGGTACTTCCTCAATGTCCGAAACACCGTCGTCCTTCCTTTGGCTTCAAGGAATTTAGTTAAATCAATAAAACTGAAATTAGAATTTTCTGATGCACTGACGCTTAATGAACAATTTGATGACACTTGGTAACATAAAAAGAAGTCAATGGTGGGTTTGTGTTGTCCAGTGATGGGGCTGTAACAACGTGAGGCTGGGGACACTCAACACTCAGAAGGGTGACATGTGCTCCACAGAGCACACTGTGACTTAGCTCTTTGTTTGAACCTTAGCATGTGCCGTTAGAATACACTGTGAACCTCAATGAAGTAGTAGTGGTGTGCTTCCCACCACACGCTTCTAAAAGCAGCCTTTGATTTGACTCTCTCCTGTCCGCCATGCGTGTTGCGCAGAGCGGGTCCGGGCGCTGTGGCTGGGCACCGTCACACAGTGACTCAGGCAGCCCTCCATTTGAAAAATTAAATGGGGGGGCTTTTGGCAGAGTTAAATGAGGCCCCTGAGCGAAACATGCTGAGCTCAGCACAGCTTCTACAATCTCAATCATGAAGAGAAGCGGCAGGCAGCTGATGTAATGGTGGCCCAACCCGCGGTGCTGGCGAAGACTTGGCAGGAGTGCAGAGCTTGTCAGCACCGCCCTCCTGATTTAGCCCCGCCCTCCTTGCTGGTAATACACACACACACACATATATAAGACAATAGGACAATATATATATATATATATATATATATATATATATATATATATATATATATATATATATATATATATGTACCGCAACATACTTGTACAAGCCTTGACATGAATGCACGCAAAGGCACCCTTACACATATGCATAGAGCGATACCAATACAGCCGCTTGCATGCATATACGGAAACTCTCCCTCACACACGCACACACACACTGTGGGGCAGGGTGTGAGGTAGACGGTGGCATTCAGGGGGGGTTCCAGTTTTTCTTTAACCACATACAATTTTTCGTTCAAGAGAAGCCTAAAGTGAGAGCCAGTCCTCACATACAAATTAGTATTTACACTCTGCTCATTTAGATTTGTTCATAGAATGGCCTATTTAGCCTTATTTTTCAACCACATAAAGGCCTATACAAATATAACAGAATAAAATACAAAATGGTTATCAATTGAAGACATTGACATAAACCATATTCAGCAAGAGCTGTAATAGCATGCTCCAATGGTGTTGTTGAATGAATGGCTGAAGGTGTTTTCTGTCAAGGCATGGCCTCAAATCAACTGCTTACGACCAACATATGTTTTACAAATGTAACCACTCCCATGGTGGAGATTTGACCAAATTTTTCTCAGTCTCTGCAATTGTTTTTCAAATTTCTTTTGAGAGCTCTTTTCAGTCCTTTTCTTTTCATGGCCTCAAATCAACTGCTTACGACAGAAGGCATGTCTCTGTTGCAAAAAGGACTGAAAAGAGCTCTCAAAAGAAATGTGAAAAACAATTGCAGAGACTGAGACAAATTTGGCCACATCTCCACCATGGTGGTTACATTTGTAAAACATATGTTGTATATATCATTCTCTGACCCAGAGCAAGACATGTCCTGTGTCAGAACATGTGCCCAAAGAGTTATGTTGTTTGTTATGTGTTTGTTGGTTTGTTATGTGTTTCTATATGTGGATATGGGGGCTGGCCAATACAGAGTGCTAGGGCACAGCCCTCCCTGGTGGAAATTCTTTAAAAAAAAAAAAAAAGAAAATACAAAATACAAAATAAAAATAAAAATATGTATATAATTTTTTTTTTATAACAATTATTACCTTAACTTTAAGTTTGTGAGTGTTTAAAATGAACAATGACGTGTAATGTATAAAAGATAAATCATTATGTTAGGGTGAAATATATTGATCCTGCATCCCTTCTCTTCTCTCTCAGTATCTATTCTGGGGCGATAGAAACATCGCCCGTGCAGCAGCGCAGCCAGATGGTGACAATAGATATGCACATAGCAACATAAACAACAATAATCAGTGTATAGGCCTACTCAATTCTGACGACTAAATGACACTTCATGTATCAGCCCAAGCAGAGTCAGTGGGTGGAGTAGGGACACCTGACATTATTAACATTGACAATGATGAACTGGGACTCAAGGATTCCAGCCGCCCCCGAATTAGTTAAGATCTCTTCTTCAAAATCCATTTGAGAGGAACACTTTGATGAAGAAATTACAAGTCAAACAACTTGGGATAGATCAACCTGACATCAGAATCAGACTCCTGTAATTGGCACAACAGAAAGGCAACCCAAGCCAACGTTGTGATACTTTTTGTAAGCTAGAACCGTAGTTGTGTATGCGTGTTATAGTGATTTTGTCAAATAAATCCAATAAGTGTCCGACAGCCTTAAGTTAGTTGTCTTTGGTAAACCACTGCCCTCTAGTGGTCACTGCCAATTGACGAAAACTGTTGTAAAAGTGTGAACTATTTATACGAATGTGGTAATATAAGAAATATACACCATCTATCTCTTTGTGTATTTCCAATTAGGTTGGTTTATTATCATGCTATGATATCAAACTTTCTATCAATTGAACAGTTGAGTCTGATCAAATCAAACAAATCAAAATATACTGGTATTTGAAATTAATGTATGTCATCCAAAGTACAATATGATATGTATATAACTACTGGATGAATTCTAAATAGTCGTATTTTAGGACAAAACCCATATAGTTAATACATAAATCATAATATCAATCCATGGAGGATGCAATGACTGTAAAGGCTGGAGTGGTCGATCGGTGCTTAGACATCGGAGCTCTACTTCTTTGACTGCGAGAGTCAAGGCAACTAAGTCAATCAAAGCTAGGTTAGCAGCGTCTGTGCAAACTGCTGCCATGGTAAGTCTAAATGAAAAAATATGTTTATTTTATTATTTGATGTAGCAATACATAAAATCGGAAAGGACAATGAACCGTCATTATTCAAGGATCAAAAGATATAATAGAAGTGCGTCTCTCTTTTAGAAGCTAAGGATAGGAAGCTAAGTTGTAATTGCACTGTGAGTAAGCAAAACCTATAGCTTCCATTGATATCGGTTAAATAAAGTTCAGCAACTCGGTCGGCGATCCGTTATTAATTGTCTGAGACAATATAACATTGATTTATTGTGGATCAAATATAGATACTGTTTGATCTACTTTCGTGGACTTGAACATTACATATTTTGAAATATGCACGTTGCTGCTAGCTTGACTCAAGCTAACCATATAGCTAGCACACATGAGCTAATAAGCTAGCTTTGTCAAGCAGGAAAGTGCTGCTGTTGTAAGATTTTGCTTTCGTTTTCACAGGTCAAGATTTTAGATTCGTAATTTTACCTTGTAACGACCGCGTATGCACTAGATGTGAACTATGTGAAAATACCTTTTTTGTCATGTTTTTCTACACTTGCTACGTAAACTGTTATTGTTTTACATCTGTGATGAGCTTGGGGTTACACCGCCAGAGATGAAACGTGTAGTGGGTCATATACTTCTTCAAGCTGGCACTCCTATCAATTATTTAGCTGTAACACAATGCTTCGGTTTAGCATACCCACCGGTATCCAGCGACATCCCCTTCATTTGCTTAGCCAACAAACGTTTTTCCGACGGCGGCGATGCAAGACAATTACGTAAGATTTGTGTATTACGACGTGTTTGGAGAGGTAGGGATTTCTAACATGTTTTCTAACAAAGTTAACGTGAAATACGTCTGGTTGGTTTTTCTTTAGTTTCGAAACCAGTATGACAACGACGTCACAGTATGGAGTCCACAGGTAAGTCTATCACATGTCTAGCGTCGATTATTGATAGTCTCACGGCGTAAATGTCGTTATAGTGTTAAGGGAACGTTCTTTTGTATTTCAGGGTCGCATTCATCAAATTGAGTATGCCATGGAGGCAGTGAAGCAGGGTTCTGCTACTGTGGGACTCAAATCCAAATCCCATGCCGTCTTGGTTGCTCTCAAGGTACCATGGTTCCCTTTACTCAATATTAATATTCCCCTGTGTCAGGGAGATTAGCTCTGCCATGAAAAAGCCTAATTCGTAACTTGCTGTACTAATGTCAAGTGGTGTTTCAATTCATGTCATCTTCTGCTATCTTGATTTCTACGTTTTTCAGTAAATTGCATGCAAGTCAAAACAATTTTGAGAAACAGTAGCAACAAAAACAAGTTTTTTCCATTTCTAAAAGTGTGTGTATGTGTATGTGTATGTGTGTGTGTGTGTGTAAAAAAAAAAAAACGTGTATTGAAGATGATAAACAGTGTAGTTCACCACTGGCATTTATACATGGTTGTCTCTCCTGTTTGGCATCTCATTCCTGCAGAGAGCGCAGTCTGAGCTGGCTGCCCACCAGAAGAAGATCCTCCATGTGGACAACCACGTGGGGATCTCCATCGCCGGGCTGACTGCTGACGCCAGGCTGCTCTGGTACGTTCCTCCTCACACCCTCAGGATGAACCCACCGTCCACCGTCTTCTCTTTCAGTGTATCACCAACGTTTTCCAGCTCATGTATGAATTGTTTCATCTGCATGTATGATGACCAAATGGGTTTTCTTTTTTTATTTAGATCTGGGCTGATAATGGTTGAATTAATATAGCACTGCAAGCTTAAAGTGAAAACAGATTTCTAATGGAGCTCTGTCTGATTTGAATAGTGTGTGTATTCTAACCATCCTCTAACTTCTCTGTTCAGCAATTTCATGCGCCAAGAGTGTCTGGACTCCAGGTTTGTTTTCGACAGGCCCCTCCCCACATCACGCCTGGTCACTCTGGTTGGCAGCAGTATCCTTCTTGATTACTTTAATTATTATTATTATTTTAAATGTATTTATCACTTCACAAAAGTGTTTGGTCATGTGATGTCTACTCGGATGACCTGGAGTCTGTAAAGTTGGAAGTAAAGAACATGACTTGACGACTAATGACCTCAGGTGGGTCCTGAAGCTAGACCAGTTGAGAGCCACTGTTCTAGAGCACATAAATGGATACGTTTGACATCCCTAAGCTTACCTGCTGGTTCCTACACTCTTTCTATTGCTGAATAGATACTGCCCCTGCCTGGTGGTCTGTCCCACAACACCATCCACACACCCCGGCCAAGAGCCCAGATGACCATGGTTCATCTAATATTAATGCAAACACATGAGAAAAGTTCCTGTGCAAGACCTGCCTACTATTTAATGGTTATAGAAGTGGAAGTACCTTAACCAGACGTCTTAGAAACTCAAATCCCAACACAGAGATACGGGAGGAGACCATATGGTGTGGGACTGCTCATAGCTGGATATGATGTAAGTTATCACCTTTTAGTAGTTCACCTGTGATCTAAAAACAACCTCTTTGAGTTTTGTTGAGGATGTAGTTTTGTTCCACCTTGCAGGACATGGGCCCTCACATCTTCCAGACCTGCCCGTCAGCCAACTACTTTGACTGCAAAGCCATGTCCATTGGGGCCCGCTCCCAGTCAGCACGCACTTACCTGGAGAGACACATGGACAAGTTCATGGACTGTAAGCACGGCTGCCTTACCTTGTTCTAAATGTTCTGCTCCACGTTTGTTCTGGCAAGTTGGTTCAAACCAAATTTCCTCAGTTTTCACTGGAAGTAATTTTGGATCAAAGACTCTGGTAAATTACTAACTAGGCTTAATGATACCAAATTGTTAACCCATGCCCATCATGGAATTTCAGTCATGGTTAATACTCTCTATAGAGTGTATATCAAACATTGAAAAAATAAATATATGCAATTCACAGGCAATATGAAATCTAATAACTTCTCCTTGTACAGGTAATCTGAACGACCTGGTCCAGCATGGGCTCCGAGCGCTACGAGAAACTCTCCCTGCTGAGCAGGACCTGACCACCAAGGTGAGCTGCTGCACTGCCTTACCTTGGATTAAAAGGCTTTTTGGTGTCACTGATGCTAGTTACAGTTCTCCATGGAGCAGGTCTGGATGCTGAGACAACACTGATCTTTGCAAAGCGGTGATATTTAGTTGACTTTGTATTTTTCCCCATGTTGTATTGGAATAATAGCACTTCAAAAAGAAAAACTACAATACAAGTAAAATGTTGTGTGGAGGAATCGGACAACATTCAGATCCACCCGTCATGGTGACAGCTGAGCTGCGATGTAAAACAGTTGAAAGGAAAACACACATCGGATGATTCGATTTGAGGTCTTCTTCTGTCTTTAATAGGGTTGCAAAGAATGGTGTTGAGGTGCGCACCGGGCTTTAATGTTCTGACCACAGCACCCAGCACTGTGGGGTTGAGAGTGTGACTTCATTCATTGAAAAGATGTAGAGCAATGGGTGTGTTTTGGTGACCTCCCCTCAGAATGTGTCCATCGGCATCGTGGGGAAGGACCTGGAGTTCATCATCTATGATGACGACGACGTGGGCCCCTTCCTGGAGGGCCTGGAGGAGAGGCCACAGAGAAAGGTTCAAACTGTCAGCCATCTTCTGTAGAGCAAGTGTCAGGAACATTACTAGAAAACTATCCAGGGTTGTAGCATGAGATCAAAATGAAAAAGAATAATTCTCCAGGAAATATACAAAGCAGTAGTAGACATGTAGATGGATAAATATGTGATGATTGTTGTTGCTTGTATAATTGTGGCTGTACATTTTACCCTTTTTATGATGCTGGCGAACTATCAAACATGCTAGAATATTATAGTTGCTCTATTAAAACAACCATGTTTTAATTGAAATGCTCATATTGGTACAGGTATCACAAAAGTGTCCAACAAATGTTCTAGATACGGCTTGATGTGAGCTAACCACCTGTACTCTATCAGGTGCTGCAGGCTGCGGATGATGCCCCTGCTGTGGCAGATCCATCTGACGAGCCAATGGAACACTGAGACTGCCCCCTCCTACCCCGAGTCAACCAATTATCTAGCTTCTGTTAAACTGGGGGAAGCCCCGCCCCGACATCCTAGCTTTGGATTGGATGCATTCTGTTGTACTGTGCCACTTGTTTCATGTCCATCTGATGCTCTCTGATAACATCCAGCCATGTTGCTTTTCTAAGGGTATGATATACCTTTCTACAATAAATAAACTTTCTTTATTGTGTTTGCTCTTGATGGGTAATTTCAACAAATTCTTGATAAAGTCAAGTAAACTCCACAGTACAAACGATGCCACGCGTTCACCAGGGAAACCAGAACAGAAATGCACATTTTTTACTTGTTTTATTGATTTCAATTGGAAGTCAGTTTTTCTCCCAATTACAGCATTAGTCAAAGAAAGGTAAAATCTGCAGAAAATAGGTATGAGGTCACAAAAATGCCACAAAAAATGTGTAACTTATTGTATACATTTGTAGTGATAAAATAATCATAGGTGGTTATGTTTTTAAACGGTGCCAGAATGTTCTACACATAGAAGGGTGCTTTGTGCAAACTATCAAAAATGAGGCTTCAAAATGAAAGGTGAGAATAGTGAGCTGTCCAGTACATTCCCTTTTCTCTTTTCTCAAAGTTATTTTAGTACAAGTCTGCATTCCCCTTAAACAGGCCTCCGTTTTTCAGACCATAATCCTCGGGTACATAATGTCTAAATGCAAACTTATTACCAACACTAATATTGTGCTCTCTGGCATGTACTCTGCTGTATCAGTAATTATGCACATTCTTTACTACTGCACAAATTGGGTTAGTCGTGGATCAAAATGATTCATTGCTTTTCAAGTGTGATGGGTTTACTGTGAAATGCATTTTTACATTTAATTTTTTTCATTACATTTTAGTAATTGTTTGGATCTTTACTGTGTGAATACACTGAACCCACTGTGCCTCAGTGGCAATGTGCAAAATGTTTGACAGATGGTTCATTTGGAATGGTTTCAATCTCTAGATATTATTTTCAGCATGGATGTACAATTGTCGTTCTCATTTACATAACTTTGCTTTTTTTAGTGTAGTGTTTCCAGTATTTTCTAGTGTGCACTGTGATATAGGCTAGCTTTACTTGTATTTTGTAGTTTATGAACCCTTGTGACAATAGCATCAACTTAAAGATTAGTAACATAATTCCTATGCAGACTTGATTGACAGTACGGTATATTATTATTTTGATATTTTCGGTTTATGCCTTGAAAAAAGTAATACTGCCTTTTGATAGCAACATTATGAGTGAGTTGCAGCCTTTTGGAGAAAGTATATTTGTATTGTTGCACTACACTAACAACCGGAAATGTACATACAGTACAGAGATGATGGAACAGACAGTGAATAAGATGACCCTGATCATCACAAGATATGCCCTGGACAACATGGAATCAACTAGGGCTGTAGTCAACCAAACCAAATCTTGGTAGACAGAGAATAGAGAAACACAAAAAGATTCTGTATGTTCTTCTGATCTGTAGATGAGCTCCACACAGTGCACTGCAGCCGCTAGCCTGCACGGCAGGGGGCTGCTGTTTGGAGGAAGCCGGTGGTTTCACCCTCAGTGTGGCCGAGGGGGCAGAGTCATGAGGTCATATTGAAAGCCTAGTGAGTGCTCAGCACTAAAGGACGGAGCATCGTAGACAACATGGACTAACTACAAGTGCATGCCCCACAGTTTTAGACGATATGTCAGATGTCATTTTTTGGTGTCCTTGATTAATGTTATTTTAAAAACTATATAGCCTATCACTCAAAAATAAAATACCTTGGTCTGCATATGTCCCTTCCACTGCCTGAAAATAACGGATCAAGAAGCGCTTTTGTCCTTATAAAAGTAACACCAGCGATCGTCCGACCAATGACAATGTGGTGCAATAAGTGCATCAACCAACCCACCAGAATTTGACAGCCCTAGAATAAACACACTAAAACATCTCCCTTACTGTAAGCTGGAAGCACTCGTTGTAGATGACACCTTCCACGCCACAGTCTTCAGAAATCAGTTTCCAGAGTGAAGTCGTAGAAGACAGATCAGACGTTCTAGCTCACAAGGACTGTCAGTGTGAGTCCTTCTTGCCTTTCCGTCTTCTGTTCCTCTGTCTGATGTGGGCGTGGCCAGCTGTAGTCTCTGCTGGGCACTGGCTTCCCTCCATCTTCTCTGTTTCAAGCTCTGGTTCCTGTGGAAGCCTGTGTGGATCTTCCCCCTCCTCCTCCTCCTGAGGAACCTCCACATCCCTCACACCTCCTGCCCCCTGTGCTTTGAACACATCCACTGTTGCTTTCTCTGCTGCTGGGGAAACCTCTTGTCCTCCATCCTCTGTGTTCACCATGAGGGTGTCGTCAGCCTCCACTTTGTCCTTGATGTCCGTGGAGATGTTGCTCTCCACTGGGTCAGCTGCGCCCTCTAGGCCGTCTCCAGGCTCCGTCTTCTCCTGGCCTGCAGGTGAGCTGCTGTGGGCTGCATGTTCATAGTGGTAGGGACAGAACGTGCCATCATCCTTTGGATCATCTGATAAAACAACCACAAACAAAAGCATTGTGTGAGGCTGAGTCCAAGTCATTTTCATTTGGAAATCCATCAAATAAATTGTGATCATCTATACAATTCATCTAACTGTTAGCCTGTAGCTTATCCCATACATTGTAGGCTAGATTGAGGTAAAGAAAAAATAATACAAATTCAAAGCGAGGCACACTGGATGGATAAAGTGTCTACAAATACAGAGATCATTTCAACTTGAACTTTGGCTTCATAAGGACGAGGCTAGGTCGGAGTTCCTCCACCTTCCCAGTGGTGGTGCTCTGTCTTCTGTGGAGCCACCAGATGGCCCTCCTGCATGGCCCTGGTGATCTCTCTCAGCTGGAGGAGCAGGCTCTCCTCCTGGTCAGCACTCACCCCTTTCACCCTGTCAGGGGAAGCAGCAGCAAGTCACAACCAATCACAACTCACACTGAGCCTAATGCAAAAACATAAGAGGATTTCTCTCCTAACTCCATGTGCCACCTCAGATTCAGCAAACACTAAGTTCAAACATAATGAATCTCACAGACATTCAAAAGGCTATTGGTGAAAGATATTGGTGAAAAAGGCTATATGAGGAGGCATTCTGCCCCATTTCTGCAGAAGCACCATTCACTAACAGGAAAGCACATATTGTGCAGCATCAGTAGTGGCAACCACTCCAGAGTACACTCCAGAGCACCTGCTAAGGTAGAGGAGTGGGAACAAAACAACATGCTGTCAACGTCTGCTGAAGGCTGCAGTGACCCAAAATATGGGGTTTGAATAAACAAATAAATGACAGAAGGCGTCTTGGCAAAGCAAGTGAACCATGTGCCCTTTTAGTAGGAGGTATTGATTTTATTAGTACAAACCACCAATATTATTCATGTTCAATATCAAAGTTGTTCTGAACTGTAGGCTATACGCAAGACAGCAGCATGGACTGGTTTATTTAAATTAAGGACTGGTTTATTTAAATTAATTTAGACCGTTCACCTCCAATAATCCCACACACATCATCAAAATATGGGTCTACCAGCCAAGAGCTTTATCACCACAAACTTAATAAAGACTTGAGAGAACATGAGAGATGTCTGCACTCTGACTGATACCCTGATCCTGGTTATGTTATTCTAGAGCTTCAGCAAGAATAGTGGGAGTTATTATTAAACCTACTCAATACTATTTGATTATTATATATTGCTGTTGTATAATGGATACAATTACATCAAACCTACTGTAACTGTAGAATATATTACTAGCATAGTCATCATTATCAAGTTTATCTGTTTAATGTATTGTTTTTTTAACAATCACTAGTCACAGCCATGGAACAGTAATCGTTTGGTTAAACAACATTGTTTTTTGGTCTTTGACCAACCGTCCACGGCTAATACAACAAGTCTAGACCACTCGTAGATTTTGAGAACATTTTGAATATAAGCATTTTAGGGAATGCAAGAAGTGCTTAAAACATTCTTAACCTCAATTTAGCACACATCTGTGTGTGCCAGTGATTGTTGCATAAGGCCTCTTGTGTTCTGAGGTAGTGCCCAATCCAACAGAAGTCTGTTGAGAAAATCAGTGACATTTTGAAAAATTGGATTGGGATATTATTTTATATATACAGTATATATGCCTTAAATATTGAATGCATAGGAACAAAGCATAAGACTTCAGGTGTGATGTCATCCTAGTATCGACTGTCGCTGATAGTTTCGCTCATGGAAAGTAGAAAGTTTGTGGAAAGTACCATACTTCTTTAATAGCTTCTAAACCACATGTTGCATCATAAACAACTCATTCGGCGTGTGTCACCTGTCTGGACCGTGATGGACATCCGACACAATGTTCTCCATCACCTGCTCCGTCTCCCTCAGCCTCTCCTGCAGCTGAGCCAGCTCAAAGTCGGCTAGAGACACACACAAACACACACGCACGCACGCACGCACGCACGCACACACACACACACACACACACACACACACACACACACACACACACACACACACACACACACACACACACACACACACACACAATTAGAGAGATGAAGAGGATATACACTTGTAAATAAATATGTTGAAATGAGGCTATGAGGATGTTGGTAATTATTTTTACTCTGCTTGTACTGTTTAGGGACCAGCATAATTCTGTAAGTCTGTTGTTGTTCTTGATATATACTTGCCAGAAGAAAGTCAATTCATATCATCATTGACTTTCTGTTGCAATCCATCATGTTCCAATAGGGTGATACTCACTGATCTTTCTCTTGGTGTTCTCAGACTTGATGGGAGTGAATCTACTCTCTGACGGCTTGCTGCTTCCCTTGGATGTGATCTGAGACACACATACAGTTCTTTCAGAGTGCTGTTCTCTCTCCATTATCATTTTGGACACAAGCATAGCTGTGGCTGATTGTGGTTTTATGTGTGCATGTGGCAAGTCACTTCAGACAGCAACATGGTCTACAAAAGGCAAGCTACTGATTTGTAGCTCCAGTGGGGTGGTCCTGTCCACCTCGGCTGGTATAACACGTCCAGGCTTAGGGGCTGCCATCCCACTGCACCAATACAACCACCTCATGTTACCCAGCACTTTACAAGTAAGACTCAGGTTAGGCTAAGGGTCACTTTTAAGCAGTCAAAACATGATGAGTTTGCAGCATCTGTGTTGCCAATATATTTCTATGGAGTTGAGCTCTGAAGTCCAACCCAGCTCTGATGCTACCCTGGATGTAGCGCCCAAGGCTGGACACTAGCCATGCTCCTCACATGTTGACCGCTTCATGCTAACCCTACACTGGAAGATAAGACCCTTCTGGTGGCTTGGTGTGTGTGTGTTTCTCTGGTGTTCACCTTGAAGAGGATGTAGAGGATGTAGAGCAGGATTCCGAAGCCGTAGATGGGTATGATCTGACCGGCCAGGTTGGACTTGCCCCCCGTGCCCGGCCCCGTGCTAGCCCCCTTGGCCCTGGCGATGGCCTCCGTGTTGTGGGCCCGGGAGAACTGAGCTGCCCCCGTCGGCCTCTGGCTCTTCACATCAGCACCCAGCGGGCGAGGCTTCATGGGCGGGAAATGGCCTGGTTTGACAAGGAGGACAAGGGTGTAGGGTTAGGTTTAATATCAGGATTACACAAACAAAAAAAAGATCACATTAGGTCTGCTACTGTTCATTTGGTAAAATTACATTAATTAAATAACTACTGAATAGGCTTAGGTTGCCTTTTTAATTATTGAAAATTAAGCTAGTTCCACAGACAATAAAATAGTCCAATATTCTAAAATATCAGTGTGTAGTGTAGCATGTGGAGTGCTCCCCCATCAGGGAAGAAACTGTAACTACAAGAAGCAGGTGACACCGATGTTGGAACAGCTTTTATCATCGCATTTATAACATGTTTATAAAAAAAATCATTAATCCCCCGATAACGCGTTTACATGTTCCAGTTTCACTAAAGCGAGATTGTAGGATCAGAGAAAACATACCTTCGGGTCGATCAGCATCCCTCTTTCCCCTTGACAACAGCATTTTAGGAAGCAGCAAAGCGACGCAAAGCACCAGACATGTTGCAAGAGTCACTTTTTGAAACGTTGACATCGACATGTTGCCTTTGACCTACGCGCTGTACAACAAAATGGTACGTTATAATAAATCGTCAAAGATATGATGCCTACTCCAATGTTGTCTCGTCCATGAATGTACTTCCGTATTCAACTGACGGCTGGGAAATGGAAACCGTTGGAGTTACTATAATCTACCACTGGGTGTCGCTACGATTCGGTTCTACGCAGTAGTATATATTGGGTGCTTGCCCCAACAAGCACCCCACGCAACAAGGCCGCAATGGATTATTGGTGAAGATAGAGCGCGGTCTATCCATCTATCTATCGATCCATCCATCCATCCGTCCGTCTGTCCGTCTGTCCGTCTGTCCGTCTGTCTGTCCGTCTGTCCGTCTATCTATCCATCTATCTATCGATCGATCGATCGATCGATCCGTCCGTCCGTCCGTCCGTCCGTCCGTCCATCCATCCATCCATCCATCCATCTATCTATCTATCTATCTATCTATCTATCTATCTATCTATCTATCTATCTATCTATCTATCTACCTGTCTGTCTGTCTGTCTGTCTGTCTGTCTGTCTGTCTGTCTGTCTGTCTGTCTGTCTGTCTGCCTGCCTGTCTGTCTGTCTGTCTGAAAATCTATCTATCTATCTATCTATCTATCTATCTATCCATCCATCCATCCATCCATCCATCCATCCATCTAGATACTCTACACACTACTCACATAAAGTTAGGGATATTAGGCTTTTGGGTGAAATTTCAGGATGAACCTAAAATGCACTATATAACCTTTACAGGTTAACTTAATTTGACCTTCTCTAAACTGTTGAATGTAAATGTTTTGGTACCTTTTGCACAACTTGCTGAACAGCAAAAAACAGATGTTTGATCCATGAATCGACCAATACATTTCCTGGTTCAATTAGATTGGTATTTAAACAGTCCTCTTCATCATGCTGTTCACATGTTGACATCATGAGACCAAGACCACACCTAACAATCCATCAGCAGTACCTCACCATTGTGAGGCTTCAAACAGGATGTTCTCAGAGGGAAGTGGCCACTGAGCTTAGAGTGTCACAGAGTGTCTAGAGAGAGACTGAAGAGCCCCAGAAACACATAGAAGTGGACGTCCTCTGGCCAAATCCCACACTGATGTCCGCCTCATTGTGAACAGTGCCCTACAGAACCAGATGATGAATGCCACTCAACCGCAGGCACCTCTAAGGGAGGTGGGTAGATCACCACTGCATGCTTCTATTTAAATGCCCTATTTTCATGACATAATATCACTGTACCGTGAACGTTTTACATTTTCCATACATTTTACCCCAAAGCGAAATATCCCTAGCTTTTTGTGAGTAGCATATATTTCTGAATGAATCTTGGTATTTATGACCATTTGTTGGTGTTTGTTGGGTGGGTGTGTGAGCAGCAGATGAAGCGCTAGGGCACAGGTGTCAAACTCAAGGCCCGCGGGCCAAATCCGGCCCGCCACGTTGTTTCATGTGGCCCGCGAGAGCTTAAAAGGCATATTCTGTATCGTAGAGTGACCATCAACATCTCCCAGAATGCATTTCAATGTTGTGATCCGCAAATCCTGCCCCTAGATTGCAGTGGTTCCAATGCTTCCAGTTGTACATGGTTATAAATGGATGCACAATATTTGTACATTGGAGTAAATAACCAAATGCAGAGACAGTTAAACCGGCCCTTTGAGGGCAACCATAATGCTGATGTGGCCCGGGGTGAAAATGAGTTTGACACCCCTGCTCTAGGGCCAGTATATGACCCTATATTCATGGGACCCAACACCAAGGTCATAACTACAATTCATTGTTATTGCTGAATACAATGTACAATTCACAGTTGTTCTTACTACACAAAACAATTATCCACACATTATTTAAAACATATGTATATATCCAGTTTATTAAATTGTGTAATAGAAAGGAAAGTTAACATAAAACATGTAGTTAAATATGTAAACAAAGATGCGAATGCTTTGAATGGGACAGAATGAGAAAAAAAGATTAGGCGATGACATAATTGACCAAAATGATATTGGTAATAACATTCAACTTGGCTGAAATCTTTATGTATAGCATAAACCTGGCTCAACAACCGACACTGTGGAACATTTAAAACTAGATTATAGCATTTAGAGCATTTGCATTTCAAATGTGCTTGACATTTGTCTTGTGAACGGTGACAAAGGTAGAGCCACTCCACGAGAGCCAGCCTCGCAAGGGCTTCTCTCAGTACAGTCATTCCTTCTTCAAGGTCGGCAGGAATTACACCATTCAGAACCAAGGAGTCCAATTCTTCCTGTACTTCCGACGTGTCCAGAATCAGCAGCAGAAGTACAGCAGTACCACCAGGTTGGACTTGAACTGTGTTAGTGTGTGATGAGGGAGTCTGTCTGCATGTTTCCATTGAGCTCACTTTTTTTCCCCCCCATCGCAGCAACCGATACAATATCATGGCCAAGAAAAACAATTACAATGGTCTCTAGACGCACAACCTGTAGAGAGAAAGAAATGTAGCTCAGCCACATGGTTCTTCTTAGAAGAAACAGGAATACAATTCAGAATATTTACTAATGTTCACAACACGGTGGTCTTTTATGGTTTATAACACGATTGTATATTGCTAATCATTAGATTTGTTTCCGCTTGTCTCTATTGTACTGTGTGTGTGTGTGTGTGTGTGTGTGTGTGTGTGTGTGTGTGTGTATAATTAGCAAAATGCCCTTTTAGAGGCTTTTCAGCTTATGAAGTAGTTGACCATTTACTATCAAGTCATTTTGCAAAGGACTACTGTGACTAAATTGTATATATATATATATATATATATATAATGGCCATTGGGGATCACACAGAGCCATTCGGCTGTCAAACATCCTCACACTGTAGACAATCTTTGCTGAAGAATTAGTCCTTTAATCATGAAGTAGCAATCAAATGTTGTGTTGAATGTGTTGTATTAGAACTTGTTGGCTTTTCTGTTTTAGAGCATTACAAATGAACACGTTACTTGCTGTAGAAAACCTTTGTCTGGATCCTTTGAAATCACAACACTCAACGTTCAACGTTATGAAAATCCAACACCATCTAACACCATGACAATCCAAATCATTCAAATGTAATTCTTTACTGTAGTCCTGTCCTACAACAGGTTAACACGTTGTCAGCATGGCTGGCACACAGTGGGTTGAGCCAACCAGGGCCTGCCCACAGTGCTTCAGTATACAGGGAGTGTGTCCAAGAGACTTCTCCCATGGGAACACCATATGTCTCTGCCTTTATGCTCATGGGGGTGCTGTTTCACCTGCTGCAGGTGGTGCTAGTGGTGGAACCAGTGCACAATCCCACTGTTGATGCAATTCTGTACAAACATGCTTGTGTGAGTTTTGGTGTGGCTGGGGATGATTTGATCCACAACATTCCCTCGACTTGTGCAAGACTCTGAATGGCACAGACTCTGATAAATGGCTTTTGTTCAGCAATAGCACCTCATTTGTCACTACATGTTGGCACACCAATCAGTGAGCCAAACTTACGAACAAACTTGTAACATTCAATTCGATGTGTCTAGTTCTCAATGCAACTAGTTAGCATAGCCAACCCCATGCGAATGAACAGCACCGAAGCAATGAATGAATGAACATTTCAAGCAGAGGTGGAATTTTCCTGGTTCACAAGGTAAAAGTCCTCATTAGTGTCGCGAACCATCTGGAATTGCTAATTAGCACAACCTAGAAATTCAACTAATGAGTGTTCCCCGCCCCAGCAACTGAAGCCGTTTGAAATTTGATATTGGAAGTGTGCGTTTGGATGACAAAGTACTTCATTCAGCATATGTAAAACATAGAATACAGCTACAATAATCACGCCACCTTGCTAATCATCTAGAATGTTCTACCCATACATCTATATGTCTAGAAATGACAAAATAGACTAAATATTTGTAACTATCCATCCTTTGTAATGACTTCCAGACCAAAGCACATCCTGTACTGGTCCTCGATTGCCTCAACTTAAGTCATCCATTTATAAAATAGCACAAAACCTTCTACCGGAAAATAATGAACTTTGGAAGACCCAAAATTATAGCCAAAACAAGCCCCACAATCATGTGGATGTTTGTCAAACTCTAGCTGTACAGTTGGTATCATAACCCTCCGCTTGGCCAGTGGCTTTCAGGAATGTGTTGTGAGTGTGGCCAGACCCTCAAGACTCCCATAGCTGTGGGTTGTGTGCTGTTTGCTGCACTTGCCTTCTACTCCCTTCCTGTCAGAGTGTCTGGCCTGCTGAACGCCCGTCCACCATGCTTCTCAAGCCAAGGTAGAGCCTCAGAAAGGCAGCATGGTTGCCATCATGTTTGCCTTAGCACCGCAAAGAAATCTCGTACTAAAGTACATTAATGTTTGAGTTTTAGAAAAGGTTAGCCAGACTTTTTGGACATGGTTTTCCAATATATAGAGAAATAGGCTACTTATCCTGAAACGAGAACAATTGTAATTTGATGTAGTTGAGGATTGTTGTCCGATTCAGCACCCCATCCACAGAACATCTGGCTATACCTCACACCTTGGAGATCCTCCCACCAGTTCAAGTGCAGTTCCATAAGCATATGTTTTAAGTTAAGAACCCATCAGTTGTGCGGCAGGATGGTCTTGTGGTGTGACAAAAGGTTCTGGGATCAACGCCCAATGTCAGCCATGACTTTCTCAAATTCATTTAATCTAAGTCTCCTTGGATAAAAGCATCTGCTAAATAACAAGACAGTAAACAGTCATCGCATATACTACTTAAACATCTTCCAGGAACGCCTAATGAGCACTAGTCATTTTCTGCTTGACTGTGAAACCTCAGTGTGTTTTATTGTGAGTGAGTGAGTAAGGGAGTGAGTGAGAGT
Organism: Urophycis tenuis; assembly: GCA_036785325.1. Lineage (NCBI taxonomy): Eukaryota > Metazoa > Chordata > Actinopteri > Gadiformes > Phycidae > Urophycis > Urophycis tenuis. Next base: position 478,666 of record JAXIVH010000013.1, read on the forward strand.
CGCGATACCAGACGATCTGAGCTCTCGCTGCCAAGCAGACATCTGACCTACGCCCTAACATTTCACAGGAAGTGATGTTCTCAGGATGAGATCCCCCATTATCCTCAGTAGTGAAACTAACTGGATTCAGCGAATCATCACGTGGCATTCAGCGCTTTTCAAAACATCAAATGAGGATGTCCTGAGCAATATGACATTATTTGATTCTGTTCAATTGAATGTGTGCTCAGTCTAAATGATGGTGAAATTAGGGACTTTGTTTGAAAAAGAAATGACCCTGGACCAGAAGACATGTTGATGTGACAGTGTCTACAAGCACACAAGAGTTCTGCGTGTTCCCACCAACATTAGAACGGCACCATAATGACTGATTGATTCGTCAAGGCAGGTTCAATCACCTGGGAGATTGTCCTCAGCCTGCAGTAAAGCAAAGCCTTTAGATACCAACGTGTGACTCCGGTGGGGTCTGCAACGTTACCTCTTATTGGGACTGCCTGTCAGTGCTGCCATTAAGATGGCTGCTTTCATAGTCCAACTGGCACAGGATCATATTGTTCCTGAGGAAAAACGTATCTCCTACACGAAATCTGCAGAGAGAGATGGAAGTGACAAGTTTCAATAGGACTTAGTGCAAAAGTTCAACACTGTGGCCTCCTCCATTCTTTTTACCCTTTGCTATTGCAAAAACAATTGCCCTGACTCAATTCAATTAGAAAGAAAAGCCTTAACTTACACAAGTATTAGTGGAAAACTATGCAGCGTTGCAGGGCCTCATCATTATAGCCTGATTATAATGTGCTTACAATTAGCTGGGAGCTTACTCATATGCCTTTCAGAGTTCTCTGGTACCCCCCCCCCCCTGTACACACACACACACACACACACACACACACACACACACACACACACACACACACACACACACACACACACACACACACACACACACACACACACACACACACACACACACACACACACACACACACACACACACACACACACCAAGAGAACCTGATCTGGTGGGCTAATGAGCGGCCCTAATCTTACCTCTGGCGGCAGAGCTGACAAGCGAAACAGTCAAGATGGTAGACATTGTCCCGAGCTCTCATCACCATCTCAAACGCAGGGATCAGCTTACTGCAGGCTGCACAGTTCCCCGTCACCCCAAACAGACTGCAGGGGGAAAACACACAAGGGTGAGGGCAATAAACCAGACCAGACCAGTCGTGTGGATGGCTGTTGTGGGCGCTACACTGAAAACACTATGAAAAAGAAAGATTATGTATAGGGTTTGTGCTCATATGTTTTTATTGGTTGGCAAAATGTTAATTGTAAAATGTTATGGTCTAATTGGTCATGAGGTCATTTGCTTTGACAAACCTCAGCTAACCTGAAATGAGACTCTTGGGACTCAGTGACCATGCTGATTTGATGGATAGTCTAACAGCTGCACAGGAAGTGACCCAATTACAAATTAGGAAGTAAAATCCAATGTAAGTTTTTACACGACAGCCTTTCAGAAAACACAGCTCATGGTGTCTGGAGTGTTGTTGCAGACATCACCTCACTCTGAGGTTTTCATGGGCAGGTTGTATGGGCAGTCTTTAAACAGTTGAGTCTGTTGAGAGTTGTATCTACCAACACTCCATAGTACTTCATGTTAGAGTACTTGTTAGCTCAATGAGAGCAAATATCATCCATGTAGGTCAATTAAGCATATTTATATTCATATTTTGCTGACAATAGCCACATATCCAGAGTACAAATAGTCCAGATGCAGGGAATGATCTCATAAGAAACATCTTTAAAGAAGAAGAAAGAAACAGCTAAGAAACAGCTTTAAATAAACCCAATGAAGTTAACCATGTATGCTTAACAAGTACGCTTTGAATAAAGCTGGGTTATGGTGAACTGTTCAATCTCTCACTGTGTACAAGCTGTACAGAGCTTTATGAACACACACACACACACACACACACACACACACACACACACACACACACACACACACACACACACACACACACACACACACACACACACACACACACACCTGATGACTGAACAGACATCTGTTCATAGATTGATGACGAGAGCATCGCCAAGACGTCATGGAACCAGTGACAAACAAGAGAACATAAGCCAGCGCTAATTAGAAGAAACGTTCCCATCTAACGAGCTACATTAACCCCCTTACTAGCTACCTGGTGGGCTTTTTTCCCCTCTCCGCTCCTCCTTAACGAGGGTATGAAGCTCAATGCTAATTCTCCGCTAATAGTCCAATTAAAATAAATCACATGGTTTTAATCCCACTCTTCAAAGGCTTTCGGCTCTGCGCACTCGAAATGATGAGGAAAACAGGAGGCAATCCACCCAATTGAAGTGTCAGAAGGGGTTTGGCTCTCAGCTAATGAGAGACTTAGCCTCAACTAGAGCCAGCTGGATTTTAGAAGTACAGGAGACCAACACATGAGCTCAGCAATGTGGCTGACATGTCAGGAGGTCTCACTCACCTGACACCACCGCCTCCCTCGCACCACAAGAGGAACACAAAGAAGGCATATTTTCACACTCGTTTTTCAGAAATGTTTTTTTTTAAAGAACATTTGAGGATGCAGAAAAAAACAGTAGAAATCCAAAGGTCCACATGGCATTTTTTCCTGTAAACATCATAGCGTTGATAAAATGTCTTTCTATGGACCTTACTCTTTTACCCCTGAAAGCTCTACTTGACTTTAACCTTTTGTAGTTGGGATGCAGGCGGCTGTGTGGGCCATGCGTCTATCAGGAAGCAGGTAGTGAACCTAATCCCAGAAAACTACATAAAAAACCTCTCACCAGGCAAGGAACTTTACTCAAAGCAGACCTGACAAACAAGCAATGGTAGAAACAAGAGCAACAAAAGGGAACTTAAATATAACATGACACTCATTTGAGTTGAGAGGGGGCAGGATGATGACGGTTGTACCCCACACACAAGCCTTCAATGAGGGCCTCATCAGTGGTCATTATTGGGAGGAGAAGTACAAATAAGGGTCCAAGGGGGTGTATAGATACACCCGTAGGACCAGGAGCAGAATGTCTTCTATTCTGTACGTATGTACAGTATGTGTGTATGTGTGTATGTGTGTATGTGTGTATGTGTGTGTGTGTGTGTGTGTGTGTATGTATTCAATGCCCAAAATAACATGAGTTCAAGATGTGTGGCATTTTTATGTGACACATAACTTTTGCACTTTTCACTGTCTAACTAATGATGACATGTATAGCCTAAAAAGATTACCATAGGGCAGGCGGACATGGTAGACTACTACTACTGGCCTTGGAAGTAGTGTTTCCGGGTGTTGTTGACAGAAATGCATACATTATTGGAATATATTTCCATGAATTGGAGTCCATTTACTACTTACACAACACAAGTCATGAAATGCATTAGTCATTCAACTTCTCCTAATCAACTTAATGGATGACAAGCATGCAATGTTTGAAAACCACCAGAGGAAACCGTAGACCCACCTCAGGTAGTCCCGGCGGCACAGAATGAGGTTGGCTCGGGTGTACAGAGTGGAGCCCAGCTGGCCCAGCCGACAGTCGCAGCAGGCGCACTTGAGACAGTCTTCATGCCAGTACCGGTCCAGGGCCTGCAGCATGAACCGGTCGCGGATCTTGCCGTGGCATCCGGCGCAGCCCCTCGGCTTCTCCCTCGAACGAACGGACACGAGGGACACACCTGGTGGGACACAGGGTCGAAAAGAACAGGCAACTACACGAGACTATATGGAAGCAAGCAATGTTCAGAATACACAGAAATCAGGATGGATAATAACGGAAGCCCATGTATATCCATCCCAAATTAATGAAATCACAAAAATTGATAAAATAGTTGGAAAATAGCTGCAAGGACAATTAAGCTCTCTTAAAAATAGTGAATGCTTAGGCCTATACATATTTAGATTTAAACTAGTCCTACTCACTCTCCTCCTTGTCCAACACCATGATTCCGATCCGATGTGACAACAACTTGATTCGTAGAGAATGTGTCTCTGCTGCAGGCTTTGGTCGCGTGTTGCGACCGCCTTGAAGATGTGCAACAATGACGCTTAAGTCCTATTCTTCACGATCTTCGTATCCACTTATCGGAACTCAAACTTCAGTTGAGATTTGAGATATTATCTTGCAAGAAACCGCCATCGTTTTCGTTATGGGCATACTCAAACATACATGGGCCGAAACGAAATGAGTTCCTCTTTGCCTCGAGAAAAAAACACTTTCATAAAAAAAATGCAAACACACTTGTTTCCGGTACAAATGTTTGCACCTATGAACCTACTTGGTGCGATCCGTCCTCCGCAGCCGATCTGTGCGTAATATGGAGAGCTCTCTCGATACTTCTGCCAGCTCTCTCCCACAGTGTGCTGCTAATTATATAAAGTCATTATGCCCCCCCCACCCCCACCCCCCTTCAATCAATTATTCAATGCACAGCCCGCTCACACACTGCAGGACAGCCGGGGGTGTTTTGGAATGAGCTTATTCAACTCCAAGGACACCAATTATCTTCCGGGTGCCCGATTGGCTCCCCCCCCCCCCCCCATAATAGAGGCAAGTGATGTGAGGCAGAGATACAATGAGAGGGAAACAGAAAGAGAAACGGAGATTTGGATGGGCGTGTGTCAGAGAGAGAGAGAGAGAGAGAGAGAGAGGGGGGGGGGGGGGGGGGGGGGGGGGGGGGGCGTGTGGGTGCGTATGCATGTGTGTGTGTGTGTGTGTGTGTGTGTGTGTGTGTGTGCGCGCGCGTGTGAAAAGAGGGTATACCACTCACTATCACCCAAACTTAAAACAATGAATCCATCGATCTTCTCTTAAGAATACAAAAAAAAAATCCCCATCTTTGTTAGAAACAACTCTCAGCCTTGTCCCAGCCTCTTACATGGGCAAGTTCGCCCATGTAGCCAACACATGGGTTCCCCCATCTAGCCCAGCTCATTAGGGCACGCATAATAAAGCAGTGTTTAACGCACGGCCCCTGGCTGCATCAGGTCTCTCGTTACCGAGTACACCGGCCCTCAGAATCCGTCCTGTCGGGGGGATCGCTCGCCGTAAAGACGGTTAACGATCAATAGACTACTTATCAACTGACGAGACGCTACGAGGGGAACTCTGGGTTCCGTGTGTCCTTCCTTCTATAAAACATACGGGAAATAATTAGTTCAACAATAATTATTAATGCAGCTCATTAAATAGATTCGTTAGGTAATCATTGTTGCATGTCCACCATTTCCTATCGATCCTAATGGGTCGCAGGTGATGGAGCCGGCGGTTGTTGTCCCTTTTACTTCAAACTGTAACAGCTCTGGCGGTGTCCCACTCTTCAAACTTCGGGTTCATTAGGATATTTGTTCTAAAAGAAGGGCCGCTAACGAGGAAGGTGGGTTAGGGTAGCTATTTATGTATCTGTCTGTCGCAAAAACCCGTTGCTCGATGAGAGGGGTTGTATTTCCCACTATGTAAGACAAAAACCTGTAAGCCACAAAACACATTTTGTAATCAAAAAGACATTTGAAACAATGATTTTTGAATCAACAATTCATGAATAAACAACAGAACAAATTGACAATCAGGACCCATTGTTTGGAATGATGGCCTAGTATTGTGTTTAGTAAACAGTAAATCACCTGTTATTATATAAGACTAGAGAGCATGACAGCTGTACTAGGAAATAAACAAAGGAAGGACACTTCATTTAGCAGACGCTTTTATCCAAAGGAACTTTACAAAAGTGATGTTGAGAACAACGGCATCGATACAATCAAAATGTAAGCAGGTTTCTAAACCACCTGAGAAGAGAAGCTGTGGAGAACTGCCAAAGCACAGCTCAGTCACTACGTTCTCACAAAGCAGTGAAAGACAGTAAGATTTATTTCATTTCCCTCCTGAAAGTGCTTGGGATTGTGCCTCATCTCCTGCTAGACTGCACAGTATTCTAGAGGCTGCAAGACATGCAACAATCCACAACAAGATGTCTCTTCTTCACAAGCTGTGTCCACTTAGACTCAGGTGTACATGCTTTTTAGGAGACATTTCAGTCCTACTAAAGAATGCACTTGTAACACTGAAATAATAGATCTGGTCTGGTGGTCTAAGTTCCCTTCATGGTGATGTGCACACTTCTGTTTTCAAGAAGGCTGATCTTCTCAAGTGAAGGTGAGAAGACGTTTTCATTAGTTTTTATATGTATTGTTTAATTTTGTGTATTACATTTAGTAAATTGGCAGATTATTACATCCAAAGCAGCTGACACATGCATTTCTTATGTCCTCACAAGTCCTCAATGCGCACCTGCTAACCTTGTGAGACCAATTCCTTTTTTTTCCATTAAACCCCCCAGGGCCATCTTTAAACATCTGCAAAAAAGAGTGCCAAAATGGAAAATACTTGTGTCATGTGTGCTGAAAATGTGTGCCATTTTGGCACACATTTTCAGCAAGGGAAGCAAAGCCATTGTGGGATTGTGCGGTGAAATTCAGACTCCAACCTGTGAGTATGCCTTAATAGTTGTGGATTTGTTACACAAGCAAACTACTACCGAGTGTTCAGGTGCAGAGCTGTTGGTTGTAGCTGAGGTGTGCACCCAATGCGAAAGCTACCTAACCATATAGTGTTAGGTAGCTGCTAACCTGATAGTTCATGTTCTAGTGTTCAAATGGTTTTGCTAATCTGCTGTAGGCCCACCTTTACCTATAAATGAGTAAAGATATGGCGATGGTGTTTTGATCACAAGATGCTAAACGTTGTTCATGTGTTCATGTTCCCGAGTTCCACAAGACAGAATATATATAATACAGACTATGTTGCTGTGCGTACATACAAGACAGAATGTATATAATACAAGGGTACTACGTTGCTGTGTGTACATACACAAGACAGAATGTATATAATACAAGGGTACTACGTTGCTGTGTGTACATACACAAGACAGAATGTATATAATACAAGGGTACTATGTTGCTGTGTGTACATACACAAGACAGAACGTATATAATACAAGGGTACTGTAATGTTGCTGTGCGTACATACACAAAGGTGTTTTGCCACCACACCGAAAGCCATTAGCCATATTCAGTTATTTATTTTAAAACACAAAGTGACATCCATCTGAAATATCAGATAGGTACAACAGATGTGAAACAGACTGCCTCAGTGTTTTGGTAGCCATTGATACCGACAATGTTTACTGCTGCTGGGAACTCAGGGGCGGGACATGGCTGACAGACACTTGGCGTTTGACCAATCAGAGCAGACTTGACTTAAGGGAGGGGGGGCCTAAAAGAGACAGGAGCTAAAACTGAGCATTTTTTGACAGAGGCTGAAAGCAGTTCTGCAGCAATGAACTGTGTGAAAATAATAAGGTGTGTTTTTAACATTCAAGCATGTAAACCTGTGACAGTAGTTCCCCCAAATGAAATGATTAATAGTAAAAAGTGCTTTAAAAATGTTTTTTAATTGCTGGTGGCTGTTTTTTTTTTTAATCTTGCACCTCCCTTTAACACTGACTCTAGATCGGTGTGCTACAAGTTGTATTAATATAGTGAAGTCAGGGCGTTTCAGGGCCTTGCTGGTGCTGGTACGCCCACACAAACCTCAGGACACTCTGTGATCTGGGCCAAAGTGCTGAGGCTGCTTTTTACATTTACTTTTTGTCCATAGCGACTTACAATCAGTACATTTGTGGGGTTCAGTGTCTTCCTCAAGGACACTTCGACAGTTGGAGATGGAACCACCAACCCTCCGGTTAGAGGACAACCTTTGATCTGGCAAGAGTAAAGAGATCAAGAGTATCACTCTGATGGAGTGGTTTTAACAATGTAATGTTAACAATAAAATCAACTCCTGGCCAGCCAAGGCCAGAATGATGCTCTAATGTCTGTGTGTTCTCACAGGGCCAGGGGCCTGCAGGTAGACGGTGGATCTTTGGATTCAAACCCAGTACGGCTGCACTTTGAACACCCACCACCACACCAGCTACCCCAACAGGGTTTGGGAACGAGGGGGAAACTGTTCCTTTAAACCAGGGGTGTCAAACTCATTTTCAGCCCGGGCCACATCAGCATTATGGTTGCCCTCAAAGGGCCGGTTGTAGCTGTAAGACTATATACTGTACATTTAACTAGTCCTTAACATATTGTTAAGTAATGGTCTCTGCATTTGATTATTATTTATTCAAGTGTACAAATATTGAACATGCATTTATATAAATGTACAAATATATGGAAGCACTGGAACCACTGCAATCTAGTGGAGGATTTTGCGGACCACAAAATTGAAATGCATTGTGGGAGATGTAGTTCATGGTGGCTGTACGGTACACTGTGAAGCAGCACATGCCTTTCAAGCTCTCGTGGGCCACATACAATGACGTGGCTGGCCGGATTTGGCCCGCTGGCCTCGAGTTTGACACATGTGCTTTAAACTGTTCTGTGAATTAACAATGCCGCCTTCTTCTGGCACTCTTTACATTCTGTCCTTTAATAACGCTTTAATCTTTCGCACCATATGACCATACATCCAAACTCCCCTCAGGGCGGTCATATCAATTTAATCTAATTAAATCACATTTACTATCAGTTATATGATGATATAAAAAGGATTAAAGGATAAAAAGGATAAAAAGGATTTATCATATGTCAATGTAATGTGAGTGAGCAAGAACAGGAGGTATCAGGCAAAAACAACTGTTCTCTCATTAAAGCTAGGACAATTCATTCTAGAAGCATTTTTGAAATTCCTTTTTGAAAAATTGATAAATCCCAAAAAAGATGAGGTATCTGTGGTCATTGCAGGCCTTTAATGAGCCTGTGTATGGTTTACCTGTCAGTCTACCTAACTACCTACCTGCACACACTCTGCCCTCGCACTCATTTGTGCATGTCCATTTACATTTACATTTACATTTACATTTAGGGCATTTGACGCCAAAACGACTTACAAAGAGTACAATTGTCATAAGAAGGTGAAAAAACATTTCATTGCTGATAATACAGTAAGAAGTCAAGAAGTCATTTCAATTGCTAGATTAACCATTGCTAGTATACAAGTCCACAAGGCTAGGCAGACCTATTGCTGAATCTCGAGAGCCAGTCAGGTGTTTGATGTTAAAGAATATGCTCTTCTCAAAGAAATAAAAATCATCTGTCATTGAAACTCATCTGTCTTAATCTCTGTTAAATCTGACTCCAAAAAACCCAACACCTAAACAACATGTATAGATACCAGTGACTCTCAATCCCTTTATGATCATACACAAATAACGAAAAAGCCTAGTCAAATAGATATTTGAAAAAAGCCGGAGCTATTGAATGTTGAGCCTCAACAGTAAAGGGTTAGATGATGCAGCAGTGGATTTAGCAGAAATAAAAATATCTTGTCAATCGAGTTGCAATCTGAGTGTGACTTCACCAGCGGGCATCACAGGAACCATCTCCATGGTTTCAGCCTGTCATTCTGGGTAAGATGTGGAGTTTAAGATTGTGTTCACCGACTGTGAGATTAAAGGGGGAACTGATCGATGGCCTTTCTGATTGGCTCCCACCGTGCCCCAGTGGCATCCAATCCCCTTGGTCGGATGGTTGTCTTTAGCGGGGCCCCAAACCAATTTCTCCTCCACCCAGGGACCAAATGGAACCGCTGACCTGAAGATACAGGGCCGTGCTCTGAGTGAGGGGTCCGTCACCTCCCCCCCAGCCCCCCCAGCCCCCCCAGCCCTCTCACCTCTCTGGAGAACCAAATGATAGAGAGGAACATGGCCAAAGGTGGGGAGTTTGGGAGGAAAATAAAAGGAATTGAATTGAAAGTTTTGGATTTTTGTTCTGCTTGAGCTATTTGATGGTCACTTGTGTGTTCAGCCAATAATCAGAACAAACTGAGGTAGAGCAACCTTCAATCCTACTTATGTGTGTGTGTGTGTGTGTGTGTGTGTGTGTGTGTGTGTGTGTGTGTGTGTTGTGTGTGTGTGTGTGTGTGTGTGTGTGTGTGTGTGTGTGTGTGTGTGTGTGTGTGTGTGTGTGTGTGTGTATGCGTGTGTGTGTGTGTGTGTGTGTGTGTGTGTATGCGTGTGTGTGTATGTGTGTGGTGCATGTGTGCTGGCGTGGGTGCATGTGGTGTTTGTGTTTGTGTATGTTTTCTGACCACTCCAATAAAGATATTGAGCAGACACTTACACACTTACACACTACAGATGTGCCCCATTCAGTACTACGGCCTCTGAGCAACCAGTACACATGTGATAGTGTGATGGAGTGTGTGTGTGTGTGTGTGTGTGTGTGTGTGTGTGTGTGTGTGTGTGTGTGTGTGTGTGTGTGTGTGTGTGTGTGTGCGTGGGTGTGTGCGTGTGTGTGTGCGTGTGTGTTCGGTGTGTGTGTGTGCCTGGGTGTGTGCGTGTGTGTGTGCGTGTGCGTGTGCGTGTGTGTGCGTGAGTGTGTGCGTGTGTGTGTGCGTGTGTGAGTGGGTGTGTGTGTGTGTGCGTGGGTGTGTGCGTGTGTGTGTGTGTGTGTCTATTTAAGAACGGATCTGAATGTCACCTTGAACACCAGAGACAAACATCTTTGTCTCTTGTGTCTGTTGGCCTATTATGGCCCTATTACATGTATAAAGGAGAGGTTACTCACAGGCTTTACTTGCTCTCATGAAGCCCTACTCCCATCTAGTGACTACAATAGGGAGCATGTCCTGGAGTCTCCACAATAACTTACATCTAAAAATGTGTTTCGTCATTCTTCTGAATCGCTAGTGATTTTCCCAGGAAATTCTGGGTTGGCTAAACAGGAAGGCTACTTTGTCGCTTTCCTGTCAAATTCTTTGCCAAATTAAACAACAGATCGAAATCACAACATTAAAGGGGAACCTATAACCATTGTTATTATTTCACTTATGTTGGAAATGTGTGATTTTACAGTAGGCCTATTTACAATATGAAACATATTACTTCATTCCAAGGTTGAAATTTGAATATGAATGGTTGCTCACCCTCCTGTCCACTCATATTGATCAGGGAAAACTGCAACACTCTATCACCACGTCTCCAGAAACCAAAGCAGTATGAACACTATTTGGACTACTATTGATGCTCTTTTACACACAGGCCACAGCCCATGCAGGGTGCTACAGCAGCCGGTCCATCAGGTCCTCCCTTCTGCACCACACAGTCCTCCCCTGCAGGAGCTTCACAGCGACCTCCTCCTCTTCCCGAACACGTTGGTGATGATCTTGGCCATGGCCTTGGGCCCGCCGCCGCCGCAGCAGCGCTCGGCGCGGCACTTCAGGTTGTTCTCCATCACGTGGCGGATGAGTTTGGTGAAGGAGTCAGTGATGTCCTGGAAGCCGTCCCGACACCTCCTGGAAGTCAGAGCGTCTCTCCAGGCCCCGCCCCTCTTCCTCACAGACCTGCCGGGCGTGGCAAAGGTCCTGCTTGTTCCCCACCAGACACACGGGCACTTCCACCTCCCTGGAGCTTACACACAACAACTGCAATGTGGAGGGGAATTTCAATTGTCAAAGCAAAAGAGTGAGCGAACAAGCCTTGGAGAGTGAGTAATTGAGAGGGGAGTGAGTGAGTGAGTGAGGAAGTGAGTGAGCAAGCCTTGAGTTCTGCATAGGTGGGTGAGTGAGAGGGCAAGTGAGCCTTGCCTTCTGCAGCTTGACTGTTCAGCATGAGTGTGTCTGTTTGTGTGTGTGTGTGTGTGTGTGTGTGTGTGTGTGTGTGTGTGTGTGGGGGGGGGGGGGGGGGGGGGGGGGGGGGGGGGGGGGGGGGTGACGGGTTTGTGTAAAAGTGACATTTAAAGGTAATAACCTTTCCCCCCCTGAAATCTAAAGTTTAAAGACTTTATTTAAGAGGGAGTTGTTTTGCTGGCCTGGCAGGACTGTATATTTCCTCCTTCTTATCTGTATGTTATTGGGATGCTTAAGCTCACCCGCTACTGTGTGGGTCTGGAGGTGAATGCCTCCACATTATTTATGTGTTGCTGGGAACATAAAGCCACACAGCACAGACACAAGCATTAAGCATACCTCCAAATTCCCCACCACATGATACCCTGCAAGCTTTCCTCAGGGAGTGATTCACATGAAAACACAAGGTCTCTTTTAGTATGTTGTAGTTTGTTTGCAGTACTCTTACGTGTTGTTGATAGAAGGGATTTCTTACATCTTGATTGTAGTAATAGCTAGGCTTACTTAAGTGTCATTTTAAGATGTGCTTTTGTAGAAGTGGACATGCTGTGCCCACTACATGATGCATGTTGTCTTCTCAGACAAGTTTCAGAACGTTAGTCCAAAATGTGAAAGCTCCAAAACAAGGCATACAGGGACAGGGTAGTGTAGCAGCTCTGGGTTTTTGAGTCAAAAGCTGAGTCAAAAACTGGTTCAATCCCCAATGCCCCCACTATGCACCCTTGAGCAAGATACTAATCCCTTACTGCTCCTTATTGGACGTGTGTGTTACAATCCCGTAATACTGTATAGTAGTACTACTGTATTACTATAATAGTAACACTGAATAGTAATACTGTATAGTAGTAATACTGTATTACTATAATAGTAACACTGAATAGTAATACTGTATAGTAATACTGTATTACTATAATAGTAATACTGTATTACTATAATAGTAACACTGAATAGTAATACTGTAAAGTTCAACTTCAACTAAAGAAACTTCAAGTAACTAAGGACCAGATCATTTAGAATGGTGAAGTATGATCTTATGATGACCCCACGGTGTTCTGAAGAATTCATGGTGCTCTAATGAAACCATGATGTTCTCATGAACCTGCTCTGATGAACCAAAATGAAACCATGATGTTCTCATGAACCTGCTCTGATGAACCATAATGAAACCATGATGTTCTCATGAACCTGCTCTGATGAACCATAATGAAACCATGATGTTCTCATGAACCTGCTCTGATGAACCATAATGAAACCATGATGTTCTCATGAACCTGCTCTGATGAACCATAATGAAACCATGATGTTCTAATGGTGCCGTTCTGATGAATCATAATGAAAGCATGATGTTCAGATGAACCCATGATGTTCTGATGCTCACCATCTGCAGCTGTCCGGCATGCGTGTCTCCCTGATCACTCGCAGGATCTCTATGGCATTGGCAAAGGATGCGCGGTTGCTGATGTCATAGACGACCACAAAGCCATCTGCCCAGTCCACAGGCTCCTCCGTGATGCACCTGGCCCTGGTGCTCTGTCAGGACACGCCTCCTTTTACTGTTCACACATTTAGCACACCTGTACACTTGTATCCTTCAATCCTACCCTTTTTACCTGCACTGATGCAGGCTCATTTCTTGATTGGCCATGGCTGAAGTCAGCCATGGTGGGAAAGGCCAAGGTAGTTTGCTATACACTATGGGGGGAAATTGCATTTGCATTTTGCAAGGATGCAGGACACTCCTCCGAGAACCATCACCTTACCGTGGTGGAGGGGTTTGGGTGTCCTTATGAACCTGAGGGCTGTGTTGTCGGGAGCCTTGTGCTCCTAGTAGGGTCTCCCATGGCAAATTGGTCTCAGGCGAAGGGCCAGACAAAGAATGGTTAAAAAAAGACTCAAATGGAAGAACAATTAAGAGGAGGAGAGACCCTGCCCGGAGGAAGCCCGGGGCCCCCATCTGGAGCCAGGCCCAGAAGGGGGGCCCGTCAGCGAGCGCCTGGTGGCCGGGTTTGCCACGGAGCCCGGCCGGGCATAGCCCGAAAAAGCAACGTGGCACCCCCCCCCTCTCTATTCTGTGGGCCCACCACTCACAGGAAGAACCGTTGGGGTCGGGTGCATTGCCAGATGGGTGGCAGTGAAGGTCAGGGACCTCGACGGACCAGACCTGGGCAGCAAAGGCTGGCTCTGGGGACGTGGAACGTCACCTCTCTGTGGGGGAAAGAGCCGGAGGTGGTGCGGGAGGCGGAGCGCTACCAGTTAGATCTGGTGGGGCTCTCCTCTACGCACAGTCTCGGTTCTGGAACCGTACTCCTGGATAGGGGTTGGACGCTATTCTTCTCTGGAGTTGCCCAAGGTGCGAGGCGCCGGGCGGGTGTGGGGATACTCACAAGCCCCCGGCTCAGCGCTGCTATGTTGGAGTTTACCCCGGTGGACGAGAGGGTCGCCTCCCTACGCCTACGGGTTATGGGGGGGAAAACTCTGACTGTTGTTTGTGCGTATGCACCGAACAGCAGCTCGGAGTATCCGGCCTTCTTGGAGACCCTGAATGGAGTCCTGCAGGGGGCTCCAGTAGGGGACTCCATAGTTCTGCTGGGCGACTTCAACGCGCACGTGGGCAATGATGGAGACACCTGGAGAGGCGTGATTGGGAGGAACGGCCTCCCTGATCTAAACCCGAGTGGTCGTCTGTTATTGGACTTCTGTGCTAGTCATGGACTGTCCATAACAAACACCATGTTCGAACATAAGGTTGCTCATAAGTGTACATGGTACCAGAGTACCTTAGGTCAAAGGTCGATGATCGATTTTGTAATCGTATCATCAGATCTGAGGCCGCATGTTTCGGACACTCGGGTGAAGAGAGGGGCGGAGCTGTCAACCGATCACCATCTGGTGGTGAGTTGGGTCAGGGGGTGGGGGAAGACTCGGGACAGACCTGGTAAGCCCAAACGGGTAGTGCGGGTGAACTGGGAACGTCTAGAGGAGGCCCCTGTCCGAGAGACCTTCAACTCACACCTCCGGCGGAGCTTTTCTGGCATCCCTGTGGAGGTTGGGGACATTGAACCTGAGTGGTCGATGTTCAAAGCCTCCATTGCTGAAGCTGCAGTGGGAGGCTGCGGTCTCAAGGTCTTGGGTGCATCAAGGGGCGGTAACCCTCGAACACCGTGGTGGACAGCGGTGGTCAGGGAAGCCGTCCGACTGAAGAAGGAGTCCTTCCGGGATATGTTATCCCAGGGGACTCCGGAGGCAGTTGCAGTGTACCGAAGTGCCCGGAGGGCGGCGGCCTCTGCTGTGGCAGAGGCAAAGCAGCGGGTGTGGGAGGAGTTCGGAGAAGCCATGGAGAAGGACTTTCGGTCGGCGCCAAAGTGCTTCTGGCGTACTGTCCGACACCTCAGGAGGGGGAAACGGGGAACCATCCAAGCTGTTTACAGCAAGGATGGAACGCTGTTGACCTCAACTGAGGAGGTAATCGGGCGGTGGAAGGAGCATTTTGAGGAACTCCTGAACCCGACTAACGCGCCCTCTTTGGTAGAGGCAGAGCTGGAAGCTGATGGGGGATCGTCGTCAATCTCCCTGGTGGAAGTCACTGAGGTAGTCAAGCAACTCCGCAGTGGCAAAGCCCCGGGGGTTGATGAGATCCGTCCAGAAATGTTGAAGGCTTTGGGTGTGGAGGGCCTGTCGTGGATGACACGGCTCTTCAACATCGCGTGGAGGTCGGGAACAGTGCCGAGGGAGTGGCAGACGGGGGTGGTGGTCCCCCTGTTCAAAAAGGGGGACCAGAGAGTGTGTGCCAATTACAGGGGCATCACACTTCTCAGCCTCCCTGGTAAAGTCTACTCCAAGGTGCTGGAAAGGAGGGTTCGGCCGATAGTCGAACCTCAGATTGAGGAGGAACAATGCGGATTCCGCTCTGGTCGTGGAACAACGGACCAGCTCTTCACTCTTGCAAGAATCCTGGAGGGGGCCTGGGAGTATGCCCATCCGGTCTACATGTGTTTTGTAGATCTGGAGAAGGCGTATGACCGGGTTCCCCGGGAGATATTGTGGGAGGTGCTACGGGAGTATGGAGTGAGGCGGGCACTTCTCAGGGCCATCCAATCTCTGTACACCCAAAGCGAGAGTTGTGTCCGGGTTCTCGGCAGTAAGTCGGACTCGTTTCCGGTGGGGGTTGGCCTCCGCCAGGGCTGCGCTTTATCACCAATCCTGTTTGTGGTTTTCATGGACAGGATATCGAGGCGTAGTCGGGGGGAGGAGAGGTTGCAGGTCGGTGGGCTAGGGATCTCATCGCTGCTTTTTGCAGATGATGTGGTCCTGATGGCATCATCGGCCTGTGACCTTCAGCACTCACTGGATCGGTTCGCAGCCGAGTGTGAAGCGGTTGGAATGAGGATCAGCACCTCTAAATCTGAGGCCATGGCTCTCAGCAGGAAACCGGTGGATTGCCTACTCCGGGTAGGGAATGAGTCCTTACCCCAAGTGAAGGAGTTTAAGTACCTCGGGGTCTTGTTCACGAGTGAGGGGAGGATGGAGCAGGAGATGGGCAGGAGAATCGGAGCAGCGGGGGCGGTTTTGCATTCGCTCTACCGCACCGTTGTGACGAAGAGGGAGCTGAGCCAGAAGGCGAAGCTCTCGATCTTCCGGTCTATCTTTGTTCCTACTCTCACCTATGGTCATGAAGGTTGGGTCATGACCGAAAGAACGAGATCGCGGGTACAAGCGGCCGAAATGGGTTTTCTCAGGAGGGTGGCGGGCGTCTCCCTTAGAGATAGGGTGAGGAGCTCAGTCATCCGGGAGAGACTCGGAGTAGAGCCGCTGCTCCTTTGCGTGGAAAGGAGCCAGTTGAGGTGGTTCGGGCATCTGATAAGGATGCCCCCCGGGCGCCTCCCTATGGAGGTGTTCCGGGCACAACCAGCTGGGAAGAGACCACGGGGAAGACCCAGAACGAGGTGGAGAGATTATATCTCCACACTGGCCTGGGAACGCCTCGGGATCCCCCAGTCAGAGCTGGCTGATGTGGCCCGGGAAAGGGAAGTGTGGGGTTCCTTGCTCGAACTGTTGCCCCCGCGACCCGACCCCGGATAAGCGGTAGAAAGTGAGTGAGTGAGTGAGTGAGGATGCAGGACAGCTAAAGGAATCGACACAACACAGATGTCAGGGGATACATGGAGATCCAGGGATGGTGGCAATGGTCAGACCGGTATGTCCTTTAATAATTCCTTTGGTAATTCCTATAAACAGATATCTGCATATGAATACAGAATCTACAGAAAAGGACAAGGTTTAGGGAACAGAAGCGGTCTGTTTGTAGTCCGTTTGTAGTCCAAGTAATATTTGAGTTGGCTAAATGATTATCCAAAAACACAGCCACACACTCAGTGTAAAGAATCTGATGTCAGCAGCAACTGTGAACACAGTAGCCAAGGTTCAAGGGCTAACAAACAATAAACAAATTACCCATAAGCAAAGGTGTTCCTCTCTCTCTCTCTCTCTCTCTCTCTCTCTCTCTCTCTCTCTCTCTCTCTCTCTCTCTCTCTCTCTCTCTCTCTCTCTCTCTCTCTCTCTCTCTCTCTCTCTCTCTCTCTCTCTCTCTCATTTAGATGTATTTTAGACTAAGAGGCTTCTTAAAGCAGGTTGAGTCTGCAGGTTGAACCGTAGCCTTCATCAGTAGAGGGACCCAGCTTACAGTCACATTGAAAGAGAGTGACAATGGCTGACCCATATACCTCTAGTCCTCCGTGCCTTGGGGTATTCCAGTAAAAACACTAACTTTGTAATAAAATGTCTGTCTGGGTTGTTCTGTGCTCTCACAGTGGAGAGAAAGGAGAAGACAAGGTTAAACATGCTCTTTGTTACCAAGGGGCTCCTCAGGATCTTGGTCTCGTGAACCTCTTTAGACAAACCTTTAGAGCTTCCACTAACTCCTTGCAGGTCATGATGGTATAACTTAGACCAGAATACTGAATATGGTTTTATGGACTTGTCTGGTTCAGAAGCCCTATAAACTCCATGACAAAATAATTTTCAAATGTACATATTGTGATGAAATTACAATTACAATCAGTCATTAAAATACAGTGGATTATTTTCTATTGCAAAATAATTGTATTGTTGTTAACTCTTTGTGTAGGTGCTGTGCAGTACCTGTGAACAAGGGTCAAAGAGCTCCAGGTTCTGCTGTCTGTCATGACAGTCTCTGACGGTAGAGCGAATCTGTGGAAATCAACACAATCCCAGGAAACAATATCACTGGAAGAGCAACTATTGAAACAACATGAAGCTCCTCATGATTTAGAGTACAGTGTAAATACTGTGTACATGTTGAAGTAGGTAAATGGTACACACACAGGAGTGATATTGGATTCTGTAGCTGCCATGAAAATTATCATATATAAGGTAAAGGAGCATTTAGCAGACGCTTTTGTACAAAGCGACATACAATCAGTACATTTATGGGGTTTGACATGTGGACAGTTGGAGGAGGGGGATCAGGGATCGAACCACCGACCCTACGGTTAGTGGACGAGCCTCTCTGTCCACTGAGCTACTGCCGCCCCCGACCTATATTGGTCATATTAACTCGCTATATGTGTATATACCCATTCATCCATGTCATTGTATTGGAAACAATAGTATAATAGCATTCTATATAATATATAAGAGTATATTTTGCGGTAAGAAAGGTGTTGATTTGAATTGAACTCACAGATACATTTTAAATCGCAAACTATTTTAATGAAATATTAGTTGATATTTATATTGAGAGGTTTATGGAAGTGGTGAAAGTTTCATTAATATTAATTGTTTTAGACCTTTGTGAGCTCAAAACAAATCCACATCACCAGACCCCATGGCATTATGGGTAATGGTGAGTGCAGGATTACTCTGGCGTCGGAGGCATACTCCCCGATGAAGCGTCTGGTCAGGAAGCGGACCAGGACAGCTGGAGGGAATCAGAAAGATGATGTCATGAATCATCCCTTCACACAATCCCCTCACTCTCAACCCCTCAGGGGTCGCTGGCCATCAAAATAAAAGTGTGGTTATTCAGCAATGCTGCTGGGGATAGGGAACACTCTCTCTGCTGGGGATAGGGAACACTCTCTGCTGATAGGGAACACTCTCTCTGCTGATAGGGAATACTCTCTCTGCTGATAGGGAACACTCTCTCTGCTGATAGGGAACACTCTCTCTGCTGATAGGGAACACTCTCTCTGCTGATAGGGAACACTCTCTCTGCTGATAGGGAATACTCTCTCTGCTGATAGGGAACACTCTCTCTGCTGATAGGGAACACTCTCTCTGCTGGGGATAGAGAACACTCTCTCTGCTGATAGGGAACACTCTCTCTGCTGGGGATAGGGAACACTCTCTCTGCTGATAGGGAACACTCTCTCTGCTGATAGGGAATACTCTCTCTGCTGATAGGGAACACTCTCTCTGCTGATAGGGAACACTCTCTCTGCTGGGGATAGAGAACACTCTCTCTGCTGATAGGGAACACTCTCTCTGCTGGGGATAGGGAACACTCTCTCTGCTGATAGGGAACACTCTCTCTGCTGGGGATAGGGAACACTCTCTCTGCTGATAGGGAACACTCTCTCTGCTGATAGGGAACACTCTCTCTGCTGATAGGGAACACTCTCTCTGCTGATAGGGAATACTCTCTCTGCTGATAGGGAACACTCTCTCTGCTGATAGGGAACACTCTCTCTGCTGGGGATAGGGAACACTCTCTCTGCTGATAGGGAACACTCTCTCTGCTGATAGGGAACACTCTCTCTGCTGATAGGGAACACTCTCTCTGCTGATAGGGAACACTCTCTCTGCTGATAGGGAACACTCTCTCTGCTGGGGATAGGGAACACTCTCTCTGCTGATAGGGAACACTCTCTCTGCTGATAGGGAACACTCTCTCTGCTGGGGATAGAGAACACTCTCTCTGCTGGGGATAGAGAACACTCTCTCTGCTGATAGGGAACACTCTCTCTGCTGATAGGGAACACTCTCTCTGCTGGGGATAGGGAATACTCTCTCCTGGGAGTTGAAGGGCTGAGGAGGCGTTTCATCTCTCATCGCTCACCTCTCCCTTAACCCTCAGCTCTCAGGCCTCTTAACCACCCTTACCCCTCACCTACCACCCTCACAGGTTTTTTGGGGGGCAACAAGGGGTTGCGAATGTGGCAGGTTGAGTGTTGCTCCTCCTCCACTCAGGTGATTTCTGGTGGCTGATTGGTTTCACCTGTATAAGTGCCGCGCCTTCTCTGGTGCGCACACTGCTGCCTGGCACTCGCGGTGTGGCGTGTGTGGATTGTTGGCTTGCTCCGGTTGGTTGGCGTGCTTCAGTCACTTGAAGGTAAGTCGGCATGACGCTACTTTCGTGCAATTTTATGGCACCTTTATGATGTGACAGCTGCCGTGATTTTGCAACTTTCCAGCGTTGGCCGTGTTGTTCGGGGGCTCAGTGACTCAGCGTTAAGAGTGAGGGGAGTGTGGCGTCCGCTCCATACTGTTACCGCAGCCGGTGATCAGTTTCGGGGGCATAAAGCTCTCTTCGTTCGGGTAAGCGTGCTCTTTTGTTAACCTGCTGGTTGTGTTAGCTTTGTGCTTAGCTGTCTGCTCTCTGTCCTGTTGAAGCTGCAGCGGCCCCTTTTCTTCCTCCTCCTGTGCTCTGGCGAAGCTGCCCTGCACGGCTCTGTGACGTATCCTCCACCTGGCTATCCCAAACGTAAACCATCCACGGCCTCTGGTGCTGGTGCGACCGCTCCGCCTTCTACATCTACTCCGCCTTCTACATCTACTCCGTCTTCTACATCTACTTCGTCTTCTACATCTACTCCGTCTTCTACATCTACTCCGTCTTCTACATCTACTTCGTCTTCTACATCTACTCCGTCTTCTACATCTACTCTGTCGTCTTCATCGGCTGCTCCGGCACCGCGGCCCTTTTCCCACCGAGTCCTCTGCGGCGGCTGCGTTTCCACGCAGCGCTAAGTTCCCCGTCTTATCCTATACATATATTTTTTTGTGTTACGTTTTGGTTTTGTTGATCAGTCTTTTTGGAGTTAAGCACATCCGTATTTACTCATTTCTGATTTATTTCTGTGGGGTTCAATTGGTTATATATTTTCTGTTTTACTTTGGGGTGATAAATACGCCTGGCCCCCACCCACAGCTAAATGTCGTTGTTTTGTTTTATGATTACTTGTCTTAAGAATTAGTTGGTTTCCTGTATATTTGTATTTGGGTTTAATGTTTGGTTATTAGTCAGTACTGTTCCTGTGTGTGGGTGTGAGTGCTGTGTGTGTGTGTTTTAATATAGTCCTGTTTTAAATGATTGTCTCAACAACCTGAGTGTCTCACCACAGCAGTAGTGTAATTTTGGGGGGTTTTGTTGTGTCTCCAGGACAGGAGCTGGTGCAGCGGGCGGCAGGCTTTCCCTGGTGGTGGTCCCCTTCTCACTCCCGCAAGTTTGGTGGCACGTGGTGATTTGGTTTGTGGTGATTCTTTTTTATTTATTTATTGAGTTGATTTAGTCTGACCGCCTCGCTACGGCCTAGCTCTGCACCTGTTTAGTTCTACTGTGATTGTGGTTTTGACTTGACATCTGTTGTTGTTGAGATCCCTGAGCTCTTTTTTTTTATACTGTAAATTAATAAATCTGGATATCTTTTGTAAGTCCGTCTCTCGTCCTCCATACAAAACGTGTAACGAATCTGTGTGACCTTGTGTTGGCCAAAGTACAGGGCCAAGGGTGTACTTCCTGGGGTGCAATTCCCCAGGTGGCGTTGTCGAGCAACTTTCCCCCTCCTTCTCTCCATTTCGCCACACACACACACACACACACACACAAACACAATCTAAGTAATCTATACAATCTCTCTTTGTCTTCGTTTTGTCTCCCGTAACTACCTCACCAGTTACCGCTGTACTCTCCTGCCATGAAGGGTGGAGGGAAGGGGGCATACTGTTATTGAGCTCTTAAACAGACAAAAGCCAGCCAGTCTGCTCAAACTGTGTGTGTGTGTGTGTGTGTGTGTGTGTGTGTGTGTGTGTGTGTGTGTGTGTGTGTGTGTGTGTGTGTGTGTGTGTGTGTGTGTGTGTGTGTGTGTGTGTGTGTGTGTGTGTGTGTGTGTGTGTGTGTGTGTAAAAGGGACATTTAAAGATAATAATAACCTTTTTCTTCCATGAAAGCTAAAGTCCACAAATGAAGCTTATCCTAGTTGTGATGTGTGTAGCGACACACAGCTGCTCAGTGGAGTGGTGGGACGTTCCTCGGGAGGAACATGATCATGGTTCAGTGGAGTGGTGGGACGTTCCTCAGGAGGAACATGATCATGGTTCAGTGGAGTGGTGGGACGTTCCTCAGGAGGAACATGATCATGGTTCAGTGGAGTGGTGGGACGTTCCTCAGGAGGAACATGATCATGGTTCAGTGGAGTGGTGGGACGTTCCTCAGGAGGAACATGATAACTGCCTGGAATTTGATTTGCCCCAGAAGTGGCGAGGAAATACATAAAACAAACTTCTCTGAGCTACATAATCACTATGTCTCTGTTCAACCTTATGTTTTATAAAGCTTTCAAACATCAAATCTGTTTAATCACTATTCAAAATGTTGGGGCAACAGTCATTTAAAATTATTATTGGATTATTTTTGCCCTCAATATTGCAGCTTGAAAAAAATATGATTTAAAATATCGTAATAGAGATAGATATACTTAAGAGATTAAAAAGAAGTAAAAAACACAGAGGATTATTTAAGGATGAATAAGTGTCTACCTACCCTTTCCAATCAAGTTCTTATTTCATTTCTACAGCATATAATTGCGGGTATTTAAAGCTTTCGTTTACTGTGTGAATGCATTAAGATTCACAGCCTCTTCCCCAGGGACTAGTTGACAGAGGGCAGCAGACACAGTGAATGATGTCTGATTTAAATTAAACAACATTACAACGAAACACAGGCTGCTTCACAACAAAGCACCACAACTCTTTGAAATATGTTTGTCACCCTGCAATTTGTCATTAGGGATTTCAGTTACTTTCAACACACTCCTGACTTCTAGGGACACCGAGAATTTAAGGGGTTTCTGTGAACATAGCAGCCAAGATTGTTCTGTAAACAGAGGCCAGTGGGGAGGATGCTGAGTGATATGATTATCCACCACACAGAGGATGTGCAGCTGGGACAGTGATGGGTTTGAGCTGAAAGACCACATTTTCAGATTTTTCATCAACGCATCACCTCACTAGTTCCAAACGCTTCCAAACCCAAACATGTAGAACCATTGGGATGTTTTCCAGAATATTGGGAAAATCTAACAATGATCACAAGTTGTGAACCATATTATATTAAATGTCTAATGGTCTAAAGAGACATTTCAGCGTGTACATTGGTACATATTGAACACATATTAGTCTGAAATGCACAGTAAGTAGTACCATCATATGACCATATGCCTTCCGGAAGCAGACACTTAAATGAATCAATATTCTTCAATATCGTTTTCTGTAAGAAGAAATGTGTTTCTGTCCCATTTCAGATGACACTTTGAGGACAAAACACAGCTGCTTAAATCTCTCGATACAGCCACTGAGCACTTACACGTTCACTTGTACACACATACACACACACACACACACACACACGCACACGCACACGCACACTCGCACACACGCACACTCGCACACACACACTTGCACACACACACTCACACATACACACTCACACACACACACACACAACCACACACACACACTCGCACACACACACTCGCACACACACACACACACACACACACACACACACACACACACACACACACACACACACACACACGCACACACACACGCACACACACACAGGCACACACAGAGACACACACACACACACGCACTCGCACACACACACACACACACAGCACACTTACATGTAAATAAGATTTCCCAGTATGACATTTTTCATGAAGCTTCTGCCAAATGACAAATTAAGGATATAGTAAAATCCTCAACAACATGCGTTTCTTTAGGCTTGTTCATTCACCCACCTGATTTCCCAGCCCCGGGACCCCCCATGAGGGCCAGCTTGATGTCATTCATAGCAGGAACCCTCAACTCTTCTCCTCTTCCCCTGCTGTCTGCAGCTCTGTGGAGTGTCTGCTTCCTCTGAGTTAACAGTGGAGAACAAATGTGGCTTATAGACAACCCCCCCCCCTCCTACCCCATGACCGCCCTCCTCTTCCCTCAGAAGACTGTTCACTTCTTTTCATTCTTTTTTTTAACTGTCAGAGGAGACAGTTAAAGAGACAGTTGAAGAAGTTTTCTCTGTCCCTTTTAATCCTCTGTATTTTTGCCTTTCAGTTTCGTGCTCACAGTCGCTGTGTACTGAACAAGAGTGCTCTTGTTCTACCGCTTAATCACTCACTCATTCACAGACTCACACATGCACACACTCACACAACTAGATACACAGGTATACCCACACAAACACATATTCAGTCACACACAAACAACCAGCCTGTTTTCCAACCTAAACCACAGAATAGGTTGTTTGCAATCCTTCCCAAAACAACATGAGAGCTTAGCTGGTCAAGCAAACCTATTGGCTGGTTGAAGGAATCAGCGTCAAGCAACTGTCAGGCTTCTGTCTGCAAAAACAATATGGCTGAAATTCATTTTATGCTCAGTGGACAATGCAATACTTTAAGATAGATTTGACATTAACATTGACATTCAACATTAATATCGAACGATAAACCTGCATTTGATTTTCATTAATACTCAGTGAACGTATATGATGTTTAGTTTGTAAGTATATGTCTAGATTTTGTAAGTATATGATGTTTAGTTTGTAATGTCCTCATCATCCAGGCCTAACTGAACCTCTGCAGAGCATCAGCATCATTTAGAAAGACGACTATGGAACTTTGAGGCATAGAACAGAAGAACAGTCATTGTATTCATGGCATGTAACGATACAACTTACATGGTCAACAATGAGATCAGAACAGTGGGGTCTCATTATACTACCAGACCAAAATAATTAGTAAAGTAATGTAGTTGAAACTTTTTGTAGCTGAACTTTTTTGCCAATGTAACCAAACTCAGCTGGAGCTCCTGAGGGGATGTGTGTGTTCCTGTCCTGAGGGGATGTGTGTGTTCCTGTCCTGAGGGGATGTGTGTGTTCCTGTCCTGAGGGGATGTGTGTGTTCCTGTCCTCGGACCCTCCTGGACTCATCAATCTGATCCTTCACACCTTGACGGAGGCGGGAGACAAGGCGGGCAATCAGGACCTCCCATCAGGTTCTCTATAGCGTGATGACAGGTTCTTCGGTATGGGGATCATTTCAAACCTCCTCAACAAATGGCATCGGGTGCTCAAACACCTCATCAAATTGTCAATATAATCTTTGAAATATTGCATGAAAATAATAAATTTCAGTGTTTTACAAACTTGGCCTGTTTTTATTTGCATTGAACCTTCTTGGACTTTGGAGGACATCCTAAAAGAGAGCTTGACCACACATGCACGTGTTTACACGCACATGTATGTACACACAGCAACCCAATATCATTGACATTCACATACCTTGGGTTACATTCAGGAACAACTACACTGTTGGCTATACAGTCATTTGTATCTATAATATCAGAAATTAGCTTCAAATTCCTTACTATTTAAATTGTTGATCTCGCTTTCAAAACAAGTCATCATTTCACTCTGCAGAAATTATCAGCAACATGTTAGTGCATTTTAAGAACACTTACATTGTCATTCAACTCTAACAGTAGGAATATGGAGTACTGTGCTGTACTTCTGTACTGTGTCACATCATCAGCACCTGTAGGAGAACAGTTCAGTTCTGTGTGCATGCTGTGAAGGTGCAGGCCCATGTGAGGGTCCACCTGTCTGTTGTTCCACAGTTTCCAGCATGTTGTTCAGTCTGAAAAGCCCTCTTGCTGCCCCATTTGGCTGGGGAAGTGCTGGGCTTGCGTGTGTGACCTTGAGACCCCATTCTCTTGCAAACCTCTTAATTTCTGTTACCAGCTCCACTGGTGTTCCATGCATTGCAAAAACAGCTTTGAACTTCCCAATCACTGTTCCTGAAGCTTTGTCGGGTATATTCAGGACCTCTGGATACTTGGAGTAGTAATCCACAATCAGAAGGAATGGGGGGCCTTTATAGTCGAAAATGTCTGCTCCAACTTTCTCCCATGGTGTCTCAGGCACATTGTGCAAAGAAGTGGTTCTTTGTGATTGCTCTGTGGTTGTCCTTGGCAGGCCATGCATAATTCAACTGTCATATGAACACAATGTGTGAGGCCAGGTTAACTGACCAGAGCTCCTGCATGTGCTAAGTTCCTCTGGACGTCTTGGATGTACGACCTGTATTGTACCTCAGCTCTGAAGCTCTGAACTTCTCTAGGAATGATGATTGTGTCATCATCATCATTATCACACTGAGCCATCTTCAATGCATACTGTGTCCCTGATCTGCCAGTATGGTTGTGCTATATTTAACAATTTGCTGTATTTCAGCATCACTGTTTATTGCTTCCCTCAGTTGCTGCATAATTGCACCCTCCAGTTAGCCTGGGAATTCCCATGCTGCTTTGCGCGCGATTTCATTCTCACTGCAAAGACAGCCTGGAAACCACCGCCCTTATTTTCCCCTGAGTTAGGGAACCAATCACAGAACGGGGGGGGCAGCAAGACGATGAAGACGTCAGCGGACACAACGTTACCGTTTGATGCAGCCTTAAAAAGTGTATTAAGTAGCTTTTGTAGCAATTAATTTAATTTTATTAACTAATTTTTAGTTGCATTTGGCTATGAATCGCGCGCAAAGCAGCATGTGAAGAACCAGACGCCATTTGATAGACATTCGTAGCGCCCAATAAACGGCTCTAGGCATTCGTAAACCACGCCTCAAATACGAGAAAATGCACACCTAGTTCCCAGACCACCATCTCATCGAGATGTGGACGCGTCAGCCAGGCTACCCTCCAGTGGCTCTTGGATGTATCTTACATGGAAGTCATACTTTAGTATCTGTAACAGCATCCAGTGTAGCCTTGCAGGTGCTTTTCCAATTGGCTTGGTTAGTATGGGCTCCAGTGGCTTGTGATCATACTGTACTTTCACAGGGAGACACATATTGATAAAACTTTCTGAGTGCAAAAACTATTGCCGGTGGTTCTCTTTCTATCTGCGCATAATTTTTGTTCTGCTCCAGACAGACAGAGCCCTCGATGCAAACGTAATTGGGCATCTGTCTTGCATAAGAACAGCCCCAAGTCCATCTTTGGATGAATCAGCCTGAATTTCTATTTCTTCTTTTGGGTTGAAGAATCAGAGCTAATGAAGCCTTCAGCTTGTATCACACCACCTGGTGTTCTGGGCACCATTTCTACTCCATATCTTTTCTCAGCAGTGTTTGTAACAGTGCTGTGAGTGTGGCCTCATCCGTACTGTACTGAGCCAGGGACCATGTCAGGGCCAACAGCCTCTGTAGGCCCTTCTTATCCCTTGTTATCGCCGCTACCTTGGAGCTGTCGGCTCTCACTCCATCAGCGCTGATAATATGGCCCATGTACAGTATTTCACTTCACTCACCATGTACGGACCATCTTGTCAGCATTGAATTTCACATTTGGCTGTATGGCTCTATTCAGGATGTGGTCATGCTCCTCTTTGGTTTCTGCTGCAGTTATCATGTCATCATGTCATGTGGACACCACTGATGCCCGCAAAACAAAACAGCTTATCTGCTGGAACACCTCACTTGCATATTAAGGGTAGTCAGGTGAACTGGTACCTTCCCCATGGCGTGTTGAACATACACAGAACTGCAGATGCGTCATGTCATTTTACTTGCCAATGTCAATCTTTCTCATTGAGGATTGTGAATATCTTTTATCTGCTAGCTTGGGTTGCACATCCTCAGGTGTAGTTATGGAAAAGTGGTGGTCTTTGTTCAGGTCTTTCAGGCCCAAGTGTTGCAACATGTGGTTGGTTGTCATGGTGACGGCCAGCTGTGCTGCAGGTCTGGGGGCTGGGTGACGTCACTCCTGTGCGTCCTCCATTTCCGCTTCCGTGTGGTGACAGGTGAGCTGCCAGCCACGGCTGCATGTCTCCTGTATGTTGCCCATCCAGTGCTAATGTTAGTTACAACTTATTGTTTCACAAAGGCTCGATTGGGTGTTGCTGCTGGCTGCACGCTTCTCACCGCTCTGTATGTGTGTGTGTGTGTGTGTGTGTGTGTGTAATTGAAACGGGGTTCAATTACACTGTGAAGTCTAAGTCAGGGTAGCATATCAGGGTAGTTACCCTGATATGCCCTATATATATATATATATATATATATATATATATTCAATTACATTTTATTAATATTGCACCAATTCATAACAGCAGTTATCTCAAGACACTTTACATTTAGAGCAGGTCTAGACTAAACTCTTCACGATGTTACTTACTGAGACCCAACAGAGGAAGAACTTTATGCGACAGTAGCCAGGAAAAACTGCTTTTTACCAGGCAGACCGCTTGGACAGACCAGGCTCAGGGTTTGTGTCTGCCTCGGCTGTGTGGGTTGAGGGAGAGAGAGAGGGATATAGATATATAGATAATGGCACGTTTGATGATGCTTTGTAAGTCACTTCATGGAGGGCTAAAGCTATGTCCTCCTGTCACATGAAATAGGCCTCTGGTTTGTTACTCACTCCCAAGTGTCCTTCGAAGGAACCCTACAAATCAATCACTTGCTGTAGGGCTAGAGCCTCCAAATTGATCATTTTAGTATCTTATTACCCTATTAAATTGTCATGATTATCTTTTCATTTTATTATTATTATTATTATTATTATTATTATTATTATTATTATTATTATTATTATTATTATCAAATTTAATCTATCAAAAAATACTAAAACCAAACATTTCTTGGTTTTAGTCTATAACCATAACATATTATAAATGTGGGAGACTCACAAATCTGTCTCTAAATGCTTCGCTAAACAAGAGACTGTGAACAATCTCTAAGGTTTCATTCTTAATCTGAGTGGACACAATGAGTTCATAAGGCAGCCCATATTTTGGGGTGGGGACATGCAGAAGTCACGTGTGTTCTTGAAAACATACAACATACCAACAAGTCCTGCTTGTCTTGGATCTTATAGACTGAGCACACATTCGATAAAATATAATCAAATAATGTTACTTGGTGCATCCATTTTCAATGTTTTAAAAAGCTCTCTCCATATTGCAAGGAGATTCGCGATATCTTTCATTTGTTTTTTTACATTCATCACAACAATGCAACTGTTCTCCTCCTCCACTCTCCTCCTCCTCTGTATGTCTTCATCCACTTACGTGGATAACATGTCTTACTCACTGGCTGAGCTCACAGTTCAAAGGAAACACTGTGTTGATGGCTCGGCCCTCAGCCTTTAGCTGACTGTTGACAAATCAGACACACACTGTTGCTGTTTTCAAAGTTTCCTAATTGTTTGGTTCTGCAAACAAACCTGGACCATCGGGAGCTGCACAGCTGAATAAAGACAGTATCGATAAACATATGAAACATATGAAACATGTGAAACATGTGAAACACGTGAAACACGTGAAACATGTTAAACATGTGAAACATATGAAACATGTGAAACATGTGAAACATATGAAACCTATTAAACATATGAAACATGTGAAACATGTGAAACATATGAAACATATGAAACATGTTAAACATGTGAAACATGTGAAACATGTGAAACATGTTAAACATGTGAAACATGTGAAACATATGAAACATGTGAAACATGTTAAACATATGAAACATGTGAAACATATGAAACATGTGAAACATGTTAAACATGTGAAACATGTGAAACATGTGAAACATGAAACATGTGAAACATGTGAAACATATGAAACATGTGAAACATATGAAACATGAAACATGTGAAACATATGAAACATGTGAAACATGTGAAACATATGAAACATGTTAAACATGTGAAACATGTGAAACATATGAAACATGTGAAACATGTGAAACATGTGAAACATGTGAAACATATGAAACTGTTGAAACATGTGAAACATATGAAACATATGAAACATGCAACCACACTGATGCACTGGCACAAGTGTTTGGATGCGGCTCAAAAGTGATCAGATACAGAACTATTCAGCTTGCAATCAAGCTGATGTTAATGTCAGAGGTGTAATATCTGTAACTATATTCATATGTATTTAATATAGGCCTATATCAAATGCAGATGTGGAGTTACAAGCTTGTCCTTCATGTTTATTTAAATCAAGTTTTAAATAAATACAGCAGTGATTCTTTATGTTTGTATTCAGTAAAACAGCCATGAATAGAATAGTCTTGTGAATAGACTGATATGTAGCATGTCAACATTAAACAAAGAGAAAATAAACAACAAATGTTCACACATTATCACTTTGTGTTTGTTTTGGTTTTTTCGTAAAACAATATAGAATTGGAAAGCTTTTTTGGGAAGGTCTTTGAAGAATAAAGTAGACAACATTAGAAAAGAATTACAGAAAAAAAAACAGGATGAAGTCTTTCTGTTTGGCAGCCATGTTTGGTGCCAGTGGTGGTATTATAAATTGTTTGTGATAATCACATTTGTAACAGACAAAGCATTCCTGATGGGAGGAGCCAATCTTCTGCGTCTGCGTCCTGGACAATTTATTTCAGAATGCTTTTGATTTTGTCTACTATTCTGCAATATTGACGTTGTAAACTGCACACATACACACCACAACAACCAGATTGAAGTCCCTTAAGTTTGGATTTGAATAAAAATGCATGTCGGTTAGACATCTTACCAGTTCCACCATGAAAATAAAGTACACAAAATGCCTAATCTTCACCAAAATAAGCAGCTGAGTATATGAATCATGAACTGTGCCATCGACAAACACAAAGACAGCATACAAGGTGTGCTATCCACTTTGTAGCAGTATGTGGAACTACATCAGTCTTCACAAAAGGTCATTTCAATATATATATATATATATATATATATATATATATAAACAACTATAAAACATAGATCACAGGAAGTATTTCTTCCCTCCCATAACCTTGTTCTTCTTCCTGTAGGTCTCCTTCCTCTTCCGGTTGAGCCAGTGAAGACCAGCCTGCTTGGTTCCCTCTTGGCTGGCTGCAGGAAAGTTCTGGTCACTGAACACCAGCCGGAGCTGCTCCAGGAACAACACTTCCAGGTCGCGACCTGCACGTGCCACCTCCGAGTCCGGCTGCAAAGGTAGATGACAACCCCCTCCTTTTACCCAAAAGGAATTCATTTTCTTAAGGAGGATGGTAGAGCATCTTGCTCAGGACTGCCCACAGGCTGCAGACAGGTGGAGATAGAACCCACTGCCTTCTGGCTGGCACTCAAACACATTACACTACACCATCCTGATCACACACATCCTTTGTGCTGAAGTGAATGATGTTATTGTAAATCTGTTGAAAGCCCAGTGGTTATATCGTTTGTGACTCCCAGACAAGTGATTGGTTCAAATGCATCTGTCGTCCACCGTACACATGGGGATCCTTGAGCAAGATGTCTAACTGCTACGTGATCATCTCATATGTTTAACTGATACTGTATTTGCTTCTTGGAAAATCAACAAAGAATCAACTTCTACTAGACTTGGGAGTAGTAACATCTCCATGCCAAGTAGACACTTACATAATTGAAGGTGGCGCAGTTCCTGAACATGAGGAGGACGTCGTCCACAAAGTGTTGGGGGGTGAAGTAGTGCAGCGTGTTGCTCTTGTCCAGCTTCCTCCGGATCAGAGAGAGGTCCATGGGTCTTCTGATGATCTGGTAGTAGTTACGCGCCTGGTCCATCACCCCAAACCACAACCACCAAGAGAGGAGAGAGAGGAGTCACTCACTTCTCACAGAGCCAAGGGAAAAGCTATTTTACAACGCTGGCTTTTCTGCATTGCTTTGTGTTGACAGTGTATTTGAAAAGATAATTACTAGGATTTTTTATTTGATTTGATTTAGAATTCCATAACTCCCAGTCCTAGTAGTTCTAATGATAATTTCACCTACAGCAGTAGAGGCCTTGCAAACATAATGCTGTTACACTCGGATTAGGATGATTTACATTAGAACTGCATTGATGGTTCATCCCTCATAAAATACACAAATATATAACTTATCTCACATCTTCGATCGGAGAAGCAAGGCCATCTATAAATCAGTAATTCAAAAAAAAAAAAAAAAAAAAAAAAAAAAAAAAAAATCTGCCTTTACCTGAGCCAATAGGCCACATTCCACCTTCTAGGAAGATGCTATTGAAGTATGCAGAGACTGAATGATAACCCAGTACAACATGAGCCTGTATGAAGGAGTGTCAGAGACTGAATGATAACCCAGTACAACATGAGCCTGTATGAAGGAGTGGACTGAATGATAACCCAGTACAACATGAGCCTGTATGAAGGAGTGGACTGAATGATAACCCAGTACAACATGAGCCTGTATGAAGGAGTGTCAGAGACTGAATGATAACCCAGTACAACATGAGTCTGTATGAAGGAGTGTCAGAGACTGAATGATAACCCAGTACAACATGAGTCTGTATGAAGGTGTGGACTGAATGATAACCCAGTACAACATGAGTCTGTATGAAGGTGTGTCAGAGACTGAATGATAACCCAGTACAACATGAGCCTGTATGAAGGAGTGTCAGAGACTGAATGATAACCCAGTACAACATGAGTCTGTATGAAGGTGTGTCTGACCAGTGGGCTGACAGCCTGCTGGAACGGAGCGCTGAGGAGCTGACAGAGCAGCAGCAGAGTCAGCTTCTCACACCTCTGCAGCGAGAACACACACACACACACATGCATGCACGCACGCACGCACGCACACACGTCAATAAAATAGATGCAATTCAATAGAATCACTCCGGTTGCTCGGTTGCTGGGTTTCTATCATTTGTCTTATGTAGATATAACTACAAAAACACCATTACTCAAATTTGAAATGAATTCTGCTTACCTTTGTTACTTTCCTGTTAAGTTGTTACTATAATGTACTTATGTTAGTGGGCTAGGATCTGAATAGACAGTAAAAGGACTTTCCAGGACAAGAACTATATATATACCGTGCAGTTACACTGTGTACCGACTACTTATCTGTCCCAGTGAGCAGCATGCGCCTGAGCAGTGCTTTGTAGCAGACTGCAGCGTGTGTGGTAGGGCTTACTCTCTGGTCCCTGGTTGAGAGGCTGTATGGAGCTCTCCTCTCCCCACTACAGGGTGGACTCTCACAGCCATAGACCTCCGCTGGGTCCTGGTCGCTCCGGCACAGAGTACAGAGCCAGTCTCCCCTGTGGGCCACAGATGGGACTCTAGTTAGTAGCAGTGTTACTGACTGATTCACTAAGCTGCTTGTTTTAACATTATAGGATCTACAATGAAAAACATTAAAACCATTTCCACATATTTGATCGTAAGTGTCTTTGAAATGCAATGTACCGCAAACATTTTTATTTTCTCTGACTGACAGACTCGATAAAAGTGGTCATGTTTATGACTTACTAATTATTACTAATGATGTTACTCCAACTTATCTTTAGATGATCTTATCAATTAATAGTTACAAGCTTCACATCGCAAAGTATGATTGGGAAGGTTATGGGGAATTGGGTGTAAAGCATTCTAACAGTTCATTCCATGAGCACGGCCCCGCCTGTTGGAGTAAAAGAGAAGCGGGCTCACGTGGGGAAGGTGACCAGAGAAGGAACATGGCAGCTCAGGTGGAATACTTTAGGACAGCGGTCGCAACAGAGCAGCTCTCCTCCAATCAGACACACGGCACAAAAATCATCGCTCTCCATCTGTCCGTCAGATGGTTGCCTAGACACCACAGCTTCCGGTTGCCTGGATACAACAGCTTCCGGTTGCCGGGATCCTACAGCTCCCTGTTTGATGGACAGGACAGCGTCCGGTGGGGTGGATCCTACAGCTCCCTGTTTGATTGACAGGACAGCGTCCGGTGGGGTGGATCCTACAGCTCCCTGTTTGATGGACAGGACAGTGTCCGGTGGGGTGGATCCTACAGCTACCTGTTTGATGGACAGGACAGCGTCCGGTGGGGTGGATCCTACAGCTCCCTGTTTGATGGACAGGACAGTGTCCGGTGGGGTGGATCCTACAGCTCCCTGTTTGATGGACAGGACAGTGTCCGGTGGGGTGGATCCTACAGCTCCCTGTTTGATTGACAGGACAGCGTCCGGTGGGGTGGATCCTACAGCTCCCTGTGGGGTTAGTGAGCAGTCCGTCTGATCTCCGGCCTCCTCCACCAGGTGTCTGGACAGCACCTCCGCTTCAGGCAAGGCATCGTCCTCCAGAACCAGCAGCACGTCCTGATCCGGGTCGCCCTCCAGGGCGGGTGACTCCCCGTCAGGGTCCACCTGGATCACCATGTCCTGCTCCGGGTCAAACGCTAGATGCAGCAGTTCCAGTTCAGTAGTCTCTGCTATGGCCAGATGATCCCAGCTGCTTTGAGTGCAGGGCGTGTTGTGATGAGTGTGGCTGTGGAGGCTGGACTCCTGTGCTGCCAGCGGGCTGCAGTACAGAGCTGTAGGGCTCCACCAGGATGTGGCGTCACAGGGGTTTGGGTTGAGAGGCACTGGTGGCCGGGCTGGAGGGGACGCATTGGTGGGGTTTTCTATGTCCAATGTGTTTAGATTGGAACCATTCTGTACAAAGAAACATGGAATATATATACCTTAAAGTGGCCATTTCTAAGATTTTCATGCAAATAAATGTCTGTTAAGTCACTATCTCTTGCCAAATGAGGTAACACAACGGTGATTGAGCCTATGGCCCATTGATTAGAGTATTTGCAGAATAAGTAATGGTACAAATTAGGTGTCAGTTGTGACACTGTTTGTATTCTTTGGGGGGCATGTTTCATGCTTTTTTTGATAGATATAGAACAGATTATATAGGAAAGTATGGTAGAGACAGGGGAAGACATGCAGCAAAGGGGGCTGGAAGCAAACTTGTGTTGCAGTCAAAGACTAAACCTACCTCGGGTAAAGTACCACTTACAGATTGCAACTTTAATGTATACAAAATGACATATAATAAAATATTTTTTATATACAAAAGTGTGTGAAGTGTATTTAACAATACACTTTACAGTAGTAATTCAATTCAAACAGTCTACTTATGAGTTTTTTATATACTAGCACTACTATTTAGCAATTAGCTTTTTGTTCACCCAAGTGACGTACAGTGAATCCAGATCCATATCATTATGGAGCAGGTAGGTTGTGGACATGGGGGACGGACCCAGAGCATTATGGCTGTCAAACACCAACACCATCCTGTATGCTGTATGAATATATAAGGAGCTATCCTCGTCATACCTGCTGAGGAGAATTAACCAACAAAGACTTGAGATGTGGTTGGCAAGGAGACCGTGTCAGAGTCACCATGGGCTTCAGAGATGTAGAGGGTCCGATCTGACCCGGGACCGCTGGGACTTTTAGACGTTCAAGGCAAACGACGGGGATGAAGGAATTACCCAGAATCCTCTGGGCCTCTGGGTGAATCCTGTTTAACATTAAGGGAGCACTTGTAGTCATGGCGTTATGACAACGTCTCCTGAGGTGGCTGAGAGTTCACAAATTGGGGGAAATAAATGGCAAGACTGAAGCCTCCAGTAGGACCTCATTACAGTTTTTAGATTGCTTAAGAAAGAAATGTTGTGCTCATACACCACATCACAAACACACACACACACACACACACACACACACACACACACACACACACACACACACACTGTTCATTCCAACAAAGCTATGTAGTCCAGTATTTTTTCTGATGCTTCACTCTACCTGATTCTCTTGCGTAAAGACGTTGTGCTTCCATCAGGACCAGCAGATGGTCTCCTCAGCCTCTCAGAGGACAGAGCTGCCATCCTGTTACCTCCATCGCAGGGGCTGTCTGGTCCCATCATCTTCATCTCTGAGGCTCTTCTTGACTTGGCCTGGTAAATGACATTATTTCACCTTCTCGCCACTTGATTAATAGCCAAGAAAAGAATTAGCCCCATAAATGATTACAACAAATGATGACCATTATTATCTAAGGTGTAGAAAGGTATTAGTTCTATAGCTTTACCCTCTCTGCTCTTCCCTCTGCCACAGCAGTAGACCAGGAGCTGCAGGTTCTCCCTGCCATCCACCTGTGATGCTCCTCGCTCGCTGCACCCTTCAGCTGCTCTGGGGCTCCGCTCCGTTGCCAGGATTCCTGAGCCTTGCAATCTCAGGTGGAACGGCCACTGGTGGAAGCCTGTCTGCTACTTGTAGCAACGTCTTGGCCCACAGGGCAAGTTACCATGGTGTTGTCGGGGGCAATTGAACCCTCTCTCTTGGAGATTGTGTCTCTCCGAGAATAGACACACAAGGAGAAGATGGTATTTACACTCTGTTGAGTCTTAAAATGTTGACAGCCGTACAAATAAAACCTGGTGGTGACATCGCAGGCTAGAATGCAAGCAGTAACCCCATTCAACGCGAGATGAAGGTAAATTGTATGAGATCATTGCGCGTAACAAATCAGACTATGTTTAATATTGATATTAATATTACCTGGAATTTTGGTATTTCAAATTTACAACACAATTTGAAACAAGCAAACAAACGAATGGGTGCTATGATATGAAGATAAGGGGGGCTGCCCTTTAAGAATCCGTCGCCAAGGGGCATTCAGTCTCAACTCCCAAGGCTTCAATTATCATGTTATTGTTGTGCACTTCACCTTTAAAATCATACAACCTTTTGAATGGCTAATGATATTGTTATGATTACTTTACATTAAGTCACAGTCAGGATACACTTGATACATTTGCATCAATTTATCAAAACATCCATCCCCACTCTGAGGGAATGAATGAAAGTGTGCCTTGAGTTAGATTTTCTTTCAGAGGGAATGTGAGACTGAAATACAATTATAAAATGAAGACGAAGTAGAAGAAGAAGATGAAGAAGAAGAAGAATATGTGTGTATGTGTGTGTGTGTGTGTGTGTGGGGGGGGGGGGGGGGGGGGGGTTGGGTGGGGGGGGCTGCCTGCATGTGTAATTGTGTGTGTTTTTGGGTTCTGTCATTTTCCAATAATTTGTGTTTTAATCATATGTGACATTTGTCTGATTATTGCTTATTTAATGTCCTTCTACATTAGCGCGGTTAATATTAAAATGTCCTTTCACTTACATCATTGACCCGCTAGGTGTCGCTGTATTTTTTTCTTGTCCTAAATTTCAGGCCGCAGATCTCGCCAAAATCGAGAGATCTCGAAATCCCGTTCCTCTTTCAACTATCCTCCAAGATGGTAGGTGCTATCGTTAATATCTGTGCTTACACTTCGAGTCAAATCTACCTCCATCCTTGTTCATCCACTGAGAAAAATACGTTTTGACAACATAAACTAGCATTTTATAGTCGTGCTGTGGGTACCAAAATTGTATTGACTGTATCGCTGAGTAAACATCGTGCTATTTGAACCACGGTCTGCCATCATAGAGTCCTCATATGCCGGACCAATGGCTCTCAAACGGCCACCACACGTTGTCCACATTGTTTAACCTCAGTCACAAGTACTATTACGTTTATGCAAGTATGTGCATTGGATATTTTGCTAGAAAATGAAAAATCGTGCGTTTATGGCTGGCAGACGTACCATGGCATTTGCCATGGTGCTAGCAACGTCAGCAAGCAGTTTAAAGGCACATGCTACCCTTATTAATTTATTTTTCTAAAGTAAAGATCTAACAAGTACGCTAAACGTGTAGACGATGTTTTGATTTGTGTGGAATGTGTGGGACAATAAATCCTTCTGTCGTAGGCTGTAATCGGTTGTTAGCTTTGTTGTATTGGTGATCGGTTTATCCCTGTCCACAGTTCACGATTGCTAGACATTGCAAACTACCCGACGCGAAATGTATTTTATTGCAAACTAGTTCAAATGTTTAATTGATAACCGTGTCATCCCTATAGCCTACCAAGAAAACGAAGACCAGGAAGCTTCGTGGGCACGTCAGCCACGGCCATGGTCGCATTGGTGAGCTCACGCTGCTGTTGTGTCAGGTTTTAAATGCCCGTTTGGCTTGCACCGCTTTACCTTCTATTTCATTCTCAATTCGTTCACAGGTAAGCACAGAAAGCATCCTGGAGGTCGTGGTAATGCTGGTGGTATGCATCATCACAGAATCAACTTTGACAAATAGTAAGTTCTTGTTTTTCCCTTCATAAACGATAACAATATTGGGATCATGTATGTTAATGGATTACTTGTCTTTAATGCTGAGCAGTACATCACTGGGCAGTAACAGCTATTCATATAAATGGGATTTTCGATTAGATGCATAACTGTAAACTAAGTTGAAGTCGGTTTGACCAGAGACTAGTTTCACCTTTTAGACAAAGGGTTGTTTTGGCTTTTGCACAAATTGTTAAAAAGAAATGGGCTGCCATCACTCTGTATTGGACAATGAATGCTTGCATGGCATCATATTTTGTGGTGCTGTGTTTGTTCAGCCATCCTGGGTACTTCGGTAAGGTGGGAATGAGACACTACCATCTCAAGAGGAACACCACCCACTGCCCCACCATCAACCTGGACAAGCTCTGGACTTTGGTCAGCGAGCAGACCAGACTGAACTATGGGAAGAAGCCGGAGGGACCTGCCCCCATTATTGATGCTGTCCGCGCTGTAAGTACCCTGCATGATCTGATCTGTGGGACTCCTTGCTGTTCTAGAAAAGGCTTGAGTATTATTAATGGTAGCCTTGTTGGTACAGGTTAAACCTTATTGAGCTCTGCATCTTAACCATCTAATGTGTATTGGAATGGCATGTGTGTGTAATACAAATCCCAGTAGTGGGATTTGTTATTTTTTTAAACCTCCCCACTCTGATGATGCCCAGAGCAGCACTTCAATGCTCAGCTGTTGATGTTTGATCCAGTGCTTCTTCAGGTTCAAGTTGTTTATTATCAGATGTGCAGCATCACTTGCACTCATACTGTACAATTAAATGTTTTGGACAAGGCCTGTTCCAACATGGTAGGAATAATGAATCAAAGAGATAAAATAAAAGTAGCAATGGAGAATGATCTAAAGATGCAGATGAGCTGGTAAAGTGCATATATGCAGAAAAGCCATAAAGTCCAAGGGGTGGCAGTAGCTCAGTGGGTAGATGGTGGGCAGGGTGGGTCGCCCAATAACCGTAGGGGCGGCGGTTCGATCCCCTTGATCCCCACTTCCAAAACTGTCTGCATGTCAGTGTCCTTGAGAAAGACACTGAACCCTGAATCCCAACTTGCTCCCCGGGCGCTGATCATAGCAGCCCCACTGCTCCTATGTACAATAGGATGGGTCAAACGCAGAGAACGAAATTTGTTCCCATGTCTAAAAAACGTGAGAATGACAAATGAAGACCACAAGGTCCCAGTAAAGAAAGTGTTGTGGGTTTGAGGTATGGGCAGATTCTAGTGATTTGTAGTTTCTTGGTGTCCAGATTCCCACTAAAACTAATGGTTTACCAGCATCTTGTTTGATTAAATGGAATGGTGCAATGTTGAAATGCCAGTTGCCAGTTACATTGCCTTGTTTTAAGTGAATGTATGCAATTGTTGTTGCCAAGTGACGACTACAAAGCAAATCTTTTGTAACAATTGCAGTTCATTAATTAAGTGTGAAATCCTTCATCTCCCCTCTGTCCAAATCATCCAAAGGTCTATTCCATGAAGTAGGGGCTCAGTCTAGCAGTGTTTAGCTATTGGCAAAGGCTGGTAGTCCAAAAGACTGGCATATTTCTGCTTGGCCAATGGACAGTTGTGATGTATGTTGACATGATTCTTCTTGTCTTCAGGGCTACTACAAAGTGCTGGGCAAAGGCAAACTGCCGAAGCAGCCAGTCATTGTGAAGGCAAAATTCTTCAGCCGCTTGGCTGAAGAGAAGATCAAGGCCGTGGGAGGAGCCTGTGTGTTGACTGCATAGAGAACCTTTGTTTTTTTGCAACAAATAAATGTATAAAGGGGACCTGGTTTCTGACTTGTTTGTGTGGTTTGTCTCATCAAAGTGCATGTTGCACATCTTACTTTGACAACATGGGTTCAGTCTCATGTACCTCAACATCATGCTGTTGTGATTTGTCCAAGAATAGAAACTATCCCATATATTGTAAACCTTTTAACCATCTTAACTATGTGCATGGGTGAGCTATGTTAAACGTGATTTGTGAAAGTTAACAGCCTGAATATCTGTAAGCGCCCTGACATCAAATTTTACCTTAAATTTGGTGTTAATGGGATACCTTGATGTAAGGGCAAGATCACTACTAATTCTGCCATTTGGCTGTAATACCTCGGATCCTGGATGTCCTTCAATCACATGACTAAGGAAATGTTTATTGGTACCTTTTTTCATAAGGCGAGGAACATCAAGTCCGTGAACTAGGTGGAATGCGCGTCAAACAAGCACCCCAATTTCATCACTGCCGGCTTCCCCTTATCACCAAAACAAACACGCACATAATCTGGATGGTTAAGTGCAGGATTGGCCGCCTGTGTTGTAATCTAAACCAGTGAGAATAAGGACATTTAAAACAGGCGCGTTTGTGTTCCCAGGACATCCTGTCAGTCGGTAACACCCAACTAAACAGCGTAAATTGCGAGCAGAAATGTTGGCAGTATTCTCATACTCTTTGTATTCGACTTTGGGACATTTGTCTGGTACATATCCCAGCCTGCCAGTAGTCTGCTCTTGTCTTGGTATAAGCAAATTTCACGTGGAACTTGTTGAACGTCATCGCCGCTGTGTAGACTTGTGATGTCATGTTTACGGAAGGTTGCTCTCTACAATTCGAAGTTTTCATATAGACCATAACATCTTGGCGCCTGTCGTAGCTTGTAGCTGCTACTTGTCGTAGCAGTTGATGGCGAACCACGCCTGGTTAGAGTCCACTCTACGCCGTTTGGCACTCGGAGTTCTGGAGCGGGCGGCGAGGCGAGGCGTGGACTGGGCCCACGCTGATCCCACCTTACCTACTCCCACCACGGACCATGAAGATGGGCACAATCCTCTTGAGGTGTGTCATAACCATTATTTTGTATGACACCTCATTTGCTTGATGAAAAGTTGTCCTATATTGTCTCTACGCTATATCGTTGTTTGTGTTGCTTTGCAGAGAACACACAGGTCTGCAAATCTCGACGAAGCCTTTGAAACAATTGGAGCGTTCATGGCTCAGACAACACACCAATGCATGGTGAGGGGGCACTGTTGAATTGTCTTCCAGCTGTGACCGATATGCCATGTAGGATATGTTATAATACGAGTTATTTTTTTGCCAGTGTAGCCTATGCTACTACTGTTCGATCGATGAATGGACATTAAATACAAAATGAAAAATTAGCTCCCTTAGGTCCATATTGGGGTTACTTTTAGTTGAATAACGTCAATACCATGATATAGATCTAAAAAAAAAATATGTACGCAATGAAGCCATTTTTCATTTGTTTCCGAAAATGTTTGCGTCTTTTCTTCTACTTGCCCCCTGTGTGTGCTTCCTATACGATACACTGTATACTGTAGTACAGGTCGGCATGGCCTGCCCTGCTCTGGCGTTAAGGACAATGAGTCTAATAACATTGTTGTCAACTGTAACTCATGGCACTGCTAACATTGTTTTTTGACGGATTAAAATTTTAATGCTAGCCTAGCATTTGCACAAAAAAAAAAACATCCAATGTCACGCCCAAACCTCCGATTTTATGCGTATTGTTGTTGTTGAGCCATTTTAAAATATGTCCCTTGGTGACATCACAATAGAAAGTGTCACTGTCCCTTGGACTCGTGCTAGTTAGTCCGCATTGTTGGGCCGCAAAC
The DNA here is from genome assembly GCA_036785325.1 of Urophycis tenuis. Classification (NCBI taxonomy): domain Eukaryota; kingdom Metazoa; phylum Chordata; class Actinopteri; order Gadiformes; family Phycidae; genus Urophycis; species Urophycis tenuis. The sequence continues at coordinate 520,355 of JAXIVH010000013.1, forward strand.
GCTACAATATGATGGACAGAACAGAGCCAACCAGTTGACACAGTCCACCAATGAACTCTCAACAACACTCCCAATTTGTGATGTCACAAAGTTATAGATTTTGAAATTGTCCATTGACATATCATCTGGTGGTAAAAAAAAGGGGGGGGGGGGCTTAAAATGGGTGACCAGTGAGTGAGTTCTACTGTATGTGCTCTAGAATTTCCAAAGGCTGACCCACTACTCTGAGTACAGTGAAGCTGAAAGAACCCATGGGTCCAGGTTTCACACACACAGACCACCAACCTGGAAACAAGTAAGGCCCTTCGTCACAGCACAACAGCCTAATATAAAGACAAACAAGTGTTCCTATAGCTGTATCTTTAGAACAACACACTACGCCGCACGATGCCCTGCATTGAGATATGAAGCAGTGAATATTCCTTTGATACTCCACCCCACAGCACTATGCTTCTATGTATTTCATTATGGGACATTCCTGTTCCTCTGTTATCGTGGAAGGTATCGAACACAGGGGAATTCTGCCTCTCCCGGCCAGCCACTATAAACATTGACAAACAAACCTATATTTTACAGCCTCTCAACAACAATACACTGCACAAGGGCATATGCTTTTGACTAATTAATATACCTACCTTAGAACTATGCCAAAATACACATCAACATAATATATAGTATATTAACAATGTGTGGGGGGGCTATGAGCTATATATCCAATATATTTGCCTTAAGGTCTAAAAAGCTACAATGTTTAAGCTGTGTCCCCTTTTGATTGAAAATCGCCAAGCATGACTGTTTCCTTTTTAGTATGGTCAGTTTGTTGAAGGGCCCCTATTTGACCATGGTGATGGCCATTACAAACCATTTAGAAATCTACCCATTATTGACCACCATTATTGACAAGTAGGAGCTGGATGGATGATGGACACCTTCCAGGTGTGGGTTGACTTTCGCTGTCATTAACTGGTAGATGCATTCAAGTGCAAATATATGTTTGGAAGCAAAAGATAAATGATGGTGTAATGATCGTTGTGTTCGTCTGGAAATCCCCAGACGAACACAACGATATTGAACATTTACAGAGCAGCCATTTAAAATAATTCAGGTGTGGTTATTGTTGTTCTCTTCAGGACGGCTCTTTATCAAGTGAAGACTTCCACATTGAGGTGTCTCCAGGGTCTTACACCATCACAGCTGCCATGCCCCATGCCCAGCAGCAGACCCAGAGGGTCAGCCTCCAAGCCGGAGATAGTATCACACTCAACTTTGACCTCTCACCCTCTCCTGACCACTTGGTTCACTTTTGATTGTCACAGAACACAATAAAACTATGCCATCGACTCCATTTCCATTTCCATTCCGCCTGCCCCCCAAAGGGCCACTATATTAGATGACAAGCTGTGATGTGTCCACCCAAGATGTGGGTGTCCATCCAGATTAATGATGATGAGTCAGCCTACCGGCCTACCAACGAGTGATGTCATTTCTAGTGACTACACACACCATACTCAAAATACAGTATAATAGATAATCAGCTGCACACCCAGCAATGAAATATGGGTCCTTTAGCTTGTCTCTACTGTATATTGTCCAGTTTTGATCTCTTGTATTAATTAATACACATTGCTGTATGTATCTGCTGCTTAATGGGATTCCACATGTGCACAGTATTTTACTTGACCTGAGTTATTTAAATTCTTGTTTTCTCCTCAGGGCCTCTTGAATTTGCACAATATTCACACACTGCCAATGTGTGCCAATCAGAGTTTTACAATAAAGAGTATTCTTATTTGTACTTGTTTGAGTCGTGGTACATTTGCATTACACTGCATTTAATAATTTGGCAATTAAACAATTACAGCATACACTAGAAAAAACTGTGGGTCCACATAGATTAGAAATACCTGACAGGGTGCAGAGCAGCTACAGGAAACAGAAAGACAAGGTTATTCAAAATATCTTCATTACTTTGTGCATTAGTTACATCTCACAACAGTCTTACAAATCAATCATACAGAATCAGAGTCTTGTTTATCAGGATCAATTCATCCTCAGGTGAACAGAGGTAGCTGCATTCGTTTTAGACAGAACAGGTGGTCTTGGTTTGAAGTGAGTCCCTTCAAAGACTTCTCTGATATCTGCTCTCCCGACAGAAACAGCAATTGTCTTAAACACTGAGTTGTGATTGGGTGACTGCTTGACCTGGAGCACGGGGAAGCTGAGCCGTGCAGGCTGTGACGCTCCTCTGGGCACTGGCATCCCTGGATTATGTAGAGAAGCAAATATACTCAGGAGTAGTTCCATGAAACATGGAACTACAAGGGCTTTTCTGGGAGTAGCTGCACTCAAAATGCTATTTGGATATTTGGCTTTTTTTCAATCAGACGCGTTTTACCGTCAGGTGCCTTGTTCATTAGCCATTTCCAAATCTCGACCCCCTTTGTGAAGTCACAAGGTCTATGGTGGTGATCTGTCCATCACCCGTGGACACTCCCAAATTTGATGTCACAGTCTTCAGATTTTACAATAGCTAATCAACTTATCTGGTGGTAAAATGGTGGCTCCTGAAGGAGGACATGGGTATGTAAGAGGTGACTGAACCTCCTCACCTGGCTTCCTATGTTGCGGTTCAGGAGTGCTCCTCTTCCAGTACCTCCATGGAGGTTTGCTCTGGTCTCCCTTGGGCCTGACCCGAGGAGGTGACACCACGATGGTCACCCCCTCAGCCATGGCAAGAGAGGACTTGCTTCTCGCCATCTCTGTAGCAGTGAGGTTCTCAAACATGAGATTTGCCTCCTTCTCCAACTCTGCCCTCTTGTATTCATCCCCGCTCCCACGGTCGCAGGCACACGTGGACAGCCGGGGGCATGAGATGGGATGGCAATAACAAGTGGCAGGTATTGATTGGCAGCCCCTTAGGTAAGCACAGGGAGGGGCTGTGGTGCATGGCCAGCTGTGTGTCGACGCCATGACTCCCTGCTGGAGCTCCCGGAGCTCCTGGACAAGCCTGCTGTAGTCAGAGGATGGGATGGGGACCACCAGAGACCTGGGCACCAGAGCCACGTATCCACTCCACATCCGCACCCTGAGGCTTGTCTCGCCATCAGCTACTCCATGTAGGAAAGTGGGATCTGTCAGCAAGGTTAGCAACTAGCATACGCATCATAAACATAAGGTATGCTTGTAAAGGGGTGTAGGGTAGTTTAGTGGTTAGGGGGTTTGACTAACAGCTGAAGGGTTCTGAGTGTTCTGTCTACCAGTAGGCATCCGTGTCTATAAAAGTGTCTGCTAAATAACTAGATGGTAATGAAAAACAAAAAGGTGAACTGTTAATGACTTCTCAAAAAACTATGTTACTAGTGGCAGTTTGAATTATATTTAAAACAACTACATCCAGGATGTTTAGTATTGAGACAGGCTTATCAGTTTATACTTTACACATTGATGCATGCATTCTTAGCATGGGCGGTCCAGGTGGGAGAAAACCCCACAGCAACAATGAAATACAAATGACTGCACCTCAGTACACACCCTGGTTTAGCCCCTCTTCCCACTTACCACTCAGCGAGTCCTCGTGCTCAAACACAGTCACCACCCCCGGCCCGTATCTCCTCACACCCGGTTCCCACGGCGACAGGACTGCGTCCCCGGGTGCCAGCCGGTTCTCATGTGCCCCTGTGTGCTGGATCAAGTCTAAGGAGCACACCAGCTGCAGCCGCTGCATGGAGACTGGAGAGGAGCTTTCTAGATGGTCCAACTCAACCAACCAAAGGCCGACTCGGCACTTGGTATGGTGAAAGGAAACAGTATGGTCGATTGAGGGGCAAGATTGGTGCAATGGTGGTCATAACTTCACAAGTTATTTTACTGAACGCTATACTTATCATTCTGAGTATGAGATAAATACAGAAACTTGAACTTGAGTCATGTCATGAAGAGTCGGGTCAGTATCTTTGCTAGGGTGTTAGACCTCCAGACAAAAAGCACTGGTATCAATCACCAAGCTGTATCACTGACCTATAGGCAAGATAGAGCCCAGCGTACCTGGTCATTACTGGCATGTCAATTCACTGCCACTTTGGATAAGAGCGGCTGCCAAATGACATAGTACCTACCTGCTCATGAATGACTTGGTACTTACTTGGTCACATATTACATAGTACTTACCTGTAAATTCTATGATTGTTATGAGTGTAAGTGTTGAGTACACCTGTTTCACCTACTTCTTGGACTAAGGTACCCAGGTAGTAAATGCCATCCTGCTGTCTCCTGGCCAACACTCGACAACCAGGGAAGTACCCCATGCTGCTGCTGCTGCGTTGTGTCAGGTCACATGGCAAACAGGATGTGATGAGGTGATTACCCAGTCTGCACCTGGGTGAGCAAACCCAGATTCAATATAAGGAGTTTTAATTTGGTTGAAACAAACAGTGCCTAGTGTGCCCTTTAAACTACCGCCCCCTTTTTTGAATTTCCGCCTGAATTATATAAATATCAACATAAACACATTTACAGGAAGGCCTTTATTTTATCACCAGCTGTGTCATCCTACAACCCATTTGAAAATCAAAAAATCTATCCATTTGTGACAAGTGGGAGTGGAAAGCCACCCCAGATGTTTGACAGATGGATCAACTCCCCAGTGGAGGTACAGTATGTAATATCACCCTCAGAGCTTGTGCTAAATGAGAGGCCCTTTATTGATTCATGTATACAGCCAGCTGTTGACATTGTTCTTGTGGTTTTGATTACAAAAACAACTGAGACACGCAGTTTGAACCAACCTGTATAATGAATGAGACACGTGTTGGTTTGGAGTGTGGATGGATGGACTGACAGACTTCACAGGACAGGGGGTGGACACTGACTTGTGGCTCTCATTCATGTGGAATGGAATTGCCTGTCAACAGGAGAAAACCTTTGTTTATGTCTTACCGTGGTTGGTTTTCATAACTACACTGTTTCTTAAACATCGGACTCAAAAAAAAAAAAAAACACCGTCATCGAAGTCTAAATAAAACATACCTTTCCCATAAGCACCCCATTGCTCCCAACTGGAATCAGATAACAGCTTCCTCTAGTGGCGAGAGCCGGACACCGCAGGGAATCTTGCACTAGGCGGTTGAACTGTGGGCTTGAATGATCCAACAGGTAGAAGACATTCACCATCCGCCCATCTGCAACGGTGAGCATGGCGTGGACGACCGCCTCCGTGTGGCGTGGGAGCTCGTTGGTGACCACATGGACGGCGCTGCAGTCGGGGTCCGTCAGCGCCGCGCACAGCGCTGCCAGGAGGTCACCTCCAGGAGCACACGTGAGCGAGTGCACCCAGGACAGAGCCTCATACACCGTGTGGGGCGTGCAGGGGAGCATGTGCTGCGACCAGCGGTTTACCTGGAAACCATACAGTAACCTGTATCAAATACCTAGGCTTCTATGTTGCTGTGGTTTGGGCTGAAGTTGGGACATGAAGGATGTACGTGTGAGGCTGGGATGGGCGGTGCCTATGGTATGGTCTGGGCATCCGTGAGCAAGATGACAAATCATCTGCAGGTGATATGTGGCATGTTTCAAAAAGTCCCTTTACATACAAACTCCCAGCCCAAAGGCATGGAAGGCTCAATTCCCCAACGTCTGCAAGGCATACTTGCATGCACGAGCAATTTGCCCGACTCATATATCTACATATGACTCTTCCCGATGTCGGTAGCGTCCTTAAGAGACATTCCTAAGCAAAATGTTTAACCTGATATGCTCATTAATGACACAAGGTATTCACCGCAGAGGGACACCTTTGCCAACGAGGGCAAAGGGATAGTGCCGGAGCCATAGCCACCCACATGTGCACCTACCTGTTGGTGTGCAAATGAGTATGTACATTTGCTTGGATAGGGGACGTCAGTAGGCAACCCTTCAATGTGGCCCAGGACACATTTGCTAAAAGGATGTGGCCATGATGGTATCTCAATGTGCAATCAATGCATTATGCGTCGAAAATGAACCCAACCGACTTTTTTTATAAACTTATATTTTATGTAAGTTATGTGATTTATGTATTGTTCCCCTTTATATTTTGATGCGTGAACACCTGGGTGCGCCCCGAGGCGGTTGGCCCTGTGCTTGACCGATCCTCCCCGATACCACTGAGAAGGTACCACCACCAGTGACAGTGGCCAGCCAGACGGGCCTCCACCCCGGGCCCTGAGCTGTTTGGTTCACAGCAGATCTGGGCTCTCTGCGGCTGTTCTGAGGCCTCGGGAGCAGAGAGCACAGCACCCAGAGAGCCTCTGTCTGGCAGAATGGGACGGGCCAGGAGAGTGCTGTCTACCTCTGGGTCAAGACCTACCTCAGGGTGTCTTCAAGGTCGGGCTGAGAGCACCAGGCGTCCACCATACCTACTCTCAGGTTGTTTACCGTATAAAAGGCCTCTGCTAACAGTACTTGGCACGCACTTCTGAGAAAGCTGTATCACGTCTCTCTGTTGAGCTGCGCCTGTTCACTTCACCTGAATATTAAACTTTGGTCTTTTTGGGTTAAGCTACTTCTCGGCGATTCATTCAACATCACTGTCGACTCTCATGCCAGTGTCACTTGTTTTTTCCACAACAACCTTTCACCCTCATAATAAATTGTATTTAGGCTGGGTACCGTAACTCAAGATGTCATTATAACTTGACTTAATACTTTCTTCTGGAGGGAGACATCAATGTCACCATATCAAATGATCTGTTGTAACAGAGACATAGCCAGTAGCTTCAAATCTATATACATTAATCATTTCATTCATTCATTAATTTATCACTTTTCATATTTACCTATTTTACTGAGCCACACATCCACATATGCAGCACAATTCGTTATTTGAAAACATATATTATTTAAAAAGTGGAGTCAGCATATTCTTTATTTATATCTATTTTTTCAATTACATAATTGATTTAGAAGTAATTGACAAGGGAGGGCCATGTCGACTCCGCCCCCCTCGGGATCTGCGCCCAGAAATTGGGCGAAGCTTCCATTGCAGTAAATACACCACTACACTATAATACAACCACTATACTACACTATAATACAACCACTATACTATACTATAATGCAACCACTATACTACACTATAATACAACCACTATACTATACTATAATACAACCGCTATATTATACTATAATACAACCACTATACTATACTATAATACTACCACTATACTATACTATAATACAACCACTATACTATAATACAACCACTATACTATACTATAATACAACTACTATACTATACTATAATACAACCACTATACTATACTATAATACAACCACTATACTACACTATAATACAACCACTATACTACACTATAATACAACCACTATACTATACTATAATACAACCACTATACTATACTATAATACAACCACTATACTATACTATAATACAACCACTATATTATACTATAATACAACCACTATACTATACTATAATACTACCACTATACTATACTATAATACAACCACTATACTATAATACAACCACTATACTATACTATAATACAACTACTATACTATACTATAATACAACTACTATACTATACTATAATACAACCACTATACTATACTATAATACAACCACTATACTATACTATAATACAACCACTATACTACACTATAATACAACCACTATACTATACTATAATACTACCACTATACTATACTATAATACTACCACTATATTATACTATAATACTACCACTATACTATACTATAATACAACCACTATACTATACTATAATACTACCACTATATTATACTATAATACAACCACTATACTATACTATAATACAACCACTATACTATACTATAATACTACCACTATATTATACTATAATACAACCACTATACTATACTATAATACAACCACTATACTATACTATAATACTACCACTATACTATACTATAATACAACCACTATACTACACTATATTACAACCACTATACTACACTATAATACAACCACTATACTATACTATAATACAACCATTGAAGACGTTGGAGCTCATGCCCACTCAGCTCTGTGGCACAAAGCCAGCAGGTGAGGGAGAACATTCAGGGTTCTGACCTTCTCCCTGCTCAGAACGCCCTTTCATACTCAACCAACCATATGCTTTTCTGTCCATTTCAATGAGATTTTCTAACTGGAAATTGATACTTTCCAATGGATTCTTATGACAATTTTCTGAAAACATTCTATTTTTAAACAAAAACTGAATATCTTAAAGTGGGGGAGATATGTGCTGTGTGTAATCAATGACTCGTGTGTCATCACCTTGTTGGAGAAGGCCATGATGTTGAAGAGAGACTCTCTATAAGAAGAGCGGGCCAGAAGAGCCTGAATCAACAGGTGCTTGGCAGAGTCCAGGACACCCTTCATGTTCTCCGACGTGTCCAGTAGGAAGACTACGTTCTGCGTCTTCTGGCCCTTAAACATGGGAACCATCTCCAGATTCACTTCCACTTCAGGGGTCATCGTCTGCAGGCACAGAACATCATTTCTACCAGACATTTCACATGCCATATTCTCATTATAGAACTCTGAACTGGGACATTTCTGACTCTACAGACAATTGGTTTCAATGGGTTTCCTTAAGGTACATGAAACAGGCTTAGGAATATGCTTTTAATACTACATATTAATAATTACTTCAAAACAAATGAACAAACATAGACATGCATTCACAACAATGAATAATGACATGCAACCTCTTGTAATAACTGTTAATTTCCCATTAAACAACAAATATCACCATGTTTTAGGGCAAGTTAAATTGCAATGATCTCCAACATGGGCGAGTTAAGGAAACCATGATGATGCAAACTAAACTGGCTACATGACAGCTCTTACCTCAAATGTATGCACATTAAATTTATAATACTTACCGTTTGACTGCCTACTTTTATTAATAAATATTATTAAGTCTTATAAGTGTATCTTGCTGTGTGCGTCCATCGGTACGTGGCTGTTGTCGCGTTGTGTTGCCATAGTGACTGAAAGTCGCGATGTGACCAATGAAAGGATCGATTTATCTACAAATCAAGAATGTAGGTATTCATTACGAATCAAATCAAGTCTGGTTATTTGTTTTAATATATTTACAGGCTGTCTTAATATAGCCTACTGGCCACCATGTGTTGGGTGTTACCATCATCACTGCAAAAGGACTGACTATGTTCCATCAAACATAAGTAGGCCTATACGCAAACTACAGAAGTAATGTTGTAATCGTATTCCTTCAGAGTTGTTTGTGTGGATTTAATTTGACACAGTAAGTTATTGAGTATTTCGTCCTTGTCGACTCCCAACCTTTAAGCTGGGAGTGACAAGAGAAATGACCTGATAAAGCAATAAGAAAATCTTTTTACTGAAGATAAATTGTGATATTTTACTTCATTATTCAGACCATAGTTTGTATGTTTTTTTTTTTTTTTTTTAACAAAATGTGTGATTGACTTCTTGATGCGGTGGCGCATTTGTCACATTTATGACAAACATGCACGTTTAAATAATGTTATGGGCTAATATATCTGTGCAATAACCTTTGGCTTTTCTCATTTTCCACTTAGTTTCACGAGTTTTAATGTAATTATCTAGTGTTTATTAACTACAAAGTTGTAATACGATATCGCAGTCGGCCTTCAACAGCCCTGTCTGTTCACTGCATTGCCCATATGCCCCTAGTTTTTCCCACACGACCTTGTTTTCAAGATGGATACCGATCAGTTCCAAAACCCTCTTGTTTACGTAAATGAAGAATGAATAAACACAATGCCGTGGCACGAAATTACATGTAAAAAAATGGCATCTGATTCCCGAAACGCCATTACATGTGGCTGAATAATGATTCCGATATTCTGGAGAAAATAACAGCAAATTCGCAGCCCAAACCCAGAAACAATACGAACACCAACACGGAATGGCGTCCGTCAGGGGCCCCAAAACCTGTATGATAGCAATACACCAAAGAACAATAAATAATTGAACTGCACCATGGCCAATAGACGTGCGAGAAATATATGGTTCTACCAATGTAACCAATCAAAAGGTTTGTTTAGAAGTGGGTTGTGCAATATTATGTTGTAATACATGTTTCCGGGCACCGCTACCGCCGAACGTTTCCTGCACTGGTGCATGGTGGTCGAACAGGAGGAATTGTTGGAAATTTTCTGAGGTTAGTATATAAATTGGTTTTTACCCAGTGTGCATTATTCCTACAGCCATCCCTGGGAGAGGGACGGTTGACTTCTGTGGGGATTCAATGGTGAAATGGAGAACCACACATCTATTTAAATAAAATCCTATTTGGAAAGTCATGATGCTGATGTTGACATTAATTAGCTAATGGATTCCCTGTTCTTGTTTTACGTTCACCTTCGTTGTGAGATATGAGAGGCGTACGCGAACTTGCAAATGTTTTAGCATATTTGTAGCATACATGATTGAAATCCCATTAAATGAGGTTGATACAGACAGGACAGCACTTAATATCGAAATGTTGTACTTAAACTGCTGAAAACTCGTCGCATGGTGACTAACAATCTGTTAGCATTGTTGCTAACCGCCTTTTACGACGCTAATGGTGACGTTATCATTTAGCTAACTAAACGCATGTGGGTCACAGCTGACACTGCTGTCTAGTCGGCACCAACTTTTTTTATTTGGATTTGGTGAAACATGCACACAGAATCATACAAAACTTTGCTTTCAATTCATAGTTTTGCCACAGTTGGAGATTAGTAAGAGCAAGTGAACCCCACAAACGGAAACTAAAGTGTGTGTGTGTGTGTGTGTAAATATATATAAAAATGTGTGTGCATGTTTCGTACCGATAAACGAATTAAACTAGTATAGGAGGATAAGATGTTGTACATGTGCTTAGGATGGGTGTGTCATTGTTACGTTGTAGACATTATGTGTTGCTTTACTATACCATTTATTTTCTGTCCTTTACCATGTTCTGCCAGCTAAAGCATGCTCTTGGCCCAGATAAACCGGGACTCTCACGGGATGGCAGAGTTTCATGATGCAGATGGGCAGCAGGTCACCCTCTGTCTGGCAGAGGCTGTGACCGTTGGAGGTTAGATCTTCAAACTCAATTGCCTCAATTGACTTTGAGGGGGGAGCCTTTTTTCTGAGCAGCAATCCCCGCCACTCACATCATTAACTAATACAAAGCAATCATAGCTGGTCCATATTTTGGTGTGGCACCTGCCCGTCCAATTGCAAGCTGAAATGTTGGTAAAGTTTAGAATATTTGGATCATAATGATTGATTAGTACCATAATTTGTTTACGAAAACGGCAATAACTTGGATCATGCTCAGTATACTTTTTAATATGATTTGAGCAGTTGTTGGAGATAGCTGATGTTTTCTGTGTGGGATTCTCAAGATGGTGATCAGATGGAGAGCATGGACACGGTGAGCCTACAGGCGGTCACTCTGGCTGACGGCTCCACTGCATACATCCAGCATGACTCCAAAGCCTCCTTCTCAGATGGACATATTATGGATGGCCAGATGATCCAGCTGGAGGATGGATCAGCTGCCTACGTTCAGCACGTCTCCATGCCCAAAGCAGGTAACATCGGAGGCCTTTCCATACCTTTGTTTCGGGCTCAATTTGAGGTTGCTGATGAGATGCATAGGGGATCCCAGGACATTGCGGTCATTTAATCTATATTATGTACGTGAGTACATATGTGTAGCTTAAATGTGATGATACAACTTATCAAAAACAACAACATTAAAAACATAACATTACTTGAGTTGTGTACTTTGTGATTAAACAGTTACCACTGCATCAACAGGTTAACAATGGCCATCTAACTCAATACTATCTGTCATGTTTTATGTTGTAGGAGAGGATGGCCTACACCTTGAAGATGGACAGGCAGTTCAACTAGAGGATGGCACAACAGCATACATCCATGCACCTAAAGGTACATCCTTGCACCTAGTTATAGTCTACTTTATTTGCTGCTGCTTTCTTGGCACGGTCTCTTGTTTACAAGATATTTAATCTCAAAGAACCAAAGATGTTCTTATCAGAAATACATATGTATACGAGTATGTGAAGCGAAGAACTGAAGCGTTTTGGGAGGGCCTCCACTGCTGCCAGCTGCTCATCCTGTTGTCTAGACCAGTGCTTGTGTAATTGCTCTAAAAAAAAAAAGAGGTCATATCACATCCAGAAATTGTGTATAATTGATCAATAACCCCTCCATAACCCCCCCTTCAGAAGCGTATGATCAGGGAGGCCTGCAGGAGGTGCAGCTGGAGGACGGCAGCACGGCCTACATCCAACACACGGTGCACATGCCCCAGCCCAGCACCATCCTGGCCATTCAGGCCGACGGAACCATCGCAGACCTGCAGGCCGAGGCCACCTCCATGGACCCCGAGACCATCAGCGTGCTGGAGCAGTACACCACCAAGGTGGGCACCCCACTGTCTACCTACCTACACTGTGGGTGGGTTGGTAGACAGACAGCAAGGCCCTCCAATCATTTCATTCAAGCCGAAAGAAATCATTGGAAGAGATTATTTCAGGCCTGCAGCAGCAATAGCTACAGGATTTTCCTTTTTTATTTTCCTTCTATTTTTTTATTTATTGTTTTATTTGAACACCATTGGGAAGTTAAGGGAATTTCCTTCTAATTTGCTTCTAAGAAACATTGCCTACCCTTGCTTTAACATTACTCTTAAATGTTAAAACAAGGGTAGGCAATGTATTTTTGAAAATTAAACTGAATGGTCATCACATTTTTTAAATAGGTTTTGGACATGAATATGTTTGGAATGTTATGAAACTTGAAAAGATTTGCTATGAATTGAAAATATTGAAAAATATGAAAATATGAAACTTGTCTTATTAAACGTATTTCTGTGCTCCACTAGGTAGAGAATGTGGAGAATGCCTTGGGACAGTTTGGCAGAGCAGACACTGACAACAGCATCATGCGGGTATTGGTATCTTTTTATATTCAGGGTTCTAAAGAGTGTTATCGTGGCCCTGAGCCACAACTCTCTCTTCCTGTAACATGTTGGGGCTGCCGCCACGTTTACATTCATATTTTGAATCAAGTTTTTTTTTTTTTCCTCGAAATCAAAAAGTTGTGTAATTTGTTAAAAATGGTGCAATTTGTTCAAGCTTTAAAAAAAAGATTACCCTACAATATCTGATGACTGCTTGGTGGAGGAAATCAGCAGCTTACACTCTCGGTTCTGGCATAGCTTCAATGTAGAGCTTCAATGTAGGCCTTCAATGTAGGCCTTCAATGTAGAGCTTCAATTGTAGAGCTTCAATGTAGAGCTTCAATGTAGGTTCTCCAATCTAGCTCTCCAATGTAGAGCTTCAATGTAGGGCTCCAATCTAGCTCTCCAATGTAGAGCTTCAATGTAGAGCCTTAATGTGTGTTTAATATAATACAATGCACTGTGTGGTGCTGCTCCCTGGTAAGTGCTCTCATTATAAATGTGAAATGCCCACTTTCACCCAAGTTTCAATGAAATTGCATAGCAGCCCTAGCACTATTCAGGAGCATGCAAAGAAAAACAAAGGCACACATACTATTGTGGATGACTGACTGCCAGGAAAGGGAGAAATTCTGACATTGTAATCGGAGTATATTGCTTAACTCCAATCTATCATTCGTAGTAGGTAAAGGCATTTTGATGTATTGTCTAAACTTTGAAATAGCTGCTAAACGGTGTGTGTGTGGTCAGTCTCTTTGATGCTGCTTGTCTCCATCAGATCGTAGTCCAGGGCCAGGAGAACCGAGTGGGGCGAGTCACCCACGTTGGGGAGAAGTCGTTCCGCTGTGATCACGACGGCTGTGGGAAACTCTACACAACCGCCCACCATCTCAAGGTGTGTGTGTGTGTGTGTGTGTGTGTGTGTGTGTGTGTGTGTGTGTGTGTGTGTGTGTGTGTGTGTGTGTGTGTGTGTGTGTGTGTGTGTGTGTGTGTGTGTGTGTGTGTGTGTGTGTGTGTGTGTGTGTGTGTGAGAACTACAAAAATTATTAAAAACGAATTGTCCACATAACATTACAATATAATTACCTAGATTATGATTTCCTTCAAATCAGACTTGTGTTTTTCCTCCATCTTGTTCATAGTGCTTTTCTCTAAAAATGGATGGGGTCGTGGGTTCTAAAAACCTCCCCCTTAGACCCACCAGTAGTTCTTAACTTTAATGTGTAACCCTGTTCCTCTTTGTTGGCTGGATAAGGCCAAGTGAATCAAAGTGAAGTAAATCTTTTGTAGTTTTCATCTCAAGGCCTGTTCATACTCGTTAATAAGGTGCTCCTTCCACCATGGCCCCTGTGAGTTTGAGCCCTGACCCATTGTTGTGGTGGTGTTTCCCCCCAGGTACACGAGCGCTCCCACACAGGGGACAAACCCTACATCTGTGAATACATTGGCTGTGGGAAGAAGTTTGCAACAGGTAGACTGACTGTCTTCACATTCAATACACCTTCATTGCAATTCAGTCATTTCAGATGCTTTTCACCCCAAAACCTTCGGAAAGCTTGAGGTAGGAGAACAACATTTGGGAAACCAGAATTTGCAAGCAATTAGCAATTAGCCAACGAGGTTGCTGTCTTACTGGCATAATATTGGCATACTATTGTTCAACAATCCAAATGTCTACGTGAATAGAGCCAGTAAGCACGGCCACATACAGCAGCCATGTACCCACCTGCACACATCAGTGCACCTCTGTAACGTATGTAGTAGTGTAACGTATGTAGTAGTGTAAAGTATGCAGTAGTGTAAAGTATGCAGTAGTGTAAAGTATGTAGTAGTGTAACGTATGTAGTTATGTCACGTATGTAGTTATGTCACGTATGTAGTAGTGTAAAGTATGTAGTAGTGTAAAGTATGTAGGAGTGTAAAGTATGCAGTAGTGTAAAGTATGCAGTAGTGTAACGTATGTAGTAGTGTAAAGTATGCAGTAGTGTAAAGTATGCAGTAGTGTAACGTATATAGTAATGTCACGTATGTAGGAGTGTAAAGTATGTAGTAGTGTAAAGTATGCCATTCTTTGTACGCAGGTACAAGATACGAA
This sequence comes from Urophycis tenuis, assembly GCA_036785325.1. Lineage (NCBI taxonomy): Eukaryota > Metazoa > Chordata > Actinopteri > Gadiformes > Phycidae > Urophycis > Urophycis tenuis. The sequence goes on from JAXIVH010000013.1 coordinate 535,469, forward strand.
ATTAAAATAACTCAGGAATTGAATTCTCTTTTTAAGATACCTTTTTTTTTTGTTAGTGTATTTGGTTAATTGGGATAACATTATAATATATAATCATGATTCCTGATGTAAAACACGGAAACAGAATTTGTATCACTCTCCTCCTCCCCTCCCTCTCTTATAAAACTCTGAGGACTGAGCACTCGACTATGGAGGTATAGGTGTCCTCACTGAACTGAGTTTGTCACTACCTGGTTGTAACCTATTAGGCCAGTCATATAACATTCGGCTCCCCAAAAGAACACATTGATTGGCTGGTGAAACCTACTCCTCACTCTACTACTGCTACTGATCCGATTGTTCAAATGGATTTATATGTATTTATTTATTACTGTATTCTTATGTTATGCATCTGCATTACTGTGCCTGTTTATGACCTTATGTTCAGAAAAGGATCTAAAATGTTTGAACAGATAACAAAGAGACCAGAAAATGTAAATCCACGTAAGGAATACTTCTGTATAGGAATGCCCAACCATTGGGATAAATTTAGTTGAGGTGGGGATCAAACCAGCAACCCTCTGGTTGTGGAACACACGCTGTCCCCACTGAGTTATGACGCCCAGTTGACAGCCGGAAAGCTATTAGTGGAGTCAAACGTAACAATGGAACGCTAGGCTCAATGTTATCTCTATGGGAGGTTTTTGCATGTTTAATCGAAATATCTCAAAAAGTATTAAGTTTACAAAAATAAAAAAAAATGCATGGCACAACTATACAGAAGTAGACCTTTTGTAATAGAGTTTGAATTAAATTTCAAGGTTGTCATTTAGCCTCCATTAATTGCACAAATTTGGTGTGAAGAAGAATAATATGACGAAAAGCGATATCTAGATTGTGCATTCCTATGCACAATAATTAAGTGAAGAATGCAGAACAGAGAAAGGAATGCTTAAAAAAATGTAATTACATTAACTTCAGAAGATTATCTGATTGTGTGGTTGTTGTAGTTATAGTAGTAAGCTACTTGGTTCCTGATTAAGACTGGTGTCTTGAGTACTTGAGTGAAGTACTTTGTGGATCTGATGATTGTTCTTTTCTGTGATGTTTAGGGTATGGACTGAAGAGTCACTCCCGCACACACACTGGGGAGAAGCCTTATCGATGTCAAGAGATGAACTGCAGAAAGTCCTTCAAAACCTCTGGAGACCTCCAAAAGCACACCAGAACGCACACAGGTAGCCACACGGTGCTTTCATCCATGCATATTCTTCTTCTATTGACATACTTTATTTGTTTATAATTCAACATTTGTTGTAAAAAAAAAAGTGATTTGGCCCTCTTGTTCTCTGTTTGCCCGAAGGCGAAAAGCCTTTCAAATGTCCTGTGGATGGGTGTGGCCGCTCTTTTACCACCTCAAACATCCGGAAGGTTCATATCCGAACTCACACGGGAGAACGGCCGTACTACTGCTCTGAACCCAGCTGTGGCCGCTCATTTGCAAGTGCAACAAACTACAAGAACCACATGAGGATCCACACAGGTGAACAGAACATCACGCCGTTTTATCCACAGCCACTGTGAATTCAGATGTAGCTCTTTAAAGCTAGGGTAGGCAAATTATTTGTTCAAATTCTAGCTTACTCTGGCTGGTTCTCCAAATGCCTACGCCAGCTTTAAAGTTCCTGTGTGGAAATTGTAGGTGGCCATTAGTGGTGAGGTAGCAGATTGTAACAAACTGAATCCCCTCACCCCTCCCTTACCAACAACGATGGTGGCCTGAACTGGCCTGTGTTGTGCAACGTTCCAGTAGGTACTTCCAAAATGATGCTGTCTACAACAGCATTGATTAACCAAGTGTCAAGTGATGAGGTGCCTTGATAGATTTATGAATTGTATTTAGTTATTTAGTCTGTAATAGTAAAACCATTTACTACTTATAACTGTTTACTTGTAAGCTAGTCATAGCTTACAAGTAAAGGTCCTGTTACATTTAACGCAGCAATGCCATTCATTTGAATTGCACCAAGGATGTTTGGGTTTTTTGTGAATAAATTAGTTTGCTCTACCACTATTAGATTTCTATGCCATAGTCACCATGGACACTGTACATGGAAATTGCATTACATTCATTGATATATGATTATCGCTATCAGTTATATAGCAGTCAGCACTACAAGCCAACATTTTCTTGCACTTCTGTACTTAAATATAGGTTGTTTTCGATAACATGATGGTGTGTAGTTGTACCACCAACCAACCAACAGTTTGAGATGCCATCTTTCTCCGAAAGTGTGAGAGCCTACTTTTAAGCCCCCTCTGCACATAGTTCCTGGTAAATTACTGGGATAACATTGCAGGAACCACTAGTGATTTACACTATTCACACATGCAGCTACCATCAACAACATTTCTGTCTTGGGGGAAAAAAAAAAAAAAAAACTAATCCCACATGGCATAGCAATGGCAGACTATGGACCCAGACAATGGCAGACTATGGACCCAGACAATGGCAGACTATGGACCCAGACACTGTCCAGCAGATGCTGTTTAATTTGCAGACTGAGAGGAGCTCCCTTACTTCAGAACCTGTCCAGTTTTTAGACATTATTGGGAAAACAGGAGCATTGGGCCATTAACATAAACATATTTGAATCACAGATTGAAATACATCCTCAGTGGAATTGTGTTGGTTCTACGTCAAAGTGTCTTATGTATCGATGAGGTAACCCTTTACGTGCCTCTACCGACACTTTCACTGCCTTCATTCACAGCTGCACAGGCAGTGATCCGGAAAGGATTTGAGTTATGAGTTACATTTCCCGGGAATATGGATCCCTGTTTCCATTCACACATGACCCCATACAGGGAATAATCCAGAACATTGCTGGGAAAGACTGCATGTGTGAAAGGGGCTTATGAATCCCCCTCATTTGCACACTGCTATTTGCAACACTATTTTACTCTTTGGATTATAAAGTGTGTGAACCTCCATTATGATTGAATTGTAAGGATATGTTAGCAAAAGTATGCTTGTCCTCACTAGGCTATTGTAGGATTATTTGAGAGTCTGTCAGGGTGTGGGTGGATTGTGGAGCTCCATCTTGCCAGTGGTTGATGTTGATGGCAGGGAGAGGGTCTGGGAGAGGGTTAAGCTTCCATGACACCTGTAGCATAAAGCACATTTAAAATACAATATCGCTCATTAGATGGATAGATAGACATACTTTATTGATCCCAAGCTGGGATCAATTGACATAACCCTACACAATGACGGTACAAAAAACGTTTCCCAATTAGGTCGTAGCCATGGGGATAACATTTTACTCAAGGATGCATGCAAGTGGACTGCAGCTATTTGTGATCCAACATGCCGCATCTTGGATTCCGACTGGGAATAAAAAACCTTACCCACAAAACGATGGTTTCTTTCACACATGCAGTCTTTCCTTGCAATGTTCAGAAACGTATGCTGCATGGGCTAGTTAGTCGTTAGTCTGGGAAATCTGATCCGGCAATTTGCCTGCCGGATAAGACCTAGTAATAATAATGGTAATAATAATAATAATATTCATAATACTACATTTGATTTGGGGGCGTTTCAGGTGAATTGTTGACAATATCAACAGCTTCTTTTGTTTACAAACAAGTGCCTCCTTTTTTAAAGAATTCGAAACTTGACACTTGGTTTAGAAAATTCTAAAATAATGGAGCTCCCTCCATAAGTGTTGCATTACCACCATCAGCTGGACTGTCCCTTGGCCCATCTATGCTGGCATTGCTATGCTGTGTGTGAGAGAGGCTCAAGTCTTCCCAGGGGGTTTCTTTGCCCATGGTCGCCATCACCAATCACCCCATCAAACGTTGCGGGATCTTCAACACCTTGGTGTGTTGTTCCATCCAGGGGAGAAGCCGTACGTGTGCACGGTGCCAGGCTGTGAGAAGCGTTTCACAGAGTATTCCAGCCTCTACAAACACCATGTGGTCCACACGCCCTGCAAGCCTTACAACTGTAACCACTGTGGTAAGACGTACAAGCAGATCTCCACCTTAGCCATGCACAAACGCACCGCCCACAACGACACGGAGCCCATCGAGGAGGAGCAGGAGGCCTACTTCGAACCCCCCACAGGTCCGTGTCTCTTTGACTCAAGATGTTTTACTCAAACTGAGCAGCCAGACAAATATATGTTGGGTCTCTCAATTTCAATTCAACACAACACCAGAGAGAGAGAGAGAGAGATTGGTATCAGAAATGTCTATAAGCTGTCCTGGTTCTTTAGGAACAGTCATTTATTTTATGAAAAACATTTGTGGTTCGTGACATTGAGCATGTCAAATGGTAAAGTCACATTTCAAAGCCTGTCTAAAAGTTTTTGATTTTTAGACGCCATCGATGACCCCAACGTGACCTACACGACAGTGATGGAAGCGGAAGACTCTGAGTCGGAGCAGATCCCCGTAGAAACCACTGAGATCCTTGGACAGCAGCACGTTGCCCTGGTAACGCAAGAGGATGGGACACAGCAGCAGGTAGGCTGCATTGTTGTATTCTGCATTTGTCTCGATATTCTCTCAAATTAAACAGAATTCTGACAATCTTGAAATCTATGTCATAATTAATTCTTTAGTAGAGAATATGTTGTGCCCAGATTCACTTAAGGATGTAACTATGGAAGGTAAAATTACTAACTTAAATCGGAATAATGTTATCATTATAACATTATCCGGAATAATCGGATAATGTTCATTTGGTTCTCTGCTCTCTGCAATCAGGTCAGTATCTCTGAAGCTGACCTACAAGCTATGGGAGGTACCATCACCATGGTAACCCAGGAGGGGACCACCATCACCATCCCAGCCCATGAGTTGTCAACACAAGGGGGCCACTCGGTCACCATGGTGACGACGGATGGATCAGATGGACAGGTAACTAAACAAAATATTATGGGTTTTTTGTAACTCATATGTAGCATGTATTAAAGTTAGGGTAGGCAATTTGGAGGAACCAGCTAGAGTAAGTATCCAAAAGAACAAATCCCACCCCTACATTCTGGCCTCCATAAAACACTATCCCAAAACATGGGACTTGCTTGCTAGCTTGAACAACAGGTGTGTCTAGCCTTGTCTGACCCTCTGCTAGACTGAGCATGAAAGTATTGTGTTGCCTTGTGTTGAGCTGTATGGACACGCTCACACTCTACTCAATGACAGCTGCTACACTGCAGACACACAGCAAAAGGCTAAATTGACTTTCCTGTCATCCAGCGCACTAATGTGTCCCTCTACACAAGAATCAGTGACTAAAAATGCACTTGTGTTGTAAGTTTAAGTATATATTCACTGAGTATAACTATCTGATTGAGGGGTAATATTAATTTTAATAACATGCGTATTTAGCAGCTATTTCAATGTTTAAACGAGGCCAAAAGATACCAAAAAGCTCTACCTTTTAATAATAACGGGTTGGAAAAGAAATAATATGAATAGAATGGCAATAAGCAATAATGATTCCTTTTTATGGCGATCTGTTGGCAGCAACAGTAGTGTGAGTGCTAGTCCTGCAGTTTCATCAGAACCTTGCACAACGTTCCAACCAAATATTTGCTTTGATATTTGGAAGTTGGTCTACTCTCATACTATGGAAGCTGGGTATCTTCAGAATATTGAAGCCCTGCCTACCGAAGACTTGGACCAATGAGTGGATCTGAAAGCCACTGGGGTCCACTCAGCTAACCTATGGGACGTTATGAGAGAAAAATCAATGGGTTGATCAGAACGTGATTCTGCAGCTATGGTCTCCAACCAGCTCCCATTCAGGAAGGGGAAGATATGTCCTTTGAATTTAATTTTCTTTCTCCAAACATTTTAATGCTCATTCTGAAAACCTAACTATTATCCGAAGCATGATATTATGCATTCGGCCAACCCTAGTAAATAATCAACAAGCCAAATGTACTACAAGAACTCCTTCCCTCCTCCTTCCTGCTGTGGAATTGTGAGTGCAGCGCGGGAACACAGCTTATTTGGAGGAGTTGGACGCAGAAATGATAATATATATATCTATATATATATATATATAGATATATATCTACATAGATATATAGTGGGTCACTGACTTATGAAGGCATGCATGTATGAAAACAAACTCATGCGTGCACGTGTAGGATTATACCTAGGCTGTGGCTTGATTGTTATTATAGCTTGGTATGTGACTTTAATGGTGATGTTGCTATGACAATCGATTGTTAGAGTTCCTAACAACAATGTGTGCGTTGTGTATAGAGTTAGCCTTATCCTGTATCATTGGGCTACACTGACTTGCCTCCTTCCACTCCTTCTATTATTGCATAATAGGAGACTCCCCAAGGTTAGGGGGAGGTAAAGATAAGGTTTGACTCTTGAAAACATGTTAAAAACATGTGTTTCTGTTGGTTGATGAAGTGGGACAGGCTACACTGAGATCTTAAGATTGTACACTTAGTACAGCATTCAACTCTGCAATTTGAACTGACCAAAATATAACCATGCATCCCAAATGTGTTATTGCAATCACAATTGGTAGATGGCGAGGTTATCCTGTTGATGGGGTCTTCACTGCTAACCCTCTGGGTAGGCATAACATGGATGAATGCTGCATTACAACCCATTGGTTTGAGTAAAGGCCGTGAAAGGCGACTGTCCCATCCAGGACTACAGATGGCCCTGCAGTGAAAACTGCATGCTCTTTGCTGTAAAACATCATCAACCCAAGCTACATTTAGGGCAGTTAGCAGACACTTCTATCCAAAGCGACTTACAAAGAGTACATTTGTCATAAGAAGGTGAAACATTTAATTGCTGCTAATACAGTAAGAAAATCAACAGAACAAGTTTCAATCATTTCATTTGCTAGATTAACCATTGCTAGTATACAAGTAGTTGCTAGTATACAGTATTCCTTAATGGTCTTGCCCTGTAGCCGAAAGGAGAAAACTGTTGGTTTGTGGATTTTGACTGAGTGTTCCTCGTGGTGGTTGCTATTTAAGCTAGGGACTCTGTGTGTACCTTAGTGTGGGTTTCCTCCTGCTGACCTGGGTAGTATACTTTGTACCTATTAATCATGTGGGTAGTTGGTTGTTGATCTCTTAGGTTTTTGGCCCTTTGCTGTAGCATGTCTTGGTTGGGGATGATTCAGCTTCGGTCCCTGTTTGTCCGACAACAGGCTCTGGATTTAGTTTAACACTAAAAGCGCCGGAGCCATTGAACGACCTTTGACTGCCACAGCCATTTTGAGCTGTTTCACCGTGTTTAGTTGTTGTGACACCAGGACACCACTAGATGGTACATTGTACTGCGCTGCTGCAGGCTACTTTCTTGCTTTTGAAAGGCATTAGACAAACACAGAAACTGATCATATGCTTGTAATGTGCAAGTAATAATTAAACTCCAATTACACATTATTTACACCTTGAAGTTAAGGCACGTTATGCTGCTAAAGAGCCAATCAGAGTAGTTGCCTCTTTGACTTCATGTATTGGGTATAATGCCTGAGCTTGGCAACATTTTAGTTCCAGCTGTACTTTGCAGAGTTTACGGTTGAACAAGCTTTCACCAAAGACCTGCCTGACCGATTTAGAATTTGAAAAACTTTAGCTTTGGTTGTTAGTTGTTGTTCGTTTCATTGTTGTCACATGTCAAGTCTTGTCAGAAAGCAACCAGCGGAGGTTTGTCTTCAAAGTCTTCTGCCAGAAAGACTTTGGGGAGTCAGGTGACTTGGTATAAGTGGTGATAAACTATGAATATGTAGCAAGTCATGGTGGATGAATGGGTTATTTTAAAACCAGCCCAAGTTGTGTGTACCTGCCCAGTGCTATTTTATTTCTAGCCCAACATGATCAAATGTAACCCAACTGGATGGAAAACATTCAACCCAGCAACCCTGCATAGCAGTGGAAAAGTACTGCTCGGCAATCAAGGCGCAATCAAGACCGCAATCACTGTTATTATTGCCTTAAATTAACTATGTACTTCTAGTGGGCTACTCATAACACAGTGACAATAGCCCATCCCAATGAAACCACCATATACCTGGAATTGTTTCTCTGGTTCCGTAGACTTTTGATTTCTAGAGGAATGTTTACAGATACAATGTGTTAGAATCCTTACAATTAACTAAAGCATGATTTAGAATAGGTATACTAAACCCTACTCATGCATGGTACCATCTTTCACATTAATCTGACTGTCATCCAAAAGTGTTTTCTTAAAGGGAAATATGTTCAAACAAAAACATGCCTTGTGTGTGTCTATGGACAACAACCTGAGTCCAGGTTTGTAAGTGTCTGGACAGATGTTACTCTTGAGCAAAAAACGTCTTTGTAGCTATTTTATATTCCTAGGTGATTTCAGTTATAATAAAGCAAAATCAACCTGAACTTGAATTGACTGTCTCTCACAGGTGGCCATCATGACGCCTGACATGACAGCGTTTCAAACCGTGGAGGAAGGCGGATACAGCCAGGAACACAACGTTCACCCTGTCACCCTATTGGCCACCTCCAATGGCACTCACATTGCTGTCCAGGTCAGCTCAGAGAATGTGTTTCATTAGGGGAATAGACTTTGCCTCCACATGAATCGCCGGCAGGAGATATATCAATATCAATTGTAAAAAAGGTCTCCTCCAATGCCATAACAATGAACCTGTAATTGAATGACAATAGAAATAAGAGTATAAAGTAGGACTGCAGTCAGGAGAGGTATCCACAGCCTGCACAGCGCCAACCACTGGGGTGGGCACAGCACTCTTCCCCGCTGCAAGGGGGCACGGCTTTTCTTACTCCCCAAAACACACAGGAAGACACACATGCACACAAACACATAGACAAAGACACACACACACACACACACACATCCATCTCCATGCAGACATTGACACATACGCACGCACATACACATAAACGCACACGCATATCCATGCACAGGCAAAGACACAGCCACATATGCACACACAGCCACACATGCACACACACACGCACACACACACACACACACGCACAAAGCCACACATGCACGCACGCACACACACACATCCATTCACAGACACAGAGGCAGACACAGACACAGACGCAGACACACACACAGAAACACAAACATCGACATGTTCTCACAACCCACACAGACAACAGTTTATTAGCTGTTGGCATTTATGTGTCATTTTGCACCCTCTGAAGCTGAAGTGGTGCATTATGCAAAGACAAAGTACTAGCATTTACAGTTGTTGTTTTTTAGAGCATTTAGCAGACGCTTTTGTCCAAAGCCACTTACAATCAGCACATTTGTCATACATTTGTGGGGTTCGACATGTGGACAGTTGGAGGATAAAATGTTCAGCATGTAAAATAAGGCCTGTACACCAAGTTTCAGAAAGTTTAAAGGAAAATGCCAACGTTTGTCCGTACTGAACTACGTTCTTCCCTGATCTTCAATGAGTTGATACATACCTCTCTTACCTTCATGCGTGCACTCGATCGCTCTGGCGCGCAGCGCTACTTCGATAGCATGTAGCTTGGCCCAGTATATTCCTTAGGATCCAAACAGGGGTGAAGTTAGAAGCAACTTAGCACTTCAACGTTTTCCCTATTTAAATACGTTTACATGAGTAGTTACACAACCCAAGTATGGTTACACAAAATGAAACATGGCGGCTAAAAATGGATAACTATAATGTATGGCGAAATAACACCTGGGAGCACTTCGACTTTGGCACACTAATATCATCACTCCTAAAATTGACTTCCGTTAATAGAACCAACGTGACTTTTTACTTCTACTACTACAGGTAGTGCAGGCGACAGTGTGCAGGTCACGTTGGTTCTGTTGACGGAGGTAACAGGGAGAGGGGGAGAGGATCTTTTAGGAATGATATTACTGAACCAAAGTCGAAGTGCTCCCAGGTGTTATTTCGCCATTTCATTTTGTGTAACCATACTTGGGTCGTGTAACTACTCATGTAACCGTATTTAAATAGGGAAAACGTGGAAGTGCTTGGTTGCTTCTAACTTCACCCCCGTTTGGATCCTAAGGAATATACTGGGCTAAGCTACATGCTATCGAAGTAGCGCTGCGCGCCAGAGCGATCGAGTACACGCACGAAAGTGAGAGAGGTATGTATCAACTCATCTAAGATCAGGGAAGAACGTAGTTCAGTATGGACAAACGGTGGCATTTTCGTTTAAGGATTCTGGGATGCGGGGTGGTTTGAATTTGACCACGAATTATAGCGCCCCCTGTGGACAATATCGTCCCATATTTTTTCTATTTGATGACCAAATTTCAAAAAGTTTTACCCATGCAATATGGAGATATGGGCGCTCCAATTTAAAGATGATAATAATAGCTGTACCCTAAAGAAATGATAGGTATTCACTCTGTGAATTCCTAACTAGGACATGAGAGGTCTTCACAGCCCCCGCACTGCTGACACCAGCCACCACCTTCACACGTAGTTCACAGGGGCACAGCTCCCAAAACACACACACACACACACACACACACACACACACACACACACACACACACACACACACACACACACACACACACACACACACACACACACTGGTTTAATTGCTGCTGTTGTTTATGTGTTTTGTTTTGCACCCTCTATAGGCAAAGTGGTGCATTACGCAAAGAGGAAATACTTTAATTGACACTGTTATGACATGGAATGAGATATCAACACCAAATTTGATACACAATCAAAGAGTGTGTCCTCCATGTGCCTGGCAAGTTTCTGAAGCAAACTTGTGGTTTATAGAATAATGTTGGCTAATTTGCATATTTTTTATTGGTCATAACTGCTATTTTTATAGCAATCAAAAATCTCGTTGAAAATGTTGATTAGACAAGTCCATAGATCATGTGCATCAGAACCCTGTGTCATCTGGCCAGTGGTTATGTAGAAGAAACTTGCACTGTACAGAGAAATCTATCCAGATGGATGTTATGTATCCAAGAGGATAACATGTTCAGCATGTAAAATAAGGCCTGTACGCTAGTCTCAGAAATAATAATGATTCTGAGCAGCAGGGCTGATTTGAGCACGTCTTATAGCGCCCCCTATGGGTGGCATTATATGGTTATTTTCTCATTTCTAAACTTTAGACCAGTGCACTATGACATGGGCACTCAAAATCAAAAATAATAATGCCTAAACCCTAAAGAAACAATGGGTATCCAGATACTCTGTGAATACCTGATTAATTAGCTATTCGGTTAATTAGGTATGGTCGGGATTAATTTGAACTAGTTGTGAGGGGGACTTCATTAAGGAAGCTTATTAAGTACGAATAACATATTTGTTTTTCACTTAAGGTTAACTGTTGAACTTTAGGATTTAGTTAATTAGGCGTATAAAAGGGTGTAGAGATCCAAGAGGCCCACACTTGATAATCCTGCTCCAGCCATCCATGCCCAGTTAAAGCTGTTAGTAACATGCCAGGTGTTTACTCAGTGGTCTGTGGGGAGGTGTGGGTGGAGGGTGTATGGAGACCTCACCTCATCGCCTCTGGTTGGTCGTTAACTCTGTGATGTTGACAAAAGGTTGTACGGTGAAGACACAACCCAGTGTTAGGGCTGCCATATAATCCATCTTAATGTCACCATCTTCATTTCACCACCAATGAGCCTCTTTACCATATATTTAGAGTTGAGTTGATTTATGTTTCACTCCCTGAAAAATATCCAAAGCATTGTGATTAATAGCTGTCATCATGACGCGATCAATATTACTATCAGTGATGAGATTATACTTTGCACCAGGAAACGTGTCTCAAGGCACTTTGATACAAATGCTATACAGTGATCTGCTCCGCAATGCCCCATAGCTGTTTGAGAATAACTGCAATCAGACTCCAGACTTATTGCTTTTCTAAAAAGGTTACTAAACCGGCTACTAAAGAATACCATATAAGATTTCACAAAATAAACATGGCAACATGAAATTCTAAAAAATATGTATTATTCTGACAAACTATATAGTTCCTCAAGAAAGAACCACAAAATAGTTGCCAAAGGCTAGCATTCTTTGCCAGTAGCGCATTAATGCTAAAAATGTACTTTTAGCCTTTGAGCCAATCAATCAGAATCATGATCTGAACTGTTTTTTAAATTAAAACATAAATTTCTGACAAGTCTGTTCAGCTAGATGCCACCAAATACTATACACTCCACCAAGTCACAACCACAAAGGGTCACACGCCTGCCCTCCCCCCCTTCTATGCCATGGAAATCCTCATACAATGCCTTTTATGAGTACTTTGTCATTGTCAGTCAAACCTAGTATCAATTTGCACACCAAGAGAGGTGGCTTTATCCCTGTGAAAAGCAAATGGATTAACTCACAGTTGATCACATGGAGGCTGATTTTAGCAGTCACATGACATTAAATGGGGCTGAAAACTGCCCTGCTGATTGACACAATGGTTAACCATGGTTATTTTCATCCTACTAAATGAGTGTTTGCTTTGTGTTCTTTTGTCAGCTGAGTGACCAGCCCTCTCTGGAGGAAGCCATCAGAATAGCATCTCGTATACAGCAGGGAGAGTCACCTGGCCTGGACGATTGACCCCAACATTAAGAACTTTATGATTAGGATACCACAAAACCCTTCTGAAATGGACTAGAAAGAAATAAAGTCTTCCTCAAAGTTTTTTTCCACAGCTTAGCTTTTATGTGTACAGTTTTTTTTGATAACTGCTGTTGTGTTTTGCCATTTTGTTCCTTTATCCAAACTTTGGAGAAGGGAGCGATGCTTTCTAATGTTTATGGTGCATAATGCACACTGCAATGTACAGGTAATGCTATTTCTAATTAAACAAAAACAATATTGTGTGACTTGTTTGTTTAATGAAACTCATTCTTATGTGCCGTGTCCGGTACAATGCGTGTCAGCGACATAGTTTGCCATAGTATTTCGGTATTGAGTTGGAATAGAGTAGGTGTTAGTGTTTTTAACATCACTTAACTCATTTCTTTGATCGTGGTGTGACCTATTGTATGTGGCTAATGTAATTGTTTTTCTGTGAGCAGATCACAAAGATCCACAGCTTTTGTTCGCGCCACATTGACTAGCCCATCATCGGTGACGTAGTACGTTATAAACTCTCGTGGAACGCCTATCTTTTAAACTTTCAAGGCCTACTCCTATTGGCTGCGAGAAAACACGTGACAAACGGTCGCGGGAAGTCTTTTGCCACGCGCGTTGTAGGAAGTACCAGTATCATTCAATCGGTTTAGTAAACATAGCTACATATTTCTTGTGGAAATACGGCGTTAAATGAGAAGTGGCTTCACTGCTTCTAGTGTGTGTCCGCGTCGGCTTGTAACGCACGACAAGAATTCCGAGTTACTTTTTCCTAGAAGTTTTTGGAGCGGAGAACACAGGTTCGTGTCGTGTCCAGTTGAATGGGCGTGTTTTTATTAGCAAACAAGCTAGATTTTTTTTAACATGTTGGCGAAGTTTTAGTTCAAAGTTTAAACTGGTTCCTGTGAGATTTGTTAAATAGTTTCTTAACCACAACGTAAGTATACGTTAGCGAGCTAGATTTTTTTGAAAGTAACGTAAAATTACGTTGCCAGAAAGACGGCTCACCCGCGACATTTTTGCGTCGTTGAGGTCGGGCTTTAATTAAAAAAAAATGTCGAGTTACAGTTGCCATCGGCATGGGACACCATCCCCGAAGGTACGACCCATTTGCCAAAAGCTGCAATTTACATCTAGCGACGGGGAGGAAGACGCTATCGAGGACGTTAATAACAGCACCGGAGCGGAGTCGGGCTTTACCGAGCTGGATTCCCCGATGCATGTGCGTCGAGAAACTGTGGAGAAGCGGCTGGGGGGAAGTCCCTCGAGTCGTACAGGGGAAGACGATGTGGGACTTTGGGACGAAGAGGGATTTGGTTCGCCGTCGTTACGTTCCCCAAGAAGCGTTATTTTTGCGAATTGCTCGCCCTCTCCACGGAAAAGCTCTCGTTTGTACAGCGGATCGCCGGAGCCCTCCTTCGTCCAAGACGACGGCGAAGCCTCCAGCTCACCGATCCCGGATTGTCCCGACACACCACCGCACAAAACTTTCAGAAAACTTCGACTATTCGATACTCCACACACGCCAAAGGTTTGTATATCGTAACACTAAACTGAATTTAAAGACTTGTAGTTTGAAGATATGTTGTATTCGAAACCAAGTTATCAGTTTGCTGGTTGTGCAATGTTTCATTGCCTATTAAATGTCAATTACCCCCTTTATATTTAACGTTGCTCATGCCATGGGGTCCATTTAAACTGATAATGCTGCTTTTAGTTTAACAAATGCCAAATACGTCTGATAAGATTAATTGTTAGTTTTCGACGAATGTGCCAATCTACCCATTGACCTACTTTTGTGATCCTCTACACTACAATTGCATAATGTTGAAGTCAGAGGTTTTGTGTCTGGGCATGTCATCCCATTTATATCAGACCCCCGTTAAAAAAATGTATGCATACAATTTCCATTCTCTGGACAAATATTTACACTACTTATTGCTATGAGCGGGTCTAGCCTCATCAGTTGAAATGGTATTCTGTCAACATTAAACCCAGATTTTTGTTTTTTAATGATTATGTTTTCAAACGTCCATGTTTGTTTTCTCCTCCAGAGCCTGTTGTCCAGAGCCCGTGGCTCCAGTGTGGGCCCGTCCAGCAGGAGGGTGGCCCTGTTCAAGACTGTTGAGCAGGCTGGGAAGGCGCTCACAGACGGTGGTGGCAGGACATGCCAGACGCCACTGGTCAACTTTAACCCATTCACCCCTGACTCACTTCTCATCCAGTCGGCTACGCAGCAGAGAAACAACAGAAAGAGAGCACACTGGAACGAGTATGTCTCATACACGCTCAAATTACACCATTAATTAAAACATGTCACCTTAACCAAGCAGGTGCACTTACCAAAATTACATACTTAATCGACTGAAGTCTTTAACTCAAAGTTTGTTTTTGCAGAGGTGAATGAGACTAGCTAGATTGTTACCTACATTCACAAAACCTTTCCATGGTTTTAACAATAACTCGTTTTTCCTGTGTAATCTTAACACCTAGACCATTCTCTTGATGTAGACCGATTGAAACCCATTGTGGTTGAAACCAGAATCGTTAATAGGCAATTGACTAAGTTGAATCGGAGTGAAAGGGGTTGGGCCTGAAACCAAGACCTCATGGTTATTTGTAAATTCTGCCATGTGCTTGTGAAACCGGACCGTGCTGTCCTCTGCTGGTCAGAATGTGTAACAATGGACGTTTTTCTTACTCCAGCTCCTGTGGGGAGGATATGGAGGCCAGCGACTGTGAAGGGGAGGATGAGATTGTTCCTCCATCTAAGGTAACTTTTTGCTCCAGTGACTGGTTATGAGCTCCGTTATTGTGAAATTACGAGGTATTTGCAGTGTACAACTGTTGATGCCTATTGTACTTATGTTATTTTTTAATTGGAACGCCCATATCTCAGCGGTGGATAAGATATTCCTTTATTTATCCCCCTTAGGAGATATTCACATTGACCAGCAGTATAGAGGGATAAAGGAGTGCACTAAAAGACCAGAGTATAAACAATAAATAGATTCACCTAAATTAAGATAAAATTATATGAAAGCTTAGAATCAGATCAAATGAAAAAAATGAAAACCTATATACATACATAGTAATCATCCTATTGAAGATGAACAGTGCAATTGGTTGATGAGTCTGACTGAGGTGTAAATATAGAAATGGATGTGCAGATATAAATTGTGCAAGTTGATGTGCAAAAGTACAGGATTTCACAGGTAAACTACGAACATGTAGGAAGGCATAAATAACAACAGTTTAGGCAGCAGTCCTGAGGTGTGGGGTGTGGTGTTTAGTCCATTATCAGGAGGTGTTGGAGCTTTCGAGACGTTGGGAGCGGGTGGTTGAGGTGTTGTAGAGTCTGATAGCTGATGGGATGAAAGAGCCCCCCGAGTGCTTTGAGGCACTTACAACACTACAACACACATTACAACACTACACCCAGGGAGTCCCCTGGGTGTAGTGTTGTAAACTGCAATGTAAACAATGCAATGTAAACAATAGCCCAACTAAAAATGTAATTCAGCTGGGGACACACTGACGGTTACACTAAAACTAACTAACTGTTTAGAAGTGTATCCTGCTATCTCCACAACAGTTTAAAGCAGGTCAGTATGACTAGCAGAGCTACTGTGTGGGTGCAATGCACATTGATTGTATAAAATTGATTAAAACTGACTTTTGATATGTGGCAATTGGTGGAAATGATTGTTATGTGCCTACATGACAAGCGTTACTGAGATTAGGACAGTGAATTAAATATTTTTTGGGCAGTTTTTCATTCCTGCTGTGCATCTGCAGAGTGTATCACAGGTGAAACCATTAAGTGGTTGATGTTAAATCAGTGTTGGTAGTGCATTACATCAGCATGTATTGGTATATTTGTATGTTGTTGTTTTTTTTTATACAGTAGAGATAATGAATGTTATTTGACATATAGTTCATCATGCATGTTGATAGTTGAAGATATTATTTTCTTACAATAAGTTGAATTTTATTCAGAATTCAACGAGTCATCTAAGCATCGACACTTTAACTAGTGTAATGCTTACATGACTGACTTGATTAATCTAATCAGATTCATCTCAACATTTAGTTTTTGTAATGTCAAGATTTTTGTCTGCCTGTCATGCCTCCTATGTAAATGAGTCTAACCATGTCTTGGTCATCCTCAGAGGATCACCATGATGGAGAGCAACATGATGTCTCGCTATACCTTTGAGTTCCACGAGCTGGAGAAGATTGGCTGCGGGGAGTTTGGCGCTGTCTTCAAGTGCGTGAAGAGACTAGACGGCTGCATCTACGCCATCAAGAGGTCCAAGAAACCTCTGGCTGGATCTGTAGACGAGTAGGTTGAACCTATGTTAACCTTTTTTGTATTCATTGATTGATGTACTACCTCTGCCCCATTAAGACCTGTCCTTGCCTCTATTGATTAATTGGTTGGATTAGCAGTGGTATTTTGAATAATTAATTTTATTGTTCATGAACTACTTTATAAACTTAGTTTTTGAAGGTTCTCTACAAGTACAGTTTACAATTTGAACCCAGAAACGTACATCCAGGTTGTGGTCCTTGAACCCAGACTCTTAAGTCCTGTGATTGACCATTGCCTCCACCTTCTCCACTGCTGCTCTCCAGGCAGAATGCTCTACGGGAAGTCTACGCCCATGCCGTGCTAGGTCAGCACCCCCACGTGGTGCGCTACTATTCGGCTTGGGCTGAGGACGACCACATGCTCATCCAGAACGAGTACTGCAATGGAGGCACCCTTTCTGATGTCATCTCTGAGAACTACCGGCGGCTGTGCTACCTCACAGAGCTGGAGCTCAAAGACTTGCTTCTCCAGGTCACCCGGGGCCTCAAGTACATCCACTCCACGTCACTGGTACACATGGACATCAAGCCAAGTGAGTGCCTAACCATATCAACACAGCAAGTGGTTGTTGTTTTGGGGGTTGGCTGGGGGTCTAGTGAAGTTAGATGTTATGCTTAAGGTCTTAAGCATAACACTTAATGACACCCAGACAATTTGATCTGGGTTTGATCCTCATAATCCCCTGTAATCCTTGAGCAAGATGGGCTCCTCCTCATTAGTATGTTTTTTGCCAAATGAATATCTGGTAAAGCATTCCCACCTATCCTTGGACATTATACACATATGTTATTGTACATGCATACATTTGATTTATAGTGACTGTCAAGTGGAATATTATAAAGCATTGTTTTTTGTCCCTACAAAATGTTCAAGTAAAAGTTAATTGGTTAATAAAAACAAAACAAATGTAATTATTTCTGTATTTTTATCAATAGGTGGTTAGGGGATGGTTAGGCAGCAATGCAGTCTACCAGAAGCACCTAGAGGAGGATAGATTGTTGACATGTAAATATACTAGAACATCCATAACAACTTTGTTAACCTCTTGCATTGTGTTCTCCCAGGCAACATCTTCATCGCACGAAAGTCTGTTCCCAGCGTGGATGAGTGTGACGAGGATGATGACAACGATTCCATGACCACCAGTGTAGTCTACAAAATAGGTGACCTTGGTCATGTGACTAGGGTGAACAATCCTCAAGTAGAGGAAGGGGACAGCAGATACCTAGCCAATGAAATTCTCCAAGAGGTAAAATGTTCTGCCCTTCAACGTAGCACTGCTTCATGTAACTATAATGTCTCTAACACAGTACATGGTTGTATGTGTATCTCATCACCCTGTGTTTTCCTTCCACAGGACTACAGTAACCTGACCAAGGCAGACATCTTTGCGCTGGCTCTGACTGTGCTCAGTGCCTCAGGGACAGAGCCCCTTCCCACCAATGGAGACAAGTGGCACGAGATCCGCCAGGGGAAACTGCCTGCAATCCCCCAAGTGCTCGCTCCAGAGTTCCTTGACCTCCTCAAGGTACCTAGGTCATCATCCAAACTATCCTCCACTCATTTCCCATGAGGGGAGATGGGAAAATGTAGATAGGAAAATGTAACTGAATACTCCCAAGTAAATCTGTATGCTGAATTCATAATTGTATTTGAACTTACCCACACTCTAATGTCCTTCTACTGTTGGGGGGGGGGGGGAAGGCTGTAGTGGTCTACTCCCTCCCCACAATGATTCTGGGTTCAAACCTCAATGTAGATGCCTAGCCCCATATGTGCCTGTGCTCAGTATGAAACATGAATGAAGATGCATTGTGCTATAGAATCACATTCTGATGCAATAGTGAATCGCTGGGGATGTAATTACTTTCCGATGTTGTATCGGATGTTTGAAATTAGTATTCGGTCAGGTGTCATGAAAACCATGTTTTTATCCACTGGATGAAAACCATATTTTTATCCACTGTGGATTAAAACAGTTAGGATACACAGTGGATTAAAACATGTTTTTCTTTATTCGTTGTTGTCTACAATCGCAAAACATTGGATCAAGGTTTTGCAAAGTAAAATTTCATGCCCAGCGTGACTTTGGCATATTACTCGTGTGGTCCCTCATGGTTCATGTGGAGTACAGGGAAACATTTGGGGCCAGTAGAGACCTCAGCCCTACCTGCTGATTCAAGGCTTCACCCCTCTCGCCGTGTAGGTGTGTTGCAACATTAGGCAGTTATAAAACATTGAGTGCCATTGACCTAACCCTAAACTTGTGGATTTGTTGTTCTTGAGCACTATTGGAGAAGGCTATCTAGCCAGGGCAGTATGTATGTACTTATCTGGGTCGCACCAATCATAGAATCAGCGCTTGGAGCTGCTGAACATTTGTTTCAAATACGATTGATCGCCAACTGCCAGCCACGTCAGAGTTGAACAAAAATCATGGCTGATTTACATCTATAACATATGAACTATTAACCTGGGTTCTTACATGCAATCAATCAATCAAATAACTGTTGCTGTTGCTGACCTGCAACCAAATGTCATGACCGTTACCATGAATACAATGTGTTTCTCTGGGTTTCAACATTGTTAGAAACAACTGGGATAAAGTGCACAACTCAACAAAATGTACAGCTTAAACATCTAAAAACAGTCTGTTTTTAGATGTTTTAATGCATAAAAGTTACATATTGTACCTATTTAATGTACTGGTATCAGAGTTCACTCAAGTAATTGTCCATGCTGCAGTCTGCGTCATCTCTGCTTGACATTTGGTGTGGGTGGAGCTAGGTTCTAATGCATGGTTTCCTGCTGCTTAGTACCGTTTTTTTAAAAAGCTGAACCTTACCTGTTCCTCTTTCAGCTGATGATCCATCCTAACCCTGCCAGGAGACCGTCAACTTCTGACCTCATCAAGCACCCTGTGCTCCTCACCGCAGCCAGAATGAGTGCAGATCAACTTCGGGTGGAGCTCAACGCAGAGAGGTTCAAGAACGCCCTGCTCCAAAAGTAAATTCACTGCTACACAGCCGATTAGAATTTATCAGAACTACACTTACCCCACATCCAGCATTCATCCAAAGACTTTGATAACGCCGAAAAAACTTCAGGCATTAATAAGGTTGCGTCTTAACACTGTTCTTTTCCTCAGAGAACTGAAGAAGGCCCAGATGGCAAAAGCAGCAGCAGAGGAGAAGGTTCTCTCCACAGACCGTGTCCTGACCCGCTCCACTCTCCAAGCCAATCCCAGAACCTCCAGGCTGGTTGGCAAGAAGATGAATCGTTCTGTCAGCCTGACCATCTACTGAGTACCTCCACCACTTCAAATTGGCTTCCAAAACATAGGGGGATCATGAAACCCCCCTCCACCACCTTCCCAGCAGACAAATGGAAATATGTTTTTCAGCCAAATAAAGACCGCTGGAAACCCGTGCCAGTGTTGGGCTGTAGAAGCTTCAGCGAGTACTGTGCCTTGCTGTGTTCCTGTCGGGGCTAGGCTCATCTTATTTCTGTTAACGATCTTCTAAACATGGTTTGGGCATCGTCACCAACCTACTCCTGGAAAATGAGGTTCTTGTCTAGGTAGCTACTATATCTACACTGTTCCACACAAGGTTCAACAGATGCCAGGCACCATTCTACATGGACTTCCTGCAAAAAAAGACTTGAGCTGGCAGCCAGTCAGTGACGTATGAAGCTCTCTTCATTGTGAATGTACTTGCCCGTGGCCGTGAGCACCTTACTGCCTGTCGAATGGCGTCTGCTTGGATGAAGCATAAAATAAGAGCACTTTGTTGGTGACGAGTGGACCACGCAAAAACAAGATGGAAGGGAACCTGCTGCTATTGATGTGTTGTTTGTTCGCTGAGGCAGGGTCACATTGGATTCTTTGAGATCATTTGGCTCTTACTTTGTAGTAGCGGGAATGAATTTCCTTTCCATAATCAGTTCTTATCTGGTGACCTACCTGTGTTTTCCTTGTGTCTGTAAGAACTGGTACAGAGTGCTTTCTTGTTCCTGTGAGCTGCCAACCCTGCCTGTAGCATTAGATCAATCTTCTCCCTGTTCACCGAGGTTCTTTCATGTTCAAATCACTTTGTTTCCACAGGGCTGGTTTCACACTTTGCTCTTGGTTTTTTGTTTTGTTGGTTTTGTTTCTGTAAATGCTAACATAATCTTGTTAACCTGTAACTGGTTCATTTGAATAAATTCTCATCAAGACTACATTTTGTGGTTCTGCTTTGAGTGGCTAATTGTGTTTGCCTGACATCGCCAATCCCAATTAAGCAAGTACTAAGTAGTAAGCAAGTAAAACATCTCAGATTAATCAGGTTTTTAGTCTGCTTGTGTACCATTTCCTCCCAAGCAAATGTCGCAAAAAGGTTCCTTATTTAGTGCTGCCACTGAAGGCCAATAGTTTTCAAACTTCAAAAGAAAAACAAAACCAATGCGTTCATATACACAATCAGCCAATATGCACTGCATGCAGTACACGTGTTAAACCTAAAGAGGGAGTCCTCTCCATCTAAGATTCTGTAATATTAATCAAGGTGACAATCTTGTGTGGATTCTGCCATTCTTCGTGCTCGAGCTTTTCAAACTAGGACATTCTAATGTCATTAAACAGCAATGGTAGCAACGCCCACGGTTATACTATTATCTTAGACATCGTGGGAAAACAGGGAAGTACAAACTGTCACGTTTGCATTACGTTTGGATTTATGTCGCTGAGTGGTGCTCTGTCCATAGGCTGCAACACACGAACCTCAAGTGTATGACAGCTCGTCACGTGGCCGTCGCTGACTGAGTGGAGGAAACTGGACCGCCGCGCACAGCCGCTCAGTGATCGTCGTAGTGGTTCTAGAGGGACAGTTATCGCCATGGCCCTGAGAGCCGAACTTTTAAAGTCAATATGGCACGCATTTTCCGCCTTGGACGTAGATAAAAGTGGCAAGGTATCCAAATCACAACTCAAGGTATGGTTTTCAATCCGTTACGATCTATTTAGGATGTCTCCTAAGTCAGTTGTTTGCTTGAGTTATCCAGGAATGGGAACACACAAATACATTTTACGGATTTAAATGTTTTTGTTGTACCAAATTGGCTTTTCATCGTGGTATCAATTTTATGCCAAAATTGTTAAAAGTTTAGTTGGCTATAACTGTTGTTAGAGGGTGCTATTCTCAAAGAACATCGTCAGTAGGCCGAGGCTGTGTTTACTTGATTGTCGCCAACAACAAACAGGACTAATACACTAGCTGTGTAAAAGAAACCTTCGTCGACAAATGAATTTACATCATGGGTCTATTTAATTACAAACCCAATCTCATTTTACTTCCTACTGGAAGTGTCACATTGGTCTTTCTCCTCATCGACAGGTGCTCTCGTATAACCTGTGCACATTGATGAAGATCCCGCACGACCCTGTAGCTCTGGAGGAACACTTCAAAGATGACGACGAAGGCCCTGTCTCGAACCAGGGCTACATGCCTTACCTCAACACCTTCATCCTGGACAAGGTGAGTCTAACGCCACCACTGGACATTCACCACCAGAAACCTGTTCTGGCAGATATTCTGGTGAAAGACAAAGAAATCTAATGTTTTCAATCTCCGTGTTGTGAGAGAATAATTCTGCAATCGCTGCCATGCATTTCAAAACTGATGGCACGTATCTGATCATAGCAAACGTTCCCAATAGATGCGAAACATCAAGGCAATGCAACTGCGTCGAATTTCTTCTTCTTTCTAAAATGTTGTTTTAGATATGTTTGTCGAAGTTTGGGAAATAAAGTTGAAAGGATTCACCTGTGAAAGCCTGGTTCCGAACATGTAGCCTGATGTCAAATATCTCTTCCACAAACTTAAGGGCCTCCGAGCTTGAAGACACTGATTCATTCATGACGGTGACACATCAAGTCTTTTAAGATGTCACAACTGTAGTTTGTTTTGCTTGCTAAACAAAATCTAATCAATACATCACAAGGTCATAAGAGCCAAGAATTATGAAAAGTGACCTTCGTGGAAATCAACATGTAAGAATAAAAGACTCAATAAAAGGCTTGGAATCACATTGTGATGCCAGGTATATGGTGTAACAAATAGGACTCATTATACAGTATTTCATTTATCTTTGTCTATATCTATGACAAGAAGGCTCTTTGTCACAAATTGTACTGTGATCCCATAGGAAATAGACGCACCCATTTCCAGAAAAGGGTATTATTTGAGTAAATGAAATCCGTTAATTGTACAGTCTTTGACTGGGCTGTGAAAAGTACCGCCTACTGTACTCTGAAGCCACTGGAATCAGTATGTTGGATTGTTCCATGGGTTGGTTTGTTCCATTAAAGCCTGATGTCCTATTCATCCATAATTAAACACAGTATTTTCTATAGTATTTTTGAATAATTTAATTGATAACTATGCAGTTATTATTATATAAATGCTATATCTACAATTAAAATTTAATTCATTCAATAACCATGTGAACTCGTTACATGTATACACAGCCTGATTTGTTTGTACCTCTTTGAGACGATCTTCGCACATTCCCGTCCTATCTGTTGGTACTTTTCCATGACATCCTCTGTGCTGTTTATGGGAATGTGCTGTGACAGTCCTCCATTGCCCTGCTCCTCTGGCCTTGAGCCTGCCTATGTAGATTGTTACATGAATAATAAGGTATTCTTCTGCTCTTCAGAGGACTGCATTTTGGATTTGATGATTTAGCTGGTACTTTTATACAGAGAGGCTCAAGTGAATGCGGATACATGTCATTAAGTATTCAGGCAAATGATGTCTCAAGGATGCCTACAGGTTAGGTGCTTGGTTAAATCCCATTCCTGTAACCTTTTGACCCCTTCCCCAGGTCACTGGGCGTATTGGAGGGTTCAATCCTTTCCATTTCGAGCTTTGCCTGTTGCATTGTTACAAGAAGCTTGGTTACCTAATTCTAGAATGCACGTCACATCCTGATCGCCCCCCCAACAAGGGATGGATGACATCATGCCTACCAGCTCCTCCCCCTGCGCACACACACACAATAATATATATATAATATATATTATTATAATATATTTTTGATATATATTATTGATATATATTTGATATATATTACACACATATATACAGTATATACACACACGGTGTGTGTGTGTGTGTGTGTGTGTGTGTGTGTGTGTGGTCTTGACCCGTTCCCAAGGAAACTCCACCCAGTTTCAGAAGGAATGATCCCCCTCCCCTTTCTTCCTCTCCTTATTCTCTCCCTTCCTCTTCCTCTCATTATTCTCACTCTTCCTCACTCTCTCTCTCTCCTTGATCTCCCTCTTAAGAACTACTCTTTAGCAATAGAGAGAGAGAGAGAGAGAGAGAGTGAGTGAGTGAGTGAGTGAGTGAGTGAGTGAGTGAGTGAGTGAGAGAGAGAGAGAGAGAGAGAGAGAGAGAGAGAGAGAGAGAGAGAGAGAGAGAGAGAGAGAGAGAGAGAGAGAGAGAGAGAGAGAGAGAGAGAGAGAGAGAGAGAGAGAGAGAGAGAGAGAGAGAGGTTCATTGTGTAAGCGAGAAGTAAACAGAAGTGAGCCGTTAGTATATTTTACTTACTCATACATTTTTAGGCAGATACAGGACCACAGTTAAAGTGATGGTTCAGAGTAAAATTCACCCTGAGGTAATTTCCACCAATAATCCAGCCAAATACCCCCTCAGATGCATTTTTAGCGACGGTCAATATTTATCAAGTTTAGGGGTATCAGCCGAATGGCTTAGTATTGGAGTGTCCGGTACACTGTGTATATCTCGTAAATTACCCCACTAATAATGCATGGATTGTTACCCAACTTCTGTAGTAGTACATATATGGTCTGTACTCAAAAAACGAGGCTTTTTAAAGTTTGGAAGTACACCAGGAGTTTATTTAAAAGAGCACTTAAGGAAAAAGTGTAAGGAAAAAGTTAGTGAATTCAACACTCCATCTAATTTCAAGTATTCAATTATTCCAGTTGTCAATACATTTCAATGGAGTGTTGAATTCACTAACCTTTTCCTTACACATGTGAGTTTTGAAGAGGACTTTTACGAACTTATCCGGAAAGACGGAAGAGACGTCGACGCAGCGGTAGCCTTAGCAACAGCTAGTTGAAGCTATCAGAAAAGTGCTCTTTTAACAATTAAACTTAAAATTCAGGACCTCTACTAGATGCTATGAATTAAGCCCCTTCAGGTCGAGTAATCAGCCTTGTACTATCCACCATACTTAGCCAACACAGACTTGAACAAGGTGTCAGCTAGCCAACTCTTACTTGAACGAGCCATCATAGCTAGCCAACTCATGCTTAAACGTGCCATCAGCCAACTGAGGCTTGAACTAACTAACCCTCATATTGAGTCAACACATGATGGTTAACTGTAACTAGTTGTTTCCAGTTGTGGTTACCATGGATGCCTTGTGCAGGCCAGCAGGAGCCAGATCTTGGCCCCTGTTATGCTCCTTGGGTCCCTGAATCCTAATGACCACAGAGGAAGGGAGTGCTGGTCCCAGGGAGCTGGCCCCTGACAAGGCCCCCATTGTGGAGGGCAGAGTGAGGTCCCAGTGACACCCAGGGGAAGGAGAGATGGAAGGGGGGAATAATACCAGCTAGCCAATAAAGGAGAGAAAAAGAGCCCCACGATCGAGAGGGAGGAATGGGGAGAGAGAGAGAGAAAGAAACAAAGACAGGGAGAGCAACATAGAGACTGATGTTCAGCAGTCAATTCACCATTAGAACAATATTTGTTGAGACAAGGATAAGACATGTGCTACAATAGAAACATTGTTTATATACTATATATATATATATATATATATATATATATATATATATATATATATATATATATATATATATATATATATATACTGTATATATAGCCATTTGACTTGAATTCATTTGAAATGAGACAGTAAAGAAAGAGCAAGAGAAGAGAGTGACATAAGACAAGTCCGGTCTCCCCCACAATGTCACAATGTCCCCCCATGTCTGCAGAGAGGCTGATGCTGCTCTGGCCCTAGTGCTACGTTGCGTACATTTACAATTACAATTACAATTTTTAGCACTCAATTTACAATTGAGTGCTAAAACTCAGCTATTGTTGTTGTTCTGGATCTGAATCCCATCAAAACAAGATGTGTTCCTAATACGCAGAATGCACTGTCAGCCTTGCCAGGGATCTCCATGGCAACACAGCTCTCACCAACCCAAAGACAAACCTTTCCTCTCCAAGGCAACTATCGTACCTTTTCAAGGGCTCTCGCTGCTGTGGAATCTAAGTGTTCAGTGAGAGAGAAAGCGAATGAGAGAGAGAAATAGAGAGGGGGAGGAAATTAGTGCATTCTTCTCCTTTATTCCATCCAGTTGTTTTGTTTCAGCTCTATGTTGCACACTTGGATCAGAGTGTGAGTAAACTGTTCCAGTGAAACAGAGGATTTACCTGTTCTGGAAAGATCAGACATCACTGCATACTAGGGCTAAGGATGTGTTGTTTCTGTTCACTGTCACGTTGTCTCTCTCTGTATCCTAACTGTTCACTGTCACGTTGTCTCTCTCTGTATCCTAACTGTTCACTGTCACCTTGTCTCTCTCTGTATCCTAACTGTTCACTGTCATGTTGTCTCTCTCTGTATCCTAACTGTTCACTGTCACGTTGTCTCTCTCGGTATCCTAACTGTTCACTGTCACGTTGTCTCTCTCTGTATCCTAACTCTTCACTGTCACGTTGTCTCTCTCTGTATCCTAACTCTTCACTGTCACGTTGTCTCTCTCTGTATCCTGCCTCTTCACTGTCATGTTGTCTCTCTCTGTATCCTAACTGTTCACTGTCACGTTGTCTCTCTCGGTATCCTAACTGTTCACTGTCACGTTGTCTCTCTCTGTATCCTAACTGTTCACTGTCACGTTGTCTCTCTCTGTATCCTAACTGTTCACTGTCATGTTGTCTCTCTCGGTATCCTAACTGTTCACTGTCACGTTGTCTCTCTCTTTATCCTAACTGTTCACTGTCATGTTGTCTCTCTCTGTATCCTAACTGTTCACTGTCACATTGTCTCTCTCTGTATCCTAACTGTTCACTGTCACGTTGTCTCTCTCTGTATCCTAACTGTTCACTGTCACGTTGTCTCTCTCGGTATCCTAACTGTTCACTGTCACGTTGTCTCTCTCTGTATCCTAACTCTTCACTGTCACGTTGTCTCTCTCTGTATCCTAACTGTTCACTGTCACGTTGTCTCTCTCTGTATCCTAACTGTTCACTGTCACGTTGTCTCTCTCTGTATCCTAACTGTTCACTGTCACGTTGTCTCTCTCGGTATCCTAACTGTTCACTGTCACGTTGTCTCTCTCTGTATCCTAACTCTTCACTGTCACGTTGTCTCTCTCTGTATCCTAACTGTTCACTGTCACGTTGTCTCTCTCTGTATCCTAACTGTTCACTGTCACGTTGTCTCTCTCTGTATCCTAACTCTTCACTGTCACGTTGTCTCTCTCTGTATCCTAACTGTTCACTGTCACGTTGTCTCTCTCTGTATCCTAACTGTTCACTGTCACATTGTCTCTCCCTGTATCCTAACTGTTCACTGTCACGTTGTCTCTCTCTGTATCCTAACTGTTCACTGTCACCTTGTCTCTCTCTGTATCCTAACTCTTCACTGTCACGTTGTCTCTCTCTGTATCCTAACTGTTCACTGTCACGTTGTCTCTCTCTGTATCCTAACTGTTCACTGTCACATTGTCTCTCTCGGTGTCCTAACTGTTCACTGTCACGTTGTCTCTCTCTGTATCCTAACTGTTCACTGTCACGTTGTCTCTCTCTGTATCCTAACTGTTCACTGTCACGTTGTCTCTCTCTGTATCCTAACTGTTCACTGTCACGTTGTCTCTCTCTTTATCCTAACTGTTCACTGTCACGTTGTCTCTCTCTGTATCCTAACTGTTCACTGTCACGTTGTCTCTCTCTTTATCCTAACTGTTCACTGTCATGTTGTCTCTCTCTGTATCCTAACTGTTCACTGTCATGTTGTCTCTCTCTGTATCCTAACTGTTCACTGTCACCTTGTCTCTCTCTGTATCCTAACTGTTCACTGTCACCTTGTCTCTCTCTGTATCCTAACTGTTCACTGTCACGTTGTCTCTCTCTGTATCCTAACTCTTCACTGTCACGTTGTCTCTCTCTTTATCCTAACTGTTCACTGTCATGTTGTCTCTCTCTGTATCCTAACTGTTCACTGTCATGTTGTCTCTCTCTGTATCCTAACTGTTCACTGTCACGTTGTCTCTCTCTGTATCCTAACTGTTCACTGTCATGTTGTCTCTCTCTGTATCCTAACTGTTCACTGTCATGTTGTCTCTCTCTGTATCCTAACTGTTCACTGTTACGTTGTCTCTCTCTGTATCCTAACTGTTCACTGTTACGTTGTCTCTCTCTGTATCCTAACTGTTCACTGTCACGTTGTCTCTCTCTGTATCCTAACTGTTCACTGTCACGTTGTCTCTCTTTATCCTAACTGTTCACTGTCACGTTGTCTCTCTCTGTATCCTAACTGTTCACTGTCACGTTGTCTCTCTGTATCCTAACTCTTCACTGTCATGTTGTCTCTCTCTGTATCCTAACTGTTCACTGTCATGTTGTCTCTCTCTGTATCCTAACTGTTCACTGTCACGTTGTCTCTCGGTATCCTAACTGTTCACTGTCATGTTGTCTCTCTCTGTATCCTAACTGTTCACTGTCACTTTGTCTCTCTCTCTATCGTAACATTGGTCTACAAACTGCTTCTGAGGTGTCCGAGGAGTTCACCGCTCTCTGATGTGGCCCTCAATGTTAACTGCAGTCCAGAGCGAGCTCCACAGGAACACAACAACCATCCCATTCAACCAGGTGTAATCCTCCTTCCTCCCGCTCCTCTCCTGCCCCCAGGTGAAGGAGGAGTTTGACCGCCAGGACTTTGACAGGATGTGCTGGACTCTGTGCGCCAGGAAGAACTTGGACCGCAGCAACCTGCTGATCTCCGATGACGATGCCTTCAAGATCTGGTGCATCTTCAACTTCCTGTGTGAGGACCGTTACCCACTGGCCATCGTCACCGAGGAGGTGAGACCCACTCTCTTCCAGTCCACATCTTCTGCTGAAGGACTGGGACATCCCAAAACCATCACCATGTTCACCCCAAACATTTTGTATTACTAATAAAGTAGCACCAACACAATCTTATATATGGATACGGCTTATGTCAGCCTCTCATGTTTATTTCTGCTGGAAGTCTCTAGTTATGACTAGAGGGAATTCTCTAGATATTGTGTGTGCATTGTGCATGCATGTTTGTTAATGCTTTAGAGGAGCTAAGTCTAGTCAGGTCTGCTCAGGTCTGCTCTATAGAAAACAGGACCCATTGTGGCATTGTAACGTTGCAAATACAGACCACAGTGTTTGAGAAAGTGCAACCACATCCCAGATCACAGTTTAAACCTGATCACAGCCGGATGTGTGGACATGAAAGTATTTGGTGTACAAGTTGTTGTTGGTATTCTACCATGGTCAACAAAGCATCAGATGCAGATGCAGTGCGGAATTATCACTGTGTTGTTGCAATGTGAATCTTTTTGCAGTAACAAGAAAGGGTTAAGGACTTGGATTTAAATATAGATTTGCATGCTTAACTATTTTTAAAGTGGTTTTATTGAAAAAATAATTATATTTGGATCAATAATTGTTATCACATCATTTGAAAGGTAAAACAATGGGATGAGACTGACTCAACTCAGACCTAGCTATAAAAGGCAGAATGTTTTGTTGTTTATACTGTAGTTAACAGTGTCTTTCACTGCTGTTTTAAAAGGCTATTTTATAAGACTACACCCAGTCCGGTACTGGGGAACAGAAGAGGAAGTTTGAAACTTCCCCTCCTATTACAAAAGCTCCAGGATTGACCGTCTGGCATGATAAATAGGAGAGCTAGGGCACATGGTGCAATCTATATTTGTACACAGAGGAAACTTTGAGTAGAGCTGATTGGACTGACTGGTTGATTGTGAATGAAGTGAACCAAAAAGACATAAAAACGAATATACATATAATACATGTGTGAACATATAAGGCATGTATCGTCTTGTGGATATATCTTCTCATAATACTAATGATACATAATGCGAGAGACTGATCTCTGGAGGGAAGTGATTTGATTTTCTTATGTGTTGCCACACAGAGGCATGTTTGAGGCCATTTAGCAGACGGGTTCGTCCAAACTGACTCACAGTGAATTCAGATTCATGTCTTAATGAACAGGGAGGTGGTTAGGAATCTTAGTCTAGTTTTGAGATGAGACACACACACACACACACACACATGCACACACATACCTTAAATTACGCTTCTAATAATACCTCAATCATATATATGTACATTGTACTCCCTTTAAATGTATTGTCTGTACTGTTTGTTTCTTATTTGTTCTGTTGTGGAAGCCTGAATGTATGCATTCAATTGTTGTGAGTTAATGCTTTTCATTGTACGATTAAAGCTGCTATAGGTAATATTCAAGAGTTGTGAAGAGAGACCAGGGGAGAGCAATAGTGTGTGTTGCATATCACTCACCTGTGATGGACAGGCAAGAAAGATTCCTGGAACAATCACGGAAAGGAGCCCTGATTGATCAAAGTCAGCAGTGCACTAAAATCTGAATTGGTTCATACAGAGTCACTCAAAATGTATATGATTGCATCCTTGCAGTTCTCTATCAAATTGCTCCAGAATCTTCCCAACAGCACTGTGAATATGCATCAAGGTAAAAGTCATTCACTCCCAATCACGGCCCTCTGCAGATGGAATACTTCCTGCGTAAGCTGACTGACTCCATGGGGGGCGGCTGGGTGGAGGAGCGCTTTGAGGACTACAAGCTGGAGCTTCAGGCCCAGCAGCGGAGCCTGAGCGCCTGGGAACTCATCTCCCTGGTGGCCTCGGGTCACTTCAGCAAGGGCATGGACCGCCAGACCCTCTCCATGGGCATCAACGAGGTGTACCATGAGCTCATCCTGGACGTCCTCAAACAGGTGCGTGCAGTCCACAGACACAAACACACATGGTTTGTGTCTGACCATTGTGGTGCAGACAAGTGTGTGTTTACAGGTGTGCATTGAATTCACTTCATCAGAATGAGAATCTGACAACAAAAACACCTATGCTTGATGTTAAATGATAATAAACTAAGATGCAAGAAAATAAACAAGATTAATATAGAGTCGAAGAACAAAGTATGCAGGTGTGCTAATAGCTAAATGAATGGTGTCTCAGGGCTACATGATGAAGAAGGGCCACAAGAGGAAGAACTGGACTGAGCGCTGGTTCGTCCTGAAGCCCACCTCCATCTCCTACTACATGGGGGAGGACCTGGCAGAGAAGAAGGGAGACATCCAGCTTGATGGGAACTGCTGTGTGGAGGTGGGGCAGCACCGCCTCTTGGTTCATTGTTGAAGGGTCGGGTGGAGATTTAAGTTCAAGTCTTGTTTTCTGAGTCACCTCAGCTGACTGCTCCAAATAGGAATGGGTGCCTCTCATCTGGGATATAGCTGAGATGTAGTTATATATTGAGTTGTAGTTACATTTTGGTGTGGGTTGATATTTTTTGCCATATTGTCTTTTTGATTGATTTTGTGGCCGTGGTGAATTCATCCCATAACCAGCTTTTAGAATCAATTAGGTTCATTATTTTGTGTTTGTCATAAACTATTGTTATTTGATGTAATATGTGGGATCGTAAGATATTCTAGGTAAGTATTAAGTAGATGTTTAATGAGAGTGTGAGAAGAGTTACAAGACACAGGGTGCAGTCCAGAAGTCTGTGCATACAGAAAAAAAAATATATATATATATATATATATATATGGAAATATTGAAGGGAGGTGTGCATAAAAATGTATAGTTTGTCCATACAATGGAAGGTCATCACCACAGCCTACACAACACATTATGATGAAAGGAGAGCAACGTAAAGTTATATGTCCATATAGGGTCATAGTTACACTGTTCAGTTCATCTGACCATATGCAGCGTTGCACTTTATTTGATCATTTGGGTTGGTATGGGTTGGTATAGTCATCATCTGACTTTAATGAATGCCTGCATGAATGACCTATGAAAGTGTTCACTTGAGGATACCGACATTACAGGTTATGTCTCATTATGGTGTGTATGTTGGGGAGCCTGAGGTTGCGTAGTGTGGAGCTTACATTTTCCTGCTGTCCCGACGTTCCGATGTTTCACATGGAAATTAACTGCTGTTGTTCTGGTGTTAAACATCACCAGCCATTACCGGACAAGGAGGGGAAGAAGTGTCTGTTCTTCATCAAGTGTGCAGAGAAGAGCTTTGAGATCAGTGCGTCGGACAAGAAGAGGAAGCAGGAATGGATCCAGGGTAGGAAACCTAGCAGGTTCATGTTTATCTCCATATTGACATCCTAGAGAAACATGCACACCTTGACTAACAGCAGAATACTACCAACAACAGCATCTTTTTCCCCGTTGCTAACGAGGAGCCTGCTTCTACATGCTTTTTTATTTCTATTATTTCACAGAAGGAAATCATGAGAAATAAACCAGAAGTCTTTGTGGTTTTCTGGTTCTTGTTTCCATTGAGGGGTTCTGCCTAAAACACAAGAGAGCCTTATTCAAGAAACTTTATATTTAGCTTAGCATTTGTGTCTATTCACTCAGGTTTGTTGGAATAACTTATTTTTGGAAACCATGAATCACCAAACAAACAAAGCAAACAAAATCAATGATACTATATGACAGTATATCATATCTTGCTAAATCAATTCATATCTCATAGCATATCATATCTCACTTAACTAAACATTAAATTTATCCTAATATATCTTAATATATCATATCTCACTACATCATATCATATTTCACTACATCATAACATCTCACTATATAGAATATCTCACTATATCATAACATCTCTCAACGTAACTTGGCACTTAGCCAGAGATGTTGTATACTATCAATGATTTACCTAGAAATTGAAATGCTTGAAACTTATTCTGGTGACTTTCTTACTGTATTTGCAGGAATTAAATGGTTCATCTTCTGACAAATATACTGTTTGTAAGTCGCTTTGGATAAAAGCGTCTGCTAAATGTGAATGTAAATGCATGCGCTGTGGTGACTCTGTGGCGATGTTGTGGAGGAGGTGGGATTCACTTGCCTGCGCCTCTCAGGCCAGAGCCAGCGTGGCTCCTTCTCACCTCTGCTGGAGCGATCCCTCTGAGGACGGGCAGCTGGTTTGTGGGAGTGGCTCGTAGGCCTCCAGAGACAGTCAGGACGGTGTTAAGGGCAGCGTCCAGCTTGTTGACGTGGGGCTACGGCACCAGACCAGAGCACAGTACTCAGCACTGGAGACACCAGGGCATGGGTGGGAATGGGCAGTGTCTTTGGGGAGGCTCCCCATGTGGTGGCAGCTAGACACGCTTGACACCGAGGTATGTGGGGAAGGGCTGGTACTGTAGCCGGGTGTTGTCCACCATGATGTTCATCTCACAGGACGCTTCCTTGTTGTAAAGGTGAAACATTGATGATGCGTAAGTTTGAGGCGCCAGTTCTTCAGCTATGGAGGCAGGATGTTCATGTCTTCAGAGAGGCCCTCTACTGCTTCCAAGGATGGCTTGCTCAGTATGATGGCCATGTCATCTGCATAGCCGTACTTCCTTGATTGTGTAGCCAGACAGTGTCATATGCGGCTGTGGGGTCCAGGAAAACAGTACCGGCCTTCTCTCCTGCCTGGAAGCTGTCCTCTATGTCTTGGCACAGGAGGGTCACCTGGTCTGCTGTTGACCTACCCCTTCAAAAGCCAGTTTGTTTTTTGGGCAGCTGGGGGTCGATAACTAGGTTGAGCCGAGCCAGGATAAGACGTTCAAGGAGATTGTATGGAACGCAGAGCAGTGAGAAGGGCCAGTATCCTTTGGGGTCATCAATTGGTTTGTTTTGCTTCGGCAGGGCGATCACTTTGGCATGGCGCCAGATCTTTGGCAGCTTTGACTGTTGGAGACATGTAGAGGGGAAGGAGCACAGCCAGTCGGTTGCCTTCTAGCCCTGATGTTTAATGTACTCTGGGTAGAGGCGGTCTACACCTGGTGCCTCACTGGCTTCAGGTGTTGGGTGGCCTGTTTGATTTGTGATGTTGTGAAATCAGTGGATAGGTTGGAATTGCACCCTTGCCCTGGTTGGACCAGGTATGGGGATGATGAAAGATGGCCGATGGTTTGACTGGGGGAACATGTCCATGATGTGTCTAATGGGGAGTGGCTGGTTGTTGTGTCATTTTGCAAATGGTAGATCTGGATTGGTGATGCTGGGGTCAGTCTGCTTGGAGGTGGCTTGATATTGATATTGACGATGGTATTGTCTTGCACTTTTGTTGTGATCCATTCTACCTCTGCCCTTTCTGGGGATTGTCCTTTAGCTAACAAGGCAATATCATTGCGGATGAACGTAGCCATGCCATGGTGTTTATTGGCAATGTATCCAGCCAGGGTATACCCAGGGACCTTCAGGGTGTTCTTGTATTCAGCATGGGTCTCCTGCAGTAGAGTCACTGTCACATTGTTTTTGCTGGCTATTTGTTTGAGGATGATGGTCTTGGCGATGGTGAGGCCTTCGACTTTGAGCTGAAGTAGCACTGCGGATGTTTTGAAGACATTGGTTTCGCTTAGGAACAACCTGGCAACTGCTCTTAGCTACTTGTTCGAGAGGCCACGTGGAGGTTGTCTTCTTCTCCTCCCTGTAAATCATCTCACATGATCCGACTCAGCCAACCAATTCTGTGCATTCCAATAAGTGTTGCCATTCAGTGAGTGAGATATACACACAGCATTGACGAAATATCTAGCGTCAGCGTCATCAACCACAAAGAATAATGAAATATTTACCCAGGATGTGCTAGCACAGCTTGATGAAGCAATTTATAAGGCACCATGACGACCTGTTGGTTGTTACACCTCTTCAGACCAGTACATTTACCTGGCCATGTTAACGAGAGGGGAGTAGAGCCGTAACTGGTGGTTTTAATAACCGCAAATGGAGCACCTGCCAAAGGAGCTGTGGCATGAATCACTGAGGACCGTCCTGAGCTCATTTCTTACATTGCATAATTCATCAGTTAGTCCTGTTCCCCACGCTGTCAGATGAGAATGCTGAGGTAATGAACATAATGATGAGAATGAGTCACTGCTGACCTTCTTCTGCTCAACAAAGGCAGGTTGTCTTTTGGTCCATCCAAAGGTAAATTGCAGCTGTCTTGGCACAGCTGAAGAGCATAATTTTCTCTCTTTTTTGAAGATGGGTATTGTGGCTTTTTTGATTGATATTATTATGATTATTATTGTCTGCTCCTTCCAGAGGAAAGTTGAGGTATTCAAGGATGACTTGCAATGTGAGTTTGCACACTTATCAACGGTGCAGGAACAGGTTCAGGGGTGGAGGAACCAAACCAGCCACTTTCTGGCTCCAAATGGGCTCTCAGACTGCTTTTCCTGGTCTGAGAAACGTTGAAGGTGTACTATTGATGAAATATTATTGAATTGTACTTTCTTTATTGATTGATTGGACAGTCAGTTGTTGGCTACATACATACATTGATACTACTAGGCTACTTCAATATATATGTTAGAAAAGTTTAGACAAGTATACAACTTAGACCTCTTTGAATTTTACTTGAATACCCCTACCCTGCACTGTATATTATTACATATCTCACTAACAAAATATAGTATATAACATCATATCTAACCATATCATTACATATCTCACTATATCGTAACAAGTCTCACTATATGATAACATATCTATAACTACATCATAGCATATTGAACTACCATAAGGTTTCTCAGGATGTCACTCTGTATCTTCATGGCAGCATGTGTCCCTATGTGACCGTCTCCTGCAGCCATCCAGACGTGTGTGAGTCTGCAGCGCGTGGGCCTCCCTGCTCCGCACCGCGAGGCCCGTCTGCGGCGCCGGGAGCAGCGGCTGAGGCTGCAGGCGGAGCAGGAGGAGCTGGAGGCCCGCATGAAGGAGCTGCAGGCCGCCAATGAGACCAAGCAGCAGGAGCTGGAAGCCATGAGGAAGGTAGGCTGCCTTTTTCCAGCCGATACTGGCTTTGAATCCCCATAACTGCAGTCTACCCTGAAGGTAAGTTCTGGGTCACTCACGTCAGGAGTACCACTGGCTGTTTTGGGTGTCAACCTGATTGAATGGTTGTTGTGGTGAGTAAGAGCTGATTGTTCAAGATTTAGTTTGTTCTATTAAAGTGAAAATGAATCCCAAATCATTTTCCCCCCATTATAAACATAATATGAATGTAATATATCTCACATTATCTCATATCTCATATTATCTCCAATATAGTAGTCTATGCCATTTTATCACTGTTACTGGAATAAGAGCATTGTTTAGAGAAAACAGGAGTAAACCACTTTGCTACCATTCCACTCTGGGTGGAACACAGGTAACGTTTGTTGCCTTTGAGTATATTCTTCAACGTTCTGACGAAGGGACACCAGAGTTGAGGCGTGTGTGTGTGGAGCTCTGTCTGGTAGATGTTGATTGCGGCGTCCAAGAGAGGGTTAACCTTCTCTGACACTTCTTGTATGATTCCATGGTGTGTGAAGCTCTGTGTGAGCAGAGATTCATTTTGATATTTGCGTTTGAAAAAGGGTGAGGATTCTGTAGTTCTGATAGTATAACACCACGCCATGCATGTACAACTGGAAAAGGCTCGTTATAACCCTACACAACAACCATACACATATATATATAACATATATATAACCACACACAACAACGTACTGAAACAGCACTTCACTTCACTTGACACACCCAACATGCTTTTTTTTTATCTCACAGTAGGGCGGCAGTAGCTCAGTGTGTAGAGTGGGTGGACAGAGCGGGTCGTCCACTAACCGTAGGGTCGGTGGTTCCATCCCCTTGATCCCCCTCCTCCTCCAACTGTCCACATGTCGAACCCCACAAATGTACTGATTGTAAGTCGCTTTGGACAAAAGCGTCTGTTAAATGCCTCTTTTTGGCGATTTCCAGCTAACAGTGGGCTCACTTTTAAAGTGAGAAATAGTTGCACAACCCAAGTTTTTTCTAATCTGCTGAGGTTTGCCCAATACAACATGGAGTTTTTCTAAATGCTGAGGTATGACTTAAAGGAAAACGCCACCGTTTGTCCTGAACTATGTTCTACTATGTTCCCCATACATTATAGTTATCCTTTTTTATCCGCTTAGAAAATTGCCATGTTTCATTTTGTGTAAACATACTTGGGTCGTGTAACTACAAACGGTGCCGCTTTGCTTTAACACATAGCACACAGTAGGGGGTGTTAAGCGGTAGTGGTAGGGTGGGTGGGGACCGTATAGCATTCATACATACTTACTTTAAAGGAAGAAGCCTAAGCGCTCTGACTGTACTCCTATTACCATTACTATTATTATTACTACTATTATTATTAGTATTACTATTAGCATTGCTAGTACTTTTAAGCCCACATTTTAAGTAAACAAAACCCAGGATCATTCAAAAACAGTATGCAAATCGATCAGGGGGAAAATGGACCAATCATGACAAACCCACTCAAATGATCCCATGCCACACTGTGTCACAAAGTTTCAGTCCACACACACCACAGAAAGAAAACCTCAACAAGGACATTAAGTAGCTAACCAAAGCAAAAAAACCCTCTGTTGTGGGGAACAGGTTCAGCCCTCCATGCTTTCATGAGTTTGAATACCAGAAGACATCTTCCTCTCATGAATAATGTCACCCACAGCCAGCACAGACAATGTGGATGATACCCCCTAGGGGACTGGTGGGTGGGGGGATCTTACCTCAGTTAACTTGTTTTTCTAGTTAGCTTGCTTGCATATACTGGGGTATTATAAGGTCCTGGCCCATAACAGTACAGGAGGATGGGAGTGATAAGGCCCTTTTACATTGGAAGCAATTGTTATTGGGATTTTATAAATCACAGAGCTGAATGGGACTGTACACATATGACACAATTTCCATTTTTTGAAAAAGCAATTTTAATTTTATTCACAACAATTTTTATGAAGGCTCTTGCCAGCAAATGCCCAAATGCCCTTCAAACCAATGTGTTCTTGTATTGCAGGACATAAATATAGGTTGATAACATGATTGTGTGGCGTTGTATTGCAACAGTTTCACTTTGGATACCTAGGAAATAACCAAACAAATGTCTGCAGAACTTTATTCAATATTATATATCATGCATTTTATATCATGCTATATTATAGAATGCAAATCCACTTTTCCTAATCCCCCTCATTCACAAACGGCCTGTCGCTACACAATTTTACACTTGGATTAAAAAGTAAAACCACAGTACAATTGAATCCTCTAAATACATGATATTTAAGTAAAAGGGCAGGGCATAAACTTGTCTTCACAAGACTATGTAGGTTAAGTAATCCATTTGGTCTTTTTACCTGCACAATTATATTTGGAAAATGCCACATATTTGTGTCTCGGCTGATAGTTTTGACACAACAATTTCCTGGATGTTCACGGGTGTGTATGGACGACGGTGTCTGTGGAAATCCACCACCAGCTCCTTGGTTTTGGCTGCGTTGACCAGGAGGCGGTTCCTCAGGCACCAGTCCATGAAGTCCTGTACAAGTCCTCTGTACGCTCTGTCATCCCCGGCCCTGATGAGGCCAAAGCTAGCAGAGTCGTCAGAGAACTTCTCCCATCACTCACCCCGCTGCCAACTGAAGATGGCAGTGGGGTGAGTGATGGGAGAAGTCTGCAGTGTAGCGGCTGAAGAGGAGCCAGAACTGTTCCTTGTGGAGCCCCCACACTGCAGACAACTGTGTCTGACACGTAGTCCTGGGTCCTCACCTACTGTGGCCGGTCGGTGAGGTAATCCAGAGTGCAGGACCTGAGGTGGTGGTCCATCCCTGTGTGTTCCAGCTTGTCCCCCAGGAGTGTGGGCTGGATGCTGTTGAAAGCACTGGAGAAATCAAAAATCATGATCCTCACAGTGCTTCCAGGCTTTTCCAGGTGGGACATCTGGAAAAACCTCATGGACCTCATGTCCTCATGGACCTCATGTCCTCATGGACCTCATCTGTCCAGCAGGTCTTCCAACCCTATGCCAGTTTGGTAGGCAAACTGAAGTGGGTCCATAGATGGACTCACCAGGGGGCGGAGATGAACAAGGACCAGTCGCTCCAGGGTCTTCATCAGGTGTGAAGTGAGAGCAACTGGTCTGTAGTTATATAGTTATGGACGACAGTCGCCATAAAACATGAGTTTTGAGACACAACATATGAGACACAACATATGAGACACAACATATCTCCCTAATTTCATAACCTGTCGAGTTTCCAGCCATTCCTGAAAAAATAGCTTGTTTGCAAACAAAAGGATAACTCATAATGCATTAAGATTTAGCAATTTCAAATTCAACATCAGCAGAGTTTTGTGATGGGTTTGCCGCTACACAAAAGCATCAGACAGACGTACCAGGTGTTCCATGGCTCTCCCATGGGACTGTTTTCATTAACATTAACATTACATTAACATTAACATTAACATTAATATTACAGCCTTACAGGCACTGATCCAGAGATGTTACTCGGCCTTTAGCAATCAAATTGCTGGCGCTGCTTTCCTGGAATAGATTCTACATTAAGGTTTCCTCTCAGTTAGCAGGTTTTATGGCGGGTGGTAGCCAGCCATAAGTGTTGCATTACCGCCACCTGCTGGACGGTTCCTGGGCCCATCAATACCAGCAGTGCTGTGGCTTATAGGACCCAAGATGGGAATGTTTCACAACATAGATGCATTTGTGAATATGGAAAATCACAAGCGTTGCCTGAAAGGTTATCCCAGTATGTTACCGTGTGAACTATGTATGAAAGAGGCTTTAGTGTGTTGGTGTGTTGGGTTTCTGTGTAATGTTGGCACGTGGTGTTGGTATGTAGTGTTAGTGTGTTGGTGTGTGTAGTGTAGTGTGTTGGTGTATAGTGTTTGTGTTTGTGTGTAGTGTTAGTGTGTTATTGTGTGTAGTGTATTGTAGTGTGTTGGTGTATAGTGTTTGTGTGTAGTGTTGGTGTGTGTAGTGTAGTGTTTGTGTGTAGTGTTAGCGAGTTGGTTGGTGTATAGTGTTTGTGTGTTGGTGATCAGGTTTTGAAAGGTTTCATTGTTTCCTACTTCTTCGTCGTATCAAACGTATAAGAGTGAAGGTTGAAAGTTGTTGCTAATGTAAAAGTAATCTTCATATAACATTTGATATTATAGATAGATAGATAGATAGATAGATAGATAGATAGAAATACTTTATTGACCCAAGGTGGGAAATTGCAATGTAGCAGCAGCATTATCCACAGTAACAATACAAAGAATTAAAGAATAAAATGCAATATAAAAATATATATAAAAATGTATTAATAAAAAATAAATTGTAGTGCAAAATAAAAAATATTTAAATATATATATATAATATATGTATATAAGGTGCAGTAAACAAATTATGTACAAACATATAAGGTGCTTGGAGACTGTGTTGTTATGACCAGAGTTATTGGCTGTTATTGTACAGTGTAATGGCATGTGGCAGGAAGGATTTCCTATATCTGTCCCTTCGACAGCGGAGCTGGAGCAGCCTGTGAGAGAAGGTGCTCCGCTGTCTGACCACTGTGTGATGGAGAGGGTGCTGATCATTGTCAATGATGGATAACAGTTTCTTCAGCGTTCTCCTCTCCACCACAGACTCCAAAGGCTCCAGCGTGAGACCTAGTGCAGATCCGTAGTGGCTGTGAAGGCATCCTCTGCTTCCTCCCGAAGTCGATCACCATCTCTCTGGTCTTGTTGACATTCAGCCTCAGGTGATTCTGTTCGGACCACTCTACAAAGTTGTCCACCAGTGTCCTGTACTCATCCTCCTCTCCACCTGTTATACACCCGACAACAAGAGGAAGGGAGAGAGCACAGTTCCCTGTGGAGCTCCTGTATCACTGACCACCACATCAGACAGTACACTGCCCAGACGGACAAACTGTGGCCTGCCTGTCAAGTAGTCAGTAATCCAGGAGATCATAGTGTCGTCAACACCCATCAAACGCAGCTTCTCACCCATCAGCAGAGGCTGAATGGTGTTGAAAGCACTGGAGAAATCAAAGAATGTGATCCTCACAGTGCCTCCCCCACCATCCAGATGCATATGGGCACGTTGCAGCAGGTAGATGACAGCATCATCGACTCCCACACAGGGCTGATAGGCAAATTGCAAGGGGTCCAGAAACATCCTCACCTGTGGCCTCGGCTGGTCTAAGACCAGCCTCTCCAGGACCTTCATCACATGTTAGGGCCACTGGTCTGTAGTCTGCCGGGTCGGATGGTCTCGACTTCTTGGGGACTGGGACCAAGCAGGAGGTCTTCCACAGCAACGGGATTTTCTCCTGACTCAGGCTCAGGTTGTACAGATGTCCCAGTGCAGGAGACAGCTGGCCTGCACAGGCCTTCAGGATCCTGGGTGAGATGCCATCAGGGCCTGCAGCCTTCCACTGATGCAGCCTTTCCATCTGCCTCTTTACCTGGCCTGTAGTCACCATTGGGCGGGGGTTGGTGCAGATGTCATTAGTGGAGGAGGAGGAGGGGGAGGGGGGGGAAGGAGGAGGGGCAGATGGAGAGGTGTTGTACAGGAGAATGCTGGGGGGAGGGTCGAACCCTTTGGGACAGTGTGAGTGTGTGGGGGGATGGGGGTGTTGGAGGGGTATCAGGAGGTGAGCTCAACCTGTTGAAAACCTGGTTATACTGGTTAGCTCTGTCCAGGCTCCCAGA
Source organism: Urophycis tenuis (assembly GCA_036785325.1). Taxonomy (NCBI): domain Eukaryota; kingdom Metazoa; phylum Chordata; class Actinopteri; order Gadiformes; family Phycidae; genus Urophycis; species Urophycis tenuis. Next base: position 577,341 of record JAXIVH010000013.1, read on the forward strand.
TGTCTGCCTGTCCTTCCCCTTCATCCCTGTGATGTGCTTCATTCCCGCCCACACATCCCTCACACTGTTCTGTTGGAGCTTGGCCTCCAGCTTCCTCCTGTAGTTGTATTTGCATGTCCTCAGCATCTCAGGGAGTTCGTGCTGCACTCTCCTCTGCTCCTCCCTGTCTCCTGACCTGAAAGCCTTCTTCTTGTTCAAGAGTGCCTTCAGGTCACTGGTAATCCATGGTTTGTTGTTGGAGAAGCAGTGAACGGTCCGGGCTGGCATGGTGGTGTCCTCGCAGAATCTTATATAGTCTGTAATGCAGTCGGTCATGTTATCGATGTCCTCCCCATGTGGCTCACAGAGAACATCCCAGTCTGTTGACTCGAAGCAGTCCTGCAGTGCCTCAGCAGTCTCCTGTGTCCACTTCCTCACTGTCCTGGTGAGCACAGGTTGCCTTCTCACAAGTGGGACATACTTGGGAGTCATCATGACCAGGTTGTGGTCTGACTTGCCAAGGGGGGGAAGGGCTGTGGCGTCATATGCGTCCATGGCATTAGCATATAGTAAGTCCAGTGTTTTATTGTCTCTGGTGGGGCAGTCAACATATTGGTGGAAGTTATTTAAAATGTTGTTCAGTGAGGAATTATTATATTCTAAAGAAATATTCTAAAGAAATGGGAAATATTCACTTTCAGGTAGGTAACAAGGTAAGGTAACTAAGTCATTCAGTTTTAGATTCAAATACAAAGTACAAACACTTGTTTTTTCTATATGAAAACAGCATACAACATACAGTCATACTTCAACTTAAAACAAATACAATGGCACACACACACACACACACAGACACACACACACACAACGGCACACACAGCATAGCTGCTGATGAGCTCACATCACAGTAACAATCTCTTTTTGTCACATGACTGTGCTGGTGCGTGAGAAACACAACAGTGTTCTGTTGAGCTGTGAGTCACTGTCGCACATTCTTGTGTAAACACACAAGGCACGAGCACAACTAAGGCAGAAACACACACAGAGACGCACACAGACATACACAAGCACACAGGGAGTCTGTGTCTGCCGTGTGTGTGTGAGTGTGGTGCTGGTTTTGTTTGTGTTTGTGCAAGCATAGCACATGCTCCTACACTGATGTGTGATGACAGCTTACACATGGGTGAGTGGAGCAGAGGGTCTCACAGAGGTTGTTAGGTCATCAGGATGGACTCACCAGCCAGAAGACAGTATGGTCCAGTATGTGCTTGTTAGGAGGAAGGTGGATCTAGAGGTCAACAGAAGGGTTCGAAGGCTGAAGGTTTGCAGTTTGGTTCGAATGTTAAAAATACATGGATTACTGATAGGAAGACTATCAAAAGCTAAAGTTATTTAATACAAACTCAAAAGGAACAAAACAGGGATGTCTCAAGGAGGAATAGGAAATGGCAACGCCAAGGTCGAAATAGCAGCTGTAGGATGGACAGCGAGAGGTGGCTGGGAGTTAGGTACTGTATGTACAGCAGTAATTATGAACAGGTGACAGTATCCTTATAGGTGAGGAAACTGAACAGACATGAACTGTTTATCAAGTCAGTGTTATCCTGACACACTTACAATACCGTGAGCTGTGGGTGGTCTTTGGTGTCTTTTCTTTGTCACTATGCTTTGCTATCTACCTATAAAGAACAGCTTCTCACATTATTATCTCTGTAGTGATTATTCTATAAAATGTTGATTTGTATATTTTTGTTCATGGAACACATATTGACATGCTTACGATAATAACTTTAGATTGTGCTCTAGAAACAATGTAATACAATTATTTTGTATTGTATACATCCTGTTTTACTGAAAACAATTCAGGAAGTGAAATTTAATTTCCATTTCCGCATAAATGAAAAAGGGAGGAAATATTTCCATGAATGATCTTCCAAAGAGAACATTAGTATTAGTTTTTTGTGAGAAATATTTGTTCCCTGAAACATTGTTTTGCTAATCAGCACTATGATCAGGACTGGGAGGAATTGCTTGATTGACATCTACCTTGCCACACCTCCTTCAAATCCTGTCCACTGTCATGATAATCCTGTCCACTGTCTCATGATAATCCTGTCCACTGTCTCATGATAATCCTGTCCACTGTCTCATGATAATCCTGTCCACTGTCTCATGATAATCCTGTCCACTGTTTCATGATAATCCTGTCCACTGTTTCATGATAATCCTGTCCACTGTCTCATGATAATCCTGTCCACTGTCTCATGATAATCCTGTCCACTGTCTCATGATAATCCTGTCCACTGTCTCATGATAATCCTGTCCACTGTTTCATGATAATCCTGTCCACTGTCTCATGATAATCCTGTCCACTGTCTCATGATGCATCCATAGCTGGTAACAGTTGATCACGTGAACAGATTGTGCCTGGTCACTTTCATTACAGCAGAAAACGAGTCTGTTGTTTTTGGTTGACACACTTCCACATCATGGCTATATAATAACAATGTCACCATCAGCGGTTGGGTTTGTACTCTTTGTGACCTTTGTGAACCTGTGGTTTGGTTTCACTGATATGATATGGCACACATCTGTGCTGCATGTTTATAAGATGGAGTGGTATGAATACATTATTATTTATATGCAGAAGTGTTAATCTTTCATCTGGGAGTTTGCTGACTTTTCAGTCTTGCCAACATTGAACCTGGTACCAGTAAGCACACAGAAACATAAGGGACAATGGTTCTTGGAATTCTTGGTGCTTGGAATAACATTCATTCCATTCACTGGTCTTAATACTTAATCGATGTATACATTAAATGTATAAACACAATTTGCCTTGTCGGCGACTTTGAAGGGGCTTTTAGCAGCCTCCTGGCCTCCAGCAGAATCTCCTTCTCCCTTCCTATTGGCTGACATATCTCCTGCTCTCTTGCGATTGGGAAAGGCCCTGGAGGAGGCGGCCGCCAGTGCGGCAGATGAGGAGCGCAGGCGGCTGCAGACCCAGACGGAGCTACAGGACCGCTACCGGAGTGACCTGGAGAGAGAGAAGCTGGTACACACACACACACACACACACACACACACACACACACACACACACTCATCAGCAGCACCAAGACACTCCTGGAGGATGGGCTCACTGTGTGTTGTACAACATATTGTGTGTGCCTGTGTTAAGCGGTAAGGGATCAGAGCGATGACTGATTCTGAATTCATTGTCTCCTGCTAAGACAGCTATTTCTTGAAGTTACTACTGACTTAAACTAGAACCACACTTCTGGGCCTGCTGAGTCTTGTGGCAGCTGTATCATGAAAACATCAACTGTGTGTGTTTGTGTGTGTGCATGCACGTATGTGTGTGTGTGCGTGCGTGTGCGTGCGTGTGTGTGTGTGTGTGTGCGTGTGTGCGTGTGTGTGTGCGTGTGTGCGTGTGTGTGTGTGTGTGTGTGCGTGTGCGTGTGTGTATGTGTGTGTATGTGTGTGTGTGTGTGTGTGTGTCTTCTCCCAGGTGCGGCAGCAGATGGAGGAGCAGGTGGCCCTGAAGTCCAGTGAGTTGGAGCAGTACCTGCAGAGGGTGCGTGAGCTGGAGGCCATGTACCAGCGCCTGGAGGATGCCCTGGAGGAGGAGAGGTCGGCCCGGCAGGACGAGGAGACGGTTCGCAGGCTGCAGGCTCGGTCAGTCAGGACAGAACAACCCCACCTTGTACACACACGCACATTCAAACACACACACACATGCATATGCAAGCTCACCGCTGAAGTAGTAATGCTTCCTCCCATGAGTATTTCAAGTTTGTGTTCCTGTTGTTTTATCATTTGATTACTGAACATATACATTTATTTACACATACAGTCATATTGGTTTCATTTTTTTATTATAATTTATTACATTCTCTGTTCCTCAAATTTTGGACACCTTTGCAAGCTTCCAAATGTTTTTTTTCTGAAAGACAACCATTGGATTTAATGTTATCGTAAATGTTTTCTATGGTTTATTTCCCACCTATTATTCCGTTTTTCACCAACAATTCAGTTTATTTGATATTTTTTTAATTAACATGTTTCATTCCACATTCAACATTCAATACACAATGTGTGATACACTCTTGACAATCAAAGGGGGGTCTCCTGAACCATAAAAAAACCTTTTTACCTCAGACCATAAATGTGACGTGTGGCAGATGCCACAGCTAGGAACAGAAAGAATGTAACTTTGTGAAGTGGACTACTACTACTACTACTACAATAAACTTGATTCTGATTCTGACTAGAGAATCAAATGATCCTGAGCAACCACCACAGCCTACATGTGTCCCTTCATTTTATACATTGTTAATACATTGCTAATTGCTAATACATTGTTGTTCTGTTGCTGGGGTTCACAGACAGGCCTACTTCCTTCTTTCTGTCTAGATGCCTTCCTCTCTGCTGAGATCAGTTCCTCTGTGATGTCAGACAGTAGATGGTGTAGTGTCAGTAGTTTAACTTGTAGTGTCAGTAGTTTAACTTGTAGTGTCAGTAGGTTAACTTGTGGTGTCAGTAGGTTAACTTGTAGTGTCAGTAGTTTAACTTGTAGTGGCAGTAGGTTAACTTGTAGTGTCAGTAGTTTAACTTGTAGTGTCAGTAGTTTAACTTGTAGTGTCAGTAGGTTAACTTGTGGTGTCAGTAGGTTAACTTGTAGTGTCAGTAGTTTAACTTGTAGTGGCAGTAGGTTAACTTGTAAGGGCAGTAGGTTAACTTGTAGTGGCAGTAGGTTAACTTGTAGTGTCACTAGGTTAACTTGAAGTGGCAGTATGTTAACTTGTAGTGGCAGTAGGTTAACTTGAAGTGGCAGTATGTTAACTTGTAGTGGCAGTAGGTTAACTTGTAGTGGCAGTAGGTTAACTTGTAGTGGCAGTAGGTTAACTTGTCATTCGGCAGCTGTCTTATCTTAAAAACTGAGGGATGACTCCAATAGTTATTCCATAAGGATTCCACTCATTAGCATGGGGTGTGTGGGGTGTACAGTACACAGTTAGCTTAAAATAT
>JAXIVH010000013.1:587350-709645 GCA_036785325.1 Urophycis tenuis
CAGTCCTGATGTTGCACCAGACAGTCCTGATGTCGCACCAGACAGTCCTGATGTTGCACCAGACAGTCCTGATGTTGCACCAGACAGTCCTGATGTCGCACCAGACAGTCCTGATGTCGCACCAGGCAGTCCTGATGTTGCACTAGGCAGTCCTGATGCTCTTAAAGAAGATGCTAGGTAAAGCATCAAGGCAGCAGGTATATTGTCTCACTGTTTCCTCCTCCTTGTATTCCAGATCTATAAACATCCACTGAGTCAAAATTGGGAGGAGCAAAATGGTTGCTCTGCTGCTTCGTTCAAACCTAGTTTCAGTTAAAGACATAACTTTGGCACGTTGACGTTTTGTTGTAATTTTGTTGACTCTAGGACTAGACTAGCACTGATGGAATGTAGAAATACAAGGGGCTAACAAGGGATGAAGATCACAATATATCGTTTCTACATATTGTGGTTGCTATAGGTAACAAGGGTGAGTCGATTAGATTAATGTATGTATATTTTCAACATGTTGTGGTTTGGTCGCTAGGTAAAATGGGATTAGATGAGATTAAAACATATATCAAATAAAATATAACCTTTTTTATGTATATCCCGCTCAATTATGCCTAATTCGTTGGCTTTTGCTTGGATTAAAAGCTTTAAAATAATCGGTTTAGCAACGTTTCTGTCTATGTTCAGCCCCTCTGTTAAAAAACGCCTATACAAACAAATTAACTTTATTAACAACTAACACCATTTGTGCGTTTATGTCAGAACTAACAACTAACTATTTGAAACAAAATTTAGGCAACTATGAGCTTCATATACTGTGTGTATATATATATATATATATATATATATATATATATATATATATATATATATATATATATATAAAGTGAGCCCTCGATGAGAACATTCTTTTCTTTAAAGTGAGCCCCCTAAGATGAGAAGCTTCTTCTCAACATGTTGTGCTTTCATTGCTAGGTGATAAGGGGACTCAGATGATCACCAACTGGGGCCCAGCAGCCTTCTCTGAGGTGGAGCTCAGCGTGCGAGAGAAGGAGTGGCAGGAGAGGAAGAGGCAGGCCCAGTAGATGAAGGCCAACGTAGAAGCTCCACCAGGACCTCCAACCCCACCAGGAGGACCAGCAGTTGGGCTGCAGGTCTCCATCTTGTCTGACATCCCTGATTCCAAGCAGTACTTGAAGAATGGTTAGCATAGCAAAATACAAGGGCTTGCTATTTAATATCTAACAAAAACATTTCCATGTTTAATATCTTTAATAGCTAATGTGAAAAAGCGTTTTTTTTGTTAGTCATGTGGTTTATCTTTTAGTAATCAATGGACAAAGTTTCCAATGTCAAAGCTAAGCCTTTCGTGGAAAACCTTTTGGCTTTGATCAGTTTTGGTATTGATGAAAATTCAGTTTGGTTGATTCGACGTTGGCCAAAAGTATTCACGGTATTTGTTGAGCAATTCCTCGACCTGGAACTCATTTGTGTGCGTGATTTGGTTGCACGATCGTCAGAGATGCGTGACAAATGTCAACTGTTTTCGTTACACCCAAGCTGGATGAAATAGTTCTGGTGACACTGTTAATCTCCTCTCAAATAGAATAGAGCATAGAACTCAACCCCTATGTCGGCATTGCAGCGTCAGTTATGCTGTATAGAAGCAGCTGCTAAATGGCTCAACAGTAGGCTACAACACATTACACATGTCAGTTCATATGTGAAGTGCACTCATTTATGACTCTAGTCTAAAATATGTAAATAACAAAATAAAAGTTAATATAAAACCATATATATCACTAGTAGAGTGCCAAATACCGGTTATTCAATAAATGTTTACGATTGGTGTAATTGTAATTGCTCTGGACTGAGTGACATCAGCTGGTGCTAGTGTGAATGAGTGTGAATCTGGCCAGATCCACTGCTGCCCTGGCTTGTTATGGGATGTCTGTGGTTTTCATTTCTGCTGTCTTGGTGGTCACAAGTACTCACTCAGTGCATACTCTTTTGATTGTGATTTAAAACAACATATATATTATTTCCTCCAACCAAACTCATCCAATGTCATCAAATATGATCCAATTTTACCTTTCTTGGAGAGAGTTGGTCTCTCTGATGGTTTGTTTCGGTCTTCTGCTGAAACCGGTGTGCTGATTGGTTGAAATTCAGAAATCAGCTTAATTTTCTTCTTGCTGATTTGTTGAATTACAAAATCAAGACCACTCTACTTGGCACTGATTGGTTGAGCATAAGGGAACTAGTATGGCCCTACAGTATAGACCCTAGTATGGCCCTATAGTATAGACCCTAGTATGGTCCTATAGTATAGACCCTAGTATGGTCCTATAGTATAGACCCTAGTATGGCCCTATAGTATAGACCCTAGTATGGTCCTATAGTATAGACCCTAGTATGGTCCTATAGTATAGACCCTAGTATGGTCCTATAGTATAGACCCTAGTATGGCCCTATAGTATAGACCCTAGTATGGTCCTATAGTATAGACCCTAGTATGGCCCTATAGTATAGACCCTAGTATGGCCCTATAGTATAGACCCTAGTATGGTCCTTTAGTATAGACCCTAGTATGGTCCTATAGTATAGACCCTAGTATGGCCCTATAGGTTAGACCCTAGTATGGTCCTATAGTATAGACCCTAGTATGGCCCTATAGTATAGACCCTAGTATGGCCCTATAGTATAGACCCTAGTATGGTCCTATAGTATAGACCCTAGTATGGCCCTATAGTATAGACCCTAGTATGGCCCTATAGTATAGACCCTAGTATGACACAACAAGGTTTAGAGGCTGGAGATATGATGTGAGGAGTTAAGAGTCCAGTCTGGTAACAATTATCATTGTATATTTTTGACCTAATTTAACTTTTAATAGTTTTAAGGACAATTGAAAGGGATTTTTGTTAATAAATTAAAGGAGACCTATTGTAACTTCATGTGCCATTTTAAGCCATTATAAAATGTATCACTTGTCACATCACAAGTTCCAGTGTCCATTCAGATTTATGATGGACAGATCATCTCCACCCTTCCTGTTGATACAGTCCACCAATCAGCTTCTTCCAGCAGGTTGGACGGGACATTGTGATGTCACAAAGCTGTGGCTTTTGAAAAAGCTTGTAATTGCTATGAAAAAATAGGGGGCCTTAAACACCTGTAACACTTTTTGTGTTTGTTGAATGGGAAGAGACACAATCCAAACATTTGGTTGAAAAACGTGTATTTTTCCAATAAACACACCTGTAATTCAAAACACAAACACTTACAGTGCTGTTTATTTGTAATGTTTTTACGTTTTCATACTGTTACGTTAAATGTTTCGTTGTTAATTTTTGATTGTATGTGGGGCCAATATAAGTAAACACTGAAGTCGGTAATAAATAAATTGAGTCGGCTTATTTGGTCCCTTCTGTTGAAAAAACCTATTCCTTCTCCATCACAGTTGAACTCTGTTGTTGCACTTGATGGCGCTGTTTCACAATACCTGTCGCCTGTCGCCTGTCGCCTGTATGGGCTGTTTCAGATCTTCAGCCTGGCGACAGGGGTCTTCGTCACCATGACATCGTGTCTAGACCCCCTCGTTTTCCAAAATAATAAATGCTTGCCCGATCTTAATTAATTTATTGACATTATGGGATAGATACAATCTACTTCAGAGCCATTTATTTTGAACTATTTTTGAGCTGATATAGGGTCAACGTCACGTTAAATACATGTTTAAAAAAATATAAGCGCATAGACTAAGTTGATTTGGAAGACTTGCATAAAGGGCATACTTCCATTCAAAGCATGCTGGTAGCCTGATGGTTATTGAGTCTGCATTTCGAGCACCTGGATGTTCTTTCGAAATGACTGAGTGCTCCAATCAGGTAAGAGGAAGGCCTTCCTCTTCCTTAGGCCTTCCTCTCCACCATAAAATCATATTTCGTTTCTGGGATTAATACGGCGGCTTTATATTTTCTTTTTGGTAGGCCCTTCTATATTTTTGGGAATGGTGTTCTTTAAGATGACCAGCCGTTAAAAGTGACTTGTGTTAGCATTATTAAAATCCATATTACTTCAAATGCCTATTAGTGTGAATGGAGAAAAGTCCTACTTATAGATCCACATTGATCGACCCTCCACTTTAAGATCTCAATCTCCACACAATCTTACCGTCTCCTCCATCTCATGTCGTGCGATGCTCGTTCATGTTGCTGTGCGGGGAGAGAAGACCAAACAAACACCCGCTAATCGCGTCCCACAAAATCTGTTGTCCAGATGCGTGCGTCGTATACCTCCGCTCTGCGCTAACATCACTTTTACGCAACACGATGACCTGTCGTAAACGGCGAGTATAGCGCGGCGCAAGCGCACGCTGCAGCGACTCCCCGCCCTCCGTTTTTTCCTCTCTCCCTCCCAGTTCCCCGCCGTGACCCCCAGCAGCGTCTGCATCCCATCATCTCGCTCGCTCTCGTTTAAACATCCTCGCACTCATCAGCCCCGGGTTGTGAGGCTTGTGGCAAGCGTGGCGCATTCCATTGTGGTGATGCGAAGCAGAAATGCATTAAATTCTCGATCTGGAATCCATCGCAGGGGGCGAACGAGCCGCCGAGCGGTTGGGAAATAAAGGGGTCGATTGGGTCGAGGTCCTATCGAGAGCCCCCCCATAGCCCTACACTTGACTCACCATCTAAGTATGTGCACATCTGAAATACAATGTGTTTGACAACGGCCGAGGAATCCAAAAATATATAGGACTAAGTACCGCAACCGTTCCAGGAATGTGGGGTATTTACAGTAGGTTTGTACACGGTAAGGAACAACACAGAGTTCAATACACAATAGGCCCAATAGGTTCAATACCTGGCATGGCACTACCATGGCCCACAATGGATGAGCCTCGGAGGTGCACTTCCGGCTCGTCTGGACTGGAGCGACCCCCCAGTCATGAAGCATCTGGCGAGAAAGTTACCAAAATAGCATTTTTTTTATATTGAAGGTCTCTATGGAGGATTCACAAGTCCCCAGAGGAATACCGCATTGGATAAACGATGTCAACAGATGTTCTTCTCCGCCTCATAAAACAACAGAACAAAATCTGTGCCCAGAAAGTAAAATATAACGGCTGGAGACACTACACAATTACTGTAGTGTCACTCTCAATTTCACCTTCAACCTCATATTACCTGGACGCTACCCCCGCAATCCCCTATCCTTCTGCGTGTTTGTATTATCACCTGCGTTGGCGGTTAAACCAAGTCATATTAATAGCCCAAAACGGACTCACAACAAGCAGTGAAGGTTTCTAGATATCCTGTGAGGTTCAAAGGTGCCGTGGTGAGGCTGAATATAGGACACAGATCTGGCTCTAATCAGCACGTCCACCCAGACTGCACGCCCACAGGCAGACAGACAACACCCGCAGCCGTGGAAGGGGAACGGAGAGCTGATTGTTCCAAAAGGTCCTTATAACATATATAAATAGGCCTACCCTTTGACATTAGATATTAGATACCTGTACATTACACCCCCAAGACATTAGATGAAGTTGAAACGTGTGCCACTCTCTAATGCATTGTGTTCAACAGGTTTGGGTATTTTGGTTATGGAGGCGCTCGCGGAGTGCGTGACCTAGACGAGCATGGAATTGTGCACACGCACACATGCGTGCACACATGCATGCATTTACAGACACACACTCGTTAGGCTTGTGCACACGTACGTATAGTAAGAAGAGAGCGGGGATCGCGTGGGGTGTCCACGGATGGCGTAAAGTGCGCTCGCATGCTCTCTCTGTGGAATGGTGTACGTGACAAGGGGCCTCTGATCCTCTTACTCCCCCGCAAACACAAAGGAATGTGTGGCAAGGCGCAAATATAAAACACAAGTGTTTCTGGAAGAAAAAAAAAAAACAACCCCCATGGACAGCTAGCACACTCCTGCCAGCGCATTAGGTTATCCTGCTTCCCCCTGAGCCTGACTTCATCTTAAGTGTTCCGAGTTTGGAATTGGCCCACTCCCAGCACATTTTTTACCTCCATTCTGGTTAATTAGGCAGAGTAGATCAACCCAGGCTTAATAATGGAGCAACATCCGTTCATCATCTCATCGTAGAATCCAACAACTGCTCTTGTCAACGACAGACGTCTTTAGTGTGGGACATGACCAAAGATAGAAACACTGTCACCATATCTCATCTCTACCTTTTTACCTTTGAAGGTGGGCTTTTAAAGGGCCTTTAACAAGACACAAATACCCACCAACCTTGTTGACGAAGAGATAGTAGGCCGAGAACTTTATGACTCAAAGAGCCAAATTCCAATAACTACCAGCAACACACCAGACTCTTGATTTAGCATTTCTTCATCTTTTGATGTCGCTGGCAATGGAGTAACCAGTTTAAAAAGATACATCTGAAGCCATTATTCAGCGTAATAATGGCTCATGGAGCATCTAAATTTAAGAAATTTCCCTAGAATCAAACAACTCCAACCCAAGTAGCCTACACAGTCAAGAGCATCATCCATTGCTTATTCTTCCTCAATCTTGTGGTATCTCTTTATTGGAACTACGCAAAACTACTGAGCACAACCTGTTGTCAACAGGTCATTGGCTCAGTCCAGTTCTTACGCCCCAGGCAGTGCCAGATCACAGCTCTAACGTTGAGAATGACTCGGCTCAGTATGGGGACACAGCAGGGAATGGCAGACAAGATGTTCTTCTGTCTGCTTGAAGCAGCCCAGACACAGGTGAACCACGTGGAACGGCGACGGAAGGGGACGTTGTTTTGCTAATACTGCTAGCATGGTGGCTGTATCGTGTTAGCTAGCAGAAGGTACTTTAGGATCTGGTTTATTGCCCTCCAGAGGGACATCAGTCAGTTTGAATGGAAGCGGATGGGTTGTGCTAAATCTGAAGATATGCAGACTGTAGACTTCATAGAAACATAAAGAGCTTAGAAATTGATTTAAATATTTTAAATGAATACATTTTATCCATCAGTGCCTCCTCAAATTCATTATGAGTGGTTATGATCAGGCCGAATTAGTATAGCAATTTATTACTGCAATTCTTTACATGTAATATTAATAATGTTTTTTTTCTCAACTCAAACTTGTAGCATGTGCAGATTGGTAACCTCACTGGAACTGTTTAAATTGGGATTCATTTATTTAAATACATATACTGCAGATACATTGTATTTCCATTCATTATTGTGATTTAAGTGGTGCTTTTGTCAAAGTGACATACAGTAAAATGTTATGTATATATATATATTGTATATATATAACCTTTTTGTTACATTGAAAGCATGCACTGGTACCAGCGATGATGACCTTGAGCTGCATGACAAATGGGTATTCATGTTCACTTTGTTGCTTTGACCTTTCTGGGCCTATTTTTGGACATGTTAAATCATGGCAGATGTGTCTCAAAGAGAAGAATGTATTATTATGTCAATCAATATTTTTCCACTGACCAAGCTATCAAAAATGCGGAATGTCAGTTGTAGACACAGTATGATGCATTATGTGTCACAAAGAACAAATTGCCCATTTTTGTGAGTTTGTGAGCTGTGAGCACAAGATTAATTCGGTGAGGAGGAAGTATTTTTGGTACATTCCTGGCAGCCCAAAGAAATGTGCTTCTTCGAGGGGGGGGGGGGGACATTAAAGTAGGCCGGTTACAAACAAATTCCAGGGAAGGTCAGCAGCACTCTGGCTGAGGGAGAGGTAATTCCTCTCTCTGCATCACACATGTTTTCAGTGCACTATAGAACATGGTGCCCCGCCAAAAGAGGCTATTTTTAGATAGGTGCGTGAATGTATGGGGCCCCCAGCAGCTTTCCACAAGAGGAGCAGGTGACTGATGAAGATTGAGTCTACCCGTTGTTTTGTGGATTTCAACATTCAAATGTCCCTTTCATTGTTATTGCAAGCAGCCTTTCAGTTCTTAATATGTTACCCATGGGTGTAATTTGGTCATTCTGCTGGGATTTCATGTTTTAGGAAACAACCACCCTGTGGAAACATTATTGTATTTGCATATCCTGTAGGTATGTGTGGCAGTTCGGAAGGTTGGTGTGAAAAAAAACTGAAGGTACTTCAACACTGACTGCGATCTCCATCCTTGCGCTGAAATTGGTGCTTAGAAAATACAATGTGGGGCTTCAGAGGAGATGGAACAACTTCTGGATTATTAACAAACACAAAAGGTTGAAGGTGAGATATGATCATTGAAGGCTGGAACATAGTTCTATCTGAACCAGTTCACATAGTCTTGGCATGATGGTTGGTCCCATATGCTGCTGGGTGTTTAGTCAAATATTTGGGAAGCTAAGAAATAGCCCCAAAGCTCACACATGTTTATAGATGTAAAATGTGATTTATTTGTATGACCATAAAATAAACAATAACAAAAAGATGCTGGCTCAATTATTGTGTAACCGCACATTCACAGCACCCATGTTGTGTGATGGCTCATTTCCTGTGGTGTTACTATCACTAACCAGCTACTTGGCATCCATTTGACGCACAATACTGAATAATCATGTGAATCGACCTTATATGAACTCCTCAGAATCTCACACACTTCTACTCCATGGTTTCCCTGGAAGCGTGTCCATCTAAATTACACAAACATATTTGAATAAATATTTTACATCATATTGTAACATATTTTAGTGATCATTGAATCATTTTTTAAGCTAACAACGATGTCTTTTGGTGTATTTTGTTTTACATTGCGACTGGGGATTGTGGGATATGGTAGTAAACGTGCGAGTGCATAGCTCAGTTGGCAGCCATTATATGTTGAACTTTAGTTAGCAATAGAGATAGCAATGGAGGAGAACAAACATAAAAGTGGCTTTCTTGGTTTTTACAAAGATGACATAACTGCTGATTTTCCCATTCAATTGTTGTCATTCCGTACATGTCTGAAAGACCGCATTTCACAAATGAAGAGCAAGAGCTGACGAAGATGCTCATCATTGAGAATAGATGCACCACTGCGAGTTTCGGGGAAGTTTGCACTGATCTCATGCTTTTCCTGACAATACAAGTGACAGTGTCATCTGCAGAGGGTTCATTTTCCAAACTTAAACTTATAAAAAGCTACCTGAGGAGCTCAATGGGACAGTCTCGTCTCTCTGGACTTGCCATACTGTCGATTGAGAATGCCTGTGCGTGTCACATGGACATTAAGGATTTAATTGACAACTTTGTGCAGAGGAAAGCCTGGAAAATGCAGCTATGATGTAAGTCAGCATCTTTTTATATATTTTAATGATCGGGTATATTTGGTGTGCAGTTGGGAGTTTGTTCCTTTTGGTGCGCTGTCACTACAGTTTTTTTTGTATTTATTTAAGGCCTATTTATGGCATATTTATTTGTTGTGGTGCACTTACTTTGCATCACTATGCATTGTAGCCTATAGGGGGCCCGTCTTGATCATCCTGCTTAGGCCCGTCATCGGCTTGTTACGCCACAGCTGGTTTCTACTCACAAGATGAGATGGAGTGAGTTTTGTGACTGTTTGGTATCTCATGAATTCATTCATATACATCATGGGTCCTCCCCCATCCATATACCCTTTTTAAAAATATATACATTGCATCTCTAAAAACAAACTTGATCAAAGTAGTTTAATCATTTGAAACACTGACTATATTACTCTGAGGTCAATTGGTCTTCCAGTAGAAATTCTGCCCTTACACACATGCACTTGCAGTAACAACTGAATAATGCCATACAATGCACTTTGTATTGTTCTAACGATTGCCAAGCTTTTGAATAAAAGCATCTGTTGCAAGTCAGTGTATATTCACTATGTATTCATTGAGCAGACTCTTCCAGCAGCAGATATGGCTTGTAAATCCCTGTTGATTGTGAACATTGGGGATCTGACCCAATACCTTTCAGCTGGAAGTTAGAAACACACGCTAGGCCCTGCAAGTATATGTACATGTCATGTATTGAGATCTTTTTTTAACCTTTTATCTTATCAGCATTTCACAAACATAGATTATTAATAAATGTAAGCTCTAATACATTTTTTATGTGTGAGGCAAGGCAACGATGTACTATTTACTAGAAGTCTGAAGTAAGTCTGAGATCATATGATTGTGTGAGCAAAACTGGGTGAGCAAAACCTGCAGAATCAGTGTGATGTTGACACCTGCAGCGTACCAGTTGGTACAGTCTGGTCTATCCACCATACATCTGGATGGACACCTGCAGCGTACCAGTTGGTACAGTCTGGTCTATCCACCATACATCTGGATGGACACCTGCAGCATACCAGTTGGTACAGTCTGGTCTATCCACCATACATCTGGATGGACACCTGCAGCGTACCAGTTGGTACAGTCTGGTCTATCCACCATACATCTGGATGGACACCTGCAGCGTACCAGTTGGTACAGTCTGGTCTATCCACCATACATCTGGATGGACACCTGCAGCGTACCAGTTGGTACAGTCTGGTCTATCCACCATACATCTGGATGGACACCTGCAGCGTACCAGTTGGTACAGTCTGGTCTATCCACCATACATCTGGATGGACACCTGCAGCGTACCAGTTGGTACAGTCTGGTCTATCCACCATACATCTGGATGGACACCTGCAGCGTACCAGTTGGTACAGTCTGGTCTATCCACCATACATCTGGATGGACACCTGCAGCGTACCAGTTGGTACAGTCTGGTCTATCCACCATACACCTGGATGGACACCTGCAGCGTACCAGTTGGTACAGTCTGGTCTATCCACCATACATCTGGATGGACGCCTGCAGCGTACCAGTTGGTACAGTCTGGTCTATCCACCATCTGGATGGACACCTGCAGCGTACCAGTTGGTACAGTCTGGTCTATCCACCATACACCTGGATGGACACCTGCAGCGTACCAGTTGGTACAGTCTGGTCTATCCACCATACATCTGGATGGACACCTGCAGCGTACCAGTTGGTACAGTCTGGTCTATCCACCATACATCTGGATGGATGCCTGCAGTGTACCAGTTGGTACAGTCTGGTCTATCCACCATACATCTGGATGGACACCTGCAGCGTACCAGTTGGTACAGTCTGGTCTATCCACCATACATCTGGATGGACACCTGCAGCGTACCAGTTGGTACAGTCTGGTCTATCCACCATACACCTGGATGGACACCTGCAGCGTACCAGTTGGTACAGTCTGGTCTATCCACCATACATCTGGATGGACACCTGCAGCGTACCAGTTGGTACAGTCTGGTCTATCCACCATACATCTGGATGGACGCCTGCAGCGTACCAGTTGGTACAGTCTGGTCTATCCACCATACATCTGGATGGACACCTGCAGCGTACCAGTTGGTACAGTCTGGTCTATCCACCATACATCTGGATGGACACCTGCAGCGTACCAGTTGGTACAGTCTGGTCTATCCACCATCTGGATGGACACCTGCAGCGTACCAGTTGGTACAGTCTGGTCTATCCACCATCTGGATGGACACCTGCAGCGTACCAGTTGGTACAGTCTGGTCTATCCACCATACACCTGGATGGACACCTGCAGCATACCAGTTGGTACAGTCTGGTCTATCCACCATACATCTGGATGGACACCTGCAGCGTACCAGTTGGTACAGTCTGGTCTATCCACCATACATCTGGATGGGCACTGCCATTTAATTGCAATATTTTTTTTATTCTAACTGGTATTGGCTTTCGCAAGAGCAATTCGACCCTCTTACATTATGCAATTTTGTGTGTACTGTATATTATATTTAGACTGGCGAGAAATAGAAATACAAATAGCATTGCTATTATACCATCGCCACCAAATTAAAGTCTATATCTATGAAGAGGCCAAATATCATGGATATAATAAAATGAAGCTTTGCATAAACAGACATTTAAACAAATAAATCCTTGTTGAATTTGACATCAACAATTGACAGTGTTTAGACAAGTTGTAGTCCATGGAAATCATGTTTGTTTGAGTGCTTAGCAAACAGTTGCCTCAATTACAGGGAAGAATGTGCCATGTCATTCCGCCAACTTTAAATAATTCACTGTATCCAAGACAATCACATTACAAATAAATAACATAAAACATTATTGGCAAGCAATGGTTCCAAACAGTAAAACACATAAGAGAAAGCAACTTAAAAACAAATGCACAATTTGATGCCATTTTAAGCCATACTTGTATTGTTCAATTCAGCCCAGAGCTTAAAAACCACACCAAAAATCTCCATATTCCTGTATCATTTTACAACATTACAATTGTAATTTACAAATTTGTACATTTGTAAACCATACACTTTTAAATATTCTGTTGATTTAGGCAAAAAGTTAATTGTATAGCCTGCAGAAGTTTTATTCAATCATGATACCATTGGAAAAAAAATAACGGAAAGGGTTTGTTGTTAAAGGTAAAGTGTGAAATGTAATGGCATCTAGTGGAACAAACTTGCCAGAATCTAAATATGATATTCTACTAAATATGAGTATGTTTTAATTGATGTATAATCCCCTGAAAATAAGAATGATTGGGTTTCCTTACCTTACAATAAGCCATGTATATCTATACATAGGGAGTGGGTCCTCTTCCACAGAGGCCGCCATGTTGCACCGCCATGTTTCTACAGTAGCCCAGAATGGACACCTTTAGAGAGAAGTACTTTACAAAGCATTTACACATTTTTTTTATTTTGACTATGACTTGTGGGAAGGAGGGGACCCATTTGTAATGAGTATTTAGTACCATCGTTCTGCAGAAGCATTAAAATGATATGAAAATGATATGAAATTCCCCTGTATGCGCCCAGTGGCCGCTCCTGAAGAAAACCTCTGGGGGGCAATAATTTTAGATAATAATTAAGGTGACCCATTCAATAGGTGCATTAAGCAAGACAGTATCAATTTGTTCTTAGATGATTAACTCATACAGAGTCCTTCTTGTGTCCACTAGATGGCAACTAGATGGTAAAATAGCTAAACAGGACACAAGATATGTCCAGCAACCACACAAACACAGGGGCAGCATAAGTCAAGTATTTATTAACTGACCGAGGATCAAGAGCTTTCACAACCTTTACAACATACATACAACCAACATACAACAAGATGCAGTGAATTGGATCTTTAGATCTACCATTTCTGGTATTTAGGATACCACCAAAGTGCTTCTTCATATATGCTAAATATACATGTCCCAAAGTGACTAAACAATTGAGGTTTGACCTAAAGTGGTCAGTGGCAGTGCATCTTGTCTTTACACATTGAAGACCAAGCCAGAATTGTGAGCTGTGGCTAGATTGTATGGCTTTGTGAATGTGAACAAGCATTATCTGGCCAATTGTATGAACCTGTAAACATGAACAACCATAGCAACCATCTGGCCATTGGACGTGCCCTTGAACACCGTGGCATTTCAAAAACTTTGTCTAACTGTGCAACAAAGTCCACCAATCCAAGAAAAACACCTGGGTTGGTGGAGCCCTCCATCTCATCCTTGCCTCACAAAGCTAACTCAAACACTCTGCAAAACTTCACACACTGGACTAGCCGGTTGAGTGGCAATGTTCACCCTCCCAATAGTTGCAAATCTCAAGCAGCTATCCATGTGGATCTTTGACATCTCATGCTTCTTTATTTTCTCAGACAGATGGTGCATGTCTGTCCCACCAGGATGCTGTCTGTCTGTGCGGGTGTCAGGGTGGTAGAGTAGGCAGGGGTAGCAGAAGACGGTGTTAGCTTCTTCCCAGCCAGCTAGCCAGTTTTTTTTCTAATACCAATTTGTTGAAAATCCTCGGTGTAGGACTTTCCCCCCTTTGTAGAAGCCTGTTTAATTTTCAAATGTAGTCTAGGAGTTGCTGATTGTTTTAATGCCAATATGTCTGAATTGGGTCGTCGACAAAAAGGAACTTGTTTCAGGGACACAACCGAATTGCACACACTGTAGCCATCTTGAAAGTAGCAAGTGACTTGATCAAAGATATCTTTGCTCAGTTACGTATGACGCAAGCGCGTTACCAGTGTTGGGGAGTAACAGAATACATGTACCGGCATTACATATTCAGAATACAAATTATAAGTAACTGTATTTCGTTAGTTACAATTTAAATAGTTGGTATTTAGAATACAGTTACATTGTTGAAATCAATGGATTTCATGACGATACTTCTCTGTTTCATGAGTTTATTCACTCTCTAGATAAATTAAGGCAACTCCATGCATTTCACAGAAGCCCCTATATGAAAATTAAAAAACTGATCTCGTGCTATTTGCGTGATCATTCACAATGGAGTCTGAAGAGGTGCAGCAGGAGCTAGAGGACATAGAGCTGGAGCCCAACAGGCACGATAGGGCAGGAATGCGTTTCTATCTTTTCAAACAGCATTTTACATTAAAGAAAGAGAAGGGAGAAAGGAATATAACTGTGCAGTGCAACTTCTGCATGCCAGCAACCAACCTCCTTTCAGTGTCCAAAGGCTCCACCTCCAACCTGAAGAAGCGTCTTAAAGGAAGTTATGTTTTTAATAAGCCAGGGATAGTCCTCTGCTGTAGTTTGATTGGTCACCTTGCCATTTTATAGTTGTATCTACCTGCTTAGTTGACGTGCGAATGTTTCATATCAACCTTTTATGTTTTTATCCTGTAAAATCAGGAAAAGGGTAAGGGAAAATGCAGGCTTCCTTCTTTTGCAATCTACAACCTCACTGCTAGTTGCCTCTGAATTTTACACTCTGGTCCTTTAAGATGTCTAGCTAGACCAGACTTAATACACGTCATTGGTAGATGAGGACGTCATGGCACGAACAACAGTTTAATGATCTTTATTGCTGGACGCTCAATTTGTGATTTGTTTTGGACAATAAAGGAGAAATCCAACTGAAATCAACCTTCCTTCAAAAAGGAAAATAATGTAAACAATATGATTGATGATGATTCATCATTAAATTCAAAGCTAGGAGCAAAAAAAAGGTTTAGCTGCTGCTATTGAAGCCCTCTGTGTGTATCTGGAGTAGAAAGTGACTCACAAGGCTCCTGAAGAACTTAAAATGTCCACCTGCTTTTGTGAAATGGTATCAAAACAAGCCACATATTGGCACCTTCCTGAAGAAGTAGACTTCACAAACATGACCATGGTGATGCATGTTGGATGAGATGGATGGAAATACTCCAAAACGAATGGCAACAGCGTAGCAACACATTGATTACTCTTTTAATGTGTCAGGGCAATAGACTAGTTTACAGTCAATCACAATTTGCAATTATTAATTTCTTAAAGGTGCTTTGAGTATTATTTTTTACAAATGGCACAGCCATTATCCAACTATTAGTGTGATGCGTGTGTACATATTTGTAGATAATCATCAAATGCAGAGACAGTTACTTAACAAATGCTAAGGAGTAGTTAAATGTATATAGTCTTACAGTTATAACCGGCCCTTTGAGGGCAACCATAATGCTGATGACACCCTTACTCTAGAAACATGGTACACAGCAATGAGCAGGGTGTCAAACTCAGTGTGTGTTTTTTATAAAGGGCTTAGTCTAAGGTAACGAAAACACAATTCTTATTTCCATGGAATTATCCACTAATTCAAACACATTTATGAATATGCATTTCTTCAAAAAATAATTCTGCCAGATGCCACACAATTCTACACATTACACCCTTAATCTTACTTTACCTTTGTTTCTGCCTTGTCTTTTGTTGCCAAATGTCTATCTATTTGAGACCTATTGTACTCCTAACCATCTCTGGAATGAGGGATACCGCTGCTGTTCTTCCTTGTCAAGGTTTCTTCCTTTGGATTTGGGTAGTTTTCCCTGCCCTTACACTTCATACGTAACGGTTTCACAGATGCGTAGCAATAATAATAATAATAATAATAATAATAATAATAATAATAATAATAATAATAATAATAATAATAAATTTTATTTGTAAAGCGCTTTTCATAAAAGAGTCTCAAAGTGCTACAGAAACCAAAAAGAGAGAAAAACAACACGAAGGGCAAGAACACATTAAAAATCAGCAGCAGCAAAAAAAAAAAAAGATACAAGTGATAAGTACATTAAAAAACGGCTAAAAGGAGTTGAAAGGCAGAGTAAAATGAGAGAAAATCTAAGAGCAATTTAAGAACGCCTGCCTGAATAAAAAGGTTTGAAGGCCTTTTCTAAAAGTGTCCACAGACTGGGGTTTCTGCAGGTGTTCAGGGAGGGAGTTCCTGATTTGCGGGGCAGCAGAATGCTCGGTCTCCCATGGCGCAGAGTCTTGTGCGTGGCTGATGGAGGAGGTTAGTGTTTTGGCAATACACTGGAAACTCAATCATTTCCAG
The DNA here is from genome assembly GCA_036785325.1 of Urophycis tenuis. Classification (NCBI taxonomy): domain Eukaryota; kingdom Metazoa; phylum Chordata; class Actinopteri; order Gadiformes; family Phycidae; genus Urophycis; species Urophycis tenuis. The sequence continues at coordinate 603,698 of JAXIVH010000013.1, forward strand.
TGCAGAGTTGGCTTGCTGTATTGCATGAGCTCTGCACACATGATTGTAGCCTTTCTGCAAATACAAATGCATTTCTGAATATTGATGGTAGGCCTATTACTATAACTAGTAATAATAAGTTAATTAGGAGAAGGCAGCCAGAGAAAGCTAGATGTTGTAGGTGAAAGCCCCTCCTTCAGGCCCCTTCCAGAGCCACAGTACAGGTGGACAGTTGGCCCATCCCATAACTCCATGAAGGTTCATTAAATGGCTGGTGGGCTCATGACAGGCCTGATGATGGATGGTTTCTTTTTATCTATTGTTCCAGAATTTGATTTATTGATACTTGGATGTAATTTTAACAAATATGACAAATGTTGTCATCAATAAATTGCTTAGCCTAGCTTTAAAACAAAGATAAATAAATATGCTACTAATAATAATCTTGACATGCTCTATGCATCAATATTTAACATAAAATTAGGACCTGTACAGTACACCTCGATAATTTTAAGCAGTAAATTTGGGAGGAAATTAGTGGCAATTGTGTTGTGTTTTGTGTTTTGTATTGAATGTTGCAAAGTCTTTGTATTTTCTTTCTCTGATCAAATATATTCTATTTAAACCACATGTCCTCTAGATCTATAAATAGATAGAATACTTTAGAAACTTGTTCATAAACCCTCCCCTACACCCATAAACACACCTTAATTAAATTTTTAGAATAGTCTTAGACCTCTTTCTTCACCTATATCTGAAAAATGTTTGAGATGTAAGATATTAGTTCCAGCATTAAAGCACCATGGCTCTGGTGTGAGAAAACCATTCATAGAAACAACTTCATCATGATGTCATATAGTGAATACGTACACACGCTCAAATGCGGTTTCACTTGTCTTCACAAAGGGCTTTAAGACCAAACTGCATTGGACATTTAGATTTTCACCTAAACGTTTTAATTATTCACACATGCTACACTGTTAAAGAAACAGCCTGTTCCCTTACGTAAACAACAGAATACTCTGTTGTTTTGTTTCTGTTGTCTAGTCTGTAAATATAACCCAAAACTGTCCACTGGTCCACCACCAGTTTAATAGTTTTTGAAGAGCAACGTTGCCATGGTGATTGGTAGGTTGCTGCTACACCTGCTACCCAACACCAGCCTGCATGATGTTTGAATCATTGTCATCTGAGCTGTTATGTAAGTGTTATTTTATGTAACTAATGATGTTCTTTATAATAAAAACATAGATTGAAAACATTCACTTGACCCAGGGATGACATTTGCTTTGCTTCCACCAAAAATGTTTCCTTTCAGGAGGTTCATTTTATGAACTCATTTACTTTAGGATAATCATGACAGATGAATGCCACAGTTTGATGTACTTTTAATAAAAACCTGAATTTCGAGTGACCCTCCGATGATATATTTATTCTTCTTCTTTCTGATGGAATAATACAACATTTTTTTGGCCAACTCAGGTGTTTATGTTCGCTTTGCTTTCACCCAAAGGTCAAATGTATTCATACATTTTGATTAACACGATAATTATGACAACTTAATACAGTTTAATAGTTTTTGAAGTGTCAATGCATCTATAATTGGGGGGTCATCAACACAGGTGATGCACCATCCCTGAGGGCCCAGAATGACTTGAGAGTTGGAGACGTCTGGCCTTTTCAATATGAATGAGGGCATTAAGGGCTACAAAAATGATCAATTTGGAGGCTCTAGCCCAACAGGAAGGGCTTTCATTCATACCTGACCCAGGGGTCAAGGTCACGTGGTAGTGAGCTACAGACCTGGGGGCTCATTTATATGAAAGAGAGCCAAGGACCTATACGATAATCAATTTGGCGGCTCTAGCTCTACAGGAAGTGATTAAAGCATCATCAAATGCACCATTGAAATAGCCTGGGAATTCCCATGCTGCTTTGCGCGCAATTTCATTCTCACTGCAAAGACAGCCTGGAAACCACCGCCCTTATTTTCCCCTGAGTTAGGGAACCAATCACAGAACGGGGGGGGGGGGCAGCAATACGATGACGACGTCTATGCACGACACCGAAGCTTGTAGCGTGTTAATCCAACATGGCAGCGGACATAACGTTACCGTTCGATGCAGCTTTAGAAAGTGTATTAAGTAGCTGTTGTAGCAATTAATTTAATTTTAGTAGCTAATTTTTAGTAGCAATTGGCTATGAATCGCGCGCAAAGCAGCATGTGAAGAACCAGACACCATTTGATAGACATTCGTAGCGCCCAATAAACGGCTCTAGGCATTCGTAAACCATGCCTCAAATACGAGAAAATGCAAACCTAGTTCCCAGACCACCATCTCATCGAGATGTGGACGCGTCAGCCAGGCTACCATTGAAATGCATTGGGAAAAAAAGGCCTAGTTACGTTATTTTAAATTGGAAAGAGATAAGAGACATTGGAAAGAGATTGGCCATTGGACCTATCTTCCAGGGTGCGCCATGGCAACGCTAAGCCATTTCATAAAATGGCAGCAGTTTCAAGGTCCCCATTCCCAGTGGTTTGGAGATAGAAGGCTTGTAAATAAAGTTGGCTTGTGGACAAGTGTTCTATATTTGGGGTGGAAGGGGGCCCACGCCACCCTTACAAGATTTGAAATAATTTCTATGTATTTCTCTCATAACCTTTTATCATGAGATGGAGATCTGACTCTCCAATATGCGTGTTGGACCAACAGGGTTTAGATCTGGGAAGAATTTCAGCTCAAAATCTCAAATGTGGCTCATGGGGAGAGACGGCATGAGATGGACCAATCACTGAGGCTTTGTGAGTACCTTCCTGTTGGGCTAGAGCCCCCACATTGGTCATCTTACTTGTCCTTGCCGTCTTTCATAATAGAGAGCCCAGGTCTCTGTGGTCAGCTCTCTAAGTGTCTCCAATGATTCAAATGATTCACACTTCAAAGATCTTTGAGTCAATTGACAATCCACATTTTTTTATTGAAAGAACATCAAACAATGGTATTAATTTGTCCTGAATATCTTGTTTAACAACATTTATTTATAAAAATTTACCTCTGGAAATGTATTTGGGCGTAAGCAAAGAGAACATAAACTTCTGATGAGCCCCTCAGTCAATCCCTAAGAAGGATACATTTCAAGAAATTATTTTTAATATAAATCCCCATATTTTAATAAATGAACACATAACATAAGAGTTCAGATGACTACAAAATCAAAGACATTGATAACATGCAAGCTGAGGTTAAAGGTTTCAGGTGTAGCAGCATCCTTATCAATCATCATTAGGCTACTATGATAGAAGGCGATGATTTAACTTACAAACTAAACAACATATACATTCACTGAACAAAAAATAAATGCATATTTCTCACTAGAAATGTTTTCAAAACACATTTTAATGCCAATTTGATTGAGAATAGACCAAATGTCATCCATTTTGTTTTGGCGGACTGAACCGCGACATACGTGACGCTGTTTCTTTGACCAGTCAATAGGTGGCGCTATACCAGCGAATGCTCAGATGGGTCGTTTTGGGTAATTTTGACCAATTCTGTTACTTCGATTGTAGATCATGTTGCAAAGAAAATAATGTGTGCTTTTCACATTAACAACACATGGTCATATGCGTTTTCTTCTCAGTGTCATCATTTTGTAGGCTATTTGAACATAAAAGGATCTTCACTCTTTCACTCTTGCAATATACTATATGCATATATTGTAAGAGTATACTTGTATACTGTCTATTGATTGTAGGTTTTGCTTTGCAGAACCCAGTGTAGTTTAGTGCAGTGGTTTCCAACCTTTGACTTTAGGTCTACCACTAAATTGTCATCAAGACCTTTCACCGACCGCCACGTACAGTATGCAGATGCTAAAGGCTAACTGCAGTAGTGAGAAAACACTGCCAGTTCACCCTTCATCAACAATTATTACAACAGGAGGGGCACTGCCAGTGGGAAACAGTGGAAAGAAAAGGTGAGCAATGCTGCTTATGCTGTATGTACCCAGTATGTTTGAGCACACAGAAAAGTACTACGGAAAACATGTGATGGAATGCACAAAACAACACTACACATTACAACATTATTTTTTAGATAATAAAAATCCATAATATATTTACTGAACAATAATCAGTACCATATTTATTTTCATTTATCTATATTATTTTTTCAATTGTACAATTGTGTATTTCAAGAATACAATTCCACATACTTGACCCTTATGTACCACAGGTTGAAAAACACTGATGTAGGGGGCAGGATGTGTGCCCCCCAGTCCAAAGGTTCTGCAGTCTACCTATAAGGAACCTAAAGAGCAGGATGCCTCACCCCTTACCTGTTGCACCATAATGACTTGTTTCTAAATGGACACTGACTGACTGACTCGGAATCTCTTAAGTAATTGGTTTCTAAATCCGCATCATATTGGGTCAATAGTATCAAATCCTCTCTTCCCCTTTCATCATGAGGTTCACCAAATTAGCATCTATTAGCTTTATTAAAACTGGTTGTTGGTAGGCTGTTACTACTTTGGTGTGGTATCTAGGTATCTACCCTATTTTCTACTACATAGTAGCATTCAAAGTAATTGAACACGTACAGCGGTACAAAGTCTGGATGAAAGGCACTAAAGTACACCATTGCATGCCATTACGCTGGGATTCCGTGCAGTTGCCATAACAACGGTGCTTACCTAAAAGCCAATTGAAATACAGTTGGTCCTTTGGTGCAGTACAGGTGACCAAGTGAGCTTGTCTTGTATGGTCATCCAGTATTAATGTAATTCACGAACACGTCTTGAGAGTATTATAGTTGTGATGTTTAAAATGGACACAGACAAGGAACTTTTCAATAGCCACCTGGCTGTGAAGACAACATAAAATGGGTTCTGGAGCATATCATGTCTTTTTTTTTTTTTTTTTTTACAATAAAATACATCATATTACAAAGTATTTAGTAACCTGTATTTTCCTGGGGAAAAGCTAGACGAGATTGTCATTTGATTCGATTGACTCATGAAAAAGTGTGCGTACAGTCACACCAGTTATCAGTTCAGAGGGAAAATTTCAAATTAATCAAAAATATGCAACATTTTGGCAAACATTGTTGAATAGATCAATATTGTGAATATTTACCACATTTTCTTTTTTTCTAATTGTATGATTCTCAAAACTTTCAAATCAATAAATGCAATTGAAGAAGAGCCCAGATGAAATGAGAACATTCCACTTGACAGGGTGTGTGGAAGTCCCTCCCAGTGGGTCTGGACTCCAGGTACTGCTCCCTCCCTCTCTCTATAAAGCCTCACGTTAGCATTGGAAAGTTCAGAGCAGAACCATCATATCTTATCTCCTCACTGGCTGGACCAAGCAACTAACTCTGCAGAGACACACTCAGCTGCACATCTTTGGACCACCTAATTCAGAGGTAAGACCTGTATTTAACGTATTTGTTATTCAAGATTGAAGTATGTTTATAATAATGTCCGTGAATAACATTTCACTGTTATTCACGTGAAATATGAAACTTAATTAAATATTATTATTTGTATTCTAATCACTGTAATTCCTGATTGGATTTAAGTTGATGATGTTTTTGATCATTAATAATAGTTTGATAGTTATTCACGATTGCTAACTTGTTTAATTGTTTTTCTTTTGGGCAATGGATAGCCAAATATAATATAGTTGATTTATAAATCTTTTTGCTTACTGTTGAAGGAACTAGGTCATTCAATAGTGTCCCTCTCACTATACGCCTGGTTTCATTCCTTCTTGCCTTGACATTAGGTGGGCATGAAGATGCCCTGTGCTTCAGGTGCATGGTGCTTCAGACCACCTGTTGACTCAGTTACCTTGTGGCTTTGCAGGCAGCTCAGTTCAGGGCAGACTTAGGTTTTCTGTCCAACTCTCCAGCCAGTATGAGATCAGCTCTGCACACCATCATCTGCTGCTGTATGTTCTCCTCGTTCCTGGCACTGGAGGGGAACACTAACACAGGCGCCGACGCCACATTGAAAAGGAGGTGAGTCAGCTTGTGATGAATGAATTAATGAAAAAATGTGTTGGTTCTTTCCTCAAGTCCTCAGGGTGCTTTTTGTTGTGTATGTTTGTGTGTGAGAGGGGAAAAAATGGGTTTGGTTTTGTTTGTGTGTGTGTGTGTGTGTGTGTGTGTGTGTGTGTGTGTGTGTGTGTGAGAGAGAGAGAGAGAGAGAGAGAGAGAGAGAGAGAGAGAGAGAGAGAGAGAGAGAGAGAGAGAGAGAGAGAGAGAGAGAGAGAGAGAGAGAGAGAGAGAGAGAGAGAGAGAGAGAGAGAGAGAGAGAGAGAGAGAGAGAGAGAGAGAGAGAGAGAGAGAGAGAGATGTATGAGTGAGTATGAGAGAGTTTGTGTGTGATGTTAATAGGGGGTTCGTTTCCTATTCAGTTTAACTTAAATCAAGCAGCCCTATTTGAGCAGAGATAGAAGAAGGGAATATATGTGATTTATGCTACTCTATATGGTGATATAACAGTTATGCAGACACACATTCTTGATGTTGGTAAGAGAGGCTTTTTACGGATGTTTATCGTGCGCCCCCTCTGGCAGGTTTGCAGTATGGCTGCAGGGCCGGGTGAAGAGGGAGCTATGCCACAGCTGTGAAAGAGCCAGAGAGGCAGACCCCAAACCTCAGGCCAGACGTGAAGAAGGTCCAGAGGCCCTCGCACTTCAGCAGAGGTGAGAGGAGGAAGTGCATTGCTTTTTTACAATTATTTTTAAAGTGGGTCATTTCACTAATTTAGATTTTTTTTAACCTCTTTTGCACGCAGTTCGGCCGACAGATCCGCAAGGTCGTCGGCGACCAAAAGTTCTGGATGTTATCTGATAACGTGCGCGGTACACGACCTCATCTTTCGGGTACACCAGTACAACGACAATACCATCGACCCCACTGCACCCGCAGTCAAGATTGGTTCCCACGGCTACGGCCGTCGCCGGCGTTCATTGAAGGACCCGCGGGCCAGCAGGCCGACGACACGCAGGAACGTTCCATCTCGTCGTAGAGCTCACGGACGCACGATTCTCCGTCCGTCGTCATTAGGAAGTCAAAATGGACAGAGTGCTGTTGGTTACTAATAGACTTGCGACTGATGAAGACAAGTTTACGCAGCTGGTCTTATCCGAAATAAATCATCCGATGTGATACCAATTAGAATATGTTTGGGATTAACACTGATTATTTTTCGCACTGGAAGGCGTCCTTTGCGTCCTTTACAAATGCGCATCCCAACGGCGCTTTTGTAGTTGAATACCAGTGTTTTGAAGAGCAGGTTTAAGTTTAAACAAGTGTGATTTATGGATGAATTCATGGAAAGCGTTATTTGTTCTGTGCTTCAGCTTGGAATGCAAATCTTCATCTGTCAAGTGCTGTCCCAGAAGATTTTTTTCTCTTAAATCACTGAAGTCGAGGGCCAGTTGGAGACGAAATAATAAAAAGATACGGCACATAAAGTCATACGAATCTTCTTATGAAGTGATGTGATAAGAGAATAGGCCTAGTTGTTTATTTGTAGAAGTTTCAAATGATTTATAATGTGTGCCGTTATATAGGTTTCACAATTGTATATATGGCAATGTATGAAGTTAAACATAAGCTATAGACATATATTTTTTTGTACAATTTTACATTCAGATTAAATAAATATACATTTGAATGTTCATTAAGTATTTAAAAAAAACGTAATTGTATAATTGTTACATTGACATGTAACCATTTTGTACCTTGTTAAATAGGCCTATAGGACTAATAAAAATCTCTATTTTCAAATATATGAACCTTGTGTCATGTGTTTAATCAAACATTGTAACTATCTGTTACTGTAGTCTGCAGGTGACTTTAACCATGGTTTGATGTCATGACATTGTTAAAGTGAAGGTAATGTAGGAAACCCGGAGCCCGTCGGAAATCTGGTGCCGGTGGCGTGCAAGACTTCAAATCCCATGTCACCTTGCGGTGATTCAATGAGCAAGACAATTGTCAAATGCTTTGCTGCCCCCTATCTTTGCAACTGACCTTATTACATGATGCAGCGGATCAATGCTCCCACACTGTATATACAGCGAACCTTACAGGTATCATACTACATTGAAAAATGGAGTGCATTTTACACTAAAAGGGCTCGTGTCCACATAAGGTATTTTCTGAGAGCCAGGGTCTTTTTTCAATTGTTCCAAATGAGGAGAGCGCGTAGCCTACTGAGAAGAAAGGCGTCCCCACGCCTCTGTGTAGAGCGGCTCCCAGCGCTCCTGACGGCGCTGCTGTCGTCACTGCTATTCCTCTTCAGACAACCAATTGTATAGCAGACGGGGAGAAACTTGTTATTGCAGTTTATCCAGAACAGGAACCTTGGCGGCCCTTCCCTATCACGCAACGCGCTTGGTGATATGTTGTAATTCCAAAAAACCGCTTGCAGTGTGTTTTCTCTCTCACTGTAAGCCAGTGGACTAACTGTAGTGTAACTGTAGCCGTCAGGCTCCCTGGGACCCTGTGCTTTAGAGAGTATAGTGGGAGTATAGTCGTAGTAGTAGCCCTACTGTAGTAGGCTACTCGTAGAAATGTGTGATATTATTTAGTAGTAAGTCTATACATTTGTCGAATTACAATATAACGTGTTTTCGGAATTATGAGAATTCACTGGCATGTTTTTGCTTGAGTTATGTTGTCATGTAGCCTATTGTGATGAAATAACTTGCATGATGCCTCATTATTCGCCTCAGAGGAACTTCTCAGGTTCAATTCACATGCCCCACAAATCAAGCGATCTGGCACATTGTCTGAGAAGGTCACTCGACATGGAATGTTTGTTGTTTATAAATAGTTCCAATGTGCTTCAATGTGGGAAGTCGAACTACTAGAGGAAGTTGATACACTTCCTGATGGTCTCATTCACTGCATCAGCACTGGGACAACTGTCTCTCTGTTAGGAACAAGCCTCTGTGTCCATTTGGCTAACCAAATAATATAATTAATTTTGTGGTTTATTACCTTTTTATTTACACTTTGATATCTTATCCGGCAGATGAAGAGTTAACCAGTGGCAGTGGCGCTGCAGGGAGAGTAGACTTGGCAGCAGAGCTATGTATGATTATGTACTGCTGACTGCCGCTGCCTCATAACACAACTCTTCCTCAAACTGGGACTTCTGTCTGTTCTGGCCAGCAACCCCACATATGGTGAGTACAATAACACATTCATGAGCTGGACTGAATGACTTCTGGTTTTGTGTTTGTTTCTTTCATCATACAGACAGACAGACACTCTACGTATAGTAGTGTTAGAATATATAAATATATAATATAAACCTATGTAAACAATATACAATATATATATATATATATATAAAATATACATGAATGTATATACATCGAGGAATATACTATGGATGTAAATAGCATACACAAAGATGTAGCATGTCAGATTTGGTAGTGGTGAAAATGAACAGTTATGCAGTGAGATGACCAGTTAAGCAGAGTGAATGACCCGTTATGCAGCGAAAAACTAAGAAGATAGTGACAAGTTATAGTTTGATGACCACAGGCAGGAATGATTTACTATGTCGCTCTGTGGTGCATCTCAGTGAGAGGAGTCTTCTGCTGAAGGAATTCCTCCGCTGAGCCAGGGTGGAAAAGAGAGGGTGAGAGGCATTGTCCATGATAGTCCGTAGCCTGGACAGCATCCTCCTATCTGCTACGGTCGTCAGAGTGTCCAATTCCTCACCCATTACATCACCAGCCCTCTTGATGAGTCCATTAAGTCTATTGGTGTCCGCGACCCTCATCCCACTGCCATACGAACTGTGCAATTCCGTTTTCAAGTTCTATATAACTGAAAAAGTCTATCCAGCTGACATATTTGCGGATATGCGTGCAGTCATGCATGCCCACATACACACACCTGCCCACACACACACACGTCAGTATGTAAGCATATGTGTGTACTCCCCATACTGTAAACAGAACATTTCAAGTGCGCACACTATATGCCATTTGGTAGACCATGTTATCTATGTCATCTTACAGCAGCATAAGTGTTACAGTAGCATGCATACATTCTTAGTATGGAAGACCTTAGTTGAAATAAAACAGGTCCATTCCTAATTTCTTGACTTTTTTCTTGACGTTTTGTACTTTCTTTCTTGACCCTTTGTTTGTAGATCCATAGGGTTTTTTTTTTTGTAAAAATGTACAGCTGCCAGCTCCGCTATCAGGTTCTGACTTGCCATGCAGGAATTCTGCAGGCGGTTCAACAACAGAATGAACACAATGTACTTTGTTTAAGGGAAATGGTTAACCAAGTAAATAAACTAGATTTCACCTGTAATGATTTCTCTCTCTTCATATCAAGACAAGTTCATAATAAAGAGGATTATAGAATGTAACATGTAGAGGCAAGCAGAATGCACTTCAACCTTACTTTTAGACTTGTACACCCTTAGACTTGCTTGTGCTTGTGAGCCTGTCTTCCTGAGGCTGTCTAAGCCTGTCTTACCGTAATAACGATAGGATGGGGTCACAGCTCTGAAATATTGTTGTGCCATATTCCTGTGTTTTCTGAGAGTTTTGTGAGAGTCTTCATTGTTCACAGGTAACTCAACCACAAGATGAAGAGGAGAGACACACCATTGTTTAAGCAGAAGTCTACTCCCGCCTTAGGGAAAGGTTGGCCTACTGAATACAGTACACACACACACGCACACACACACACACACATACACAATCATTACAACAACAAGCATAATATCCAAGCTATGGTTTCCACTGGAGTCCACTCCACTCTTATAAAATAGCTGTTTACAACACAGTGATGATATTTATAGATGAGGGCTGTTGACACCTAGCTGTTATGCTGTTCACTGCCCCTGAGCAATTCATAAAAAGGAAATACAATATTAATGATAAAAAAACATAATTCTATACATGAGAATAGTTTTGACACTCATACAGAGAAGCATACATCTTTAGTAGCTTCATGTAACATTCTTCACAACGGCCTTGGGAAGTCAGGTAGCATTTACCAGGTCCACATCCCAACAGTATGATGATGAACATTGAACATATTAAAGAGACAGACAGGCCCACTGATCCATCACTCTAGTTGACCCATGAGCCCTCAGAGACCAGCTGAGTCATCTGAGTCTGGATTGCCATGGCACCCTCAACACTCCTAAAATAGAGGGGGAGCAGGGAATAGAAGGGGGGAGGGCTTCGAGACAACAACAACTGTATCATACACACACAAACACACCAGCAGATAAACAGTCGCAGTCAAGTCTTAACACTGCACAGACTAGTCAGAGCTGTGAGGAGGCCATATTCATATACCATATTCAGAGTGAATGTTTAGTGCAGACTTACTGCACAGAATGTAAGATCTAGGTACTTGTAGCATTTGTCAAACACAGGGACTTGTTGTCACCTGGGTAATCTGAGATAGTGTGATTAGAGGACATGGCCCAGGTTACTGTGGAAGGTAAGTGACTAGACACAATAGCTTCCAGTTTTTTACTCTGTGCCCAACGAATGGTGTAATGATGTCACATGTCAATGGTTGTCACAGTTGGATGACACAGCAAGGCTGTTGAAACCTTGAATATATAGAAATCTATGGCTTTAGTTACTGTATGTCTTTTTTTGTGGTGAGCTACTTGACATATTTGCATGTGTACATTTTTCATCCATTCACGGAAAATGATGCAAGAAAATCTCTGGTCCCAAAGGACATTAAATTTGGAATGGAGAGGAAACTGAAAATGTGTTAATTATTGTAACTACATAAGTTTAAATAAATCTGAACAAAATGCCCTAGTGAAAACACTATGTGTGTGTGTGTGTGTGTGTGTGTGTGTGTGTGTGTGTGTGTGTGTGTGTGTGTGTGTGTGTGTGTGTGTGTGTGTGTCTGTGTGTGTGTGTGTGCGTAACATGTGTGTGTGTGTGTGTGCGTAACATGTGTGTGTGTGTGTGTGTGTGTGTGTGTGTGTGCGTAACATGTGTGTGTGTGTGTGTGTGTGTGTGCGTAACATGTGTGTGTGTGTGTGTGCGTAACATGTGTGTGTGTGTGTGTGTGTGTGTGCGTAACATGTGTGTGTGTGTGTGTGTGTGTGTGTGTGCGTAACATGTGTGTGTGTGTGTGTGTGTGTGTGTGTTGTTGGAATGCATAGTGTTAAAGTCTTAGCGAGCAGAGCGTGCAGGACATACCGTGCACTGTAACATGTTTCAGGAGGCAGCACATGTTGATGCCATCATCTGTGGAGCGGCATTGTTGTGGCTTCTCAAGTAGCTCCTTGTGGAATCTGTGCCACTTGATAGTGAATATGCGGGATGTGCAGTTTGTTGATACATCTCACAGTCTTCCTATCAGCAAATGCTAGTGCAGGGAATGCGACCCTGACTCTCTGTTACCGCTGTGTTATTATTAGCCATAAAAGTTCAGGAAGGCTGAATTGTTATGGACTGTCACTCCTTCAGTTTTCTGCTCTGAGAACGGATTTAACTCCTTAACCAATAGACAGATTATTTAATGAAAAATGAACTGTAAAATTATTGCTGCTGTTGAATAACCACCGCCATGCCCTCATTGCAAGTCTCTGGCAACCAGAGATTCAGTGCTGTGTAATGAACATGTAGAACATAAGTCATTCTCAGACGGCCAGGATTGTTTTGACAACACAAATTAAAATCTACTTCCTGTCAGGCTGACAGCAAAGAATTTGTTCAACTCATCTTCCTTGAATGTTTTATTGACAGACCACAATAGAATTCAATACCTCCCATGTAAATTCAGTGATTCAAGTGTGATGAGGATTCCAGTGTCTAATACTCCTAATGTATCCAATTAGTTTATGTATCCCTTTATTCTTACAAATCAGACTTTGTACAATGTGGTGACATTTAATTCACAATGACTGGAAAGAAAGAAGCTGTAGTTGGTGGAGGGATCATGGTTTGGCAGGCTGATGGCACGTGTTGCAACACCTCAGAACATGACAGTAAACACAGCACAGCTGTCAGTGTGGACACTCCTGTTGCAGGAGGGACCGTTTGTGCTGCAGTGTCCTCATGAAGTAAACATGACTGTTCTACTAACCTCTACACATTCAACGAGCTGCACACACACACACACACACACACACACACACACATTATAAACACAGTAGTGTGTGTTTGTACACACTGCTTACACACAAACACACACTTCCCCCACACACACCCACACACTTGCTTTGTGCCTTAAGTGAGTTGTTTCTGAAAAACAAAATAAAGGTTTTGATTATACTTAATGTCATTTCAAACTCTTAATATCAATATTAAATCTATCATCTTTTATTAAATAAAAAAAAACTGTAAGTTTGTTTGACTTCTCTTTCTCCCTCAGAGATGCCGAGGAATTTCCCCAAGCTGTCTGTGTGTGCGTTGGACCAGGATGTGCTCCAGCTGGCCGAGAGGGTGTACGCATGCGCACTCAAAGAGGAGAGCAACCGGGATGCTCTGGCGCTGTTCACGGTCCCTGAGGACTGCCCCATCGGTCTGCATGAGGAGCGTGAGAGAGAGCTGCAGAAGGGACTGGCAGAGCAGCGGTCTGCGGAGTCATCCAGGAGGTCTGTCCTTCTGGGGTGATATCTCTCGCCAGCCACTGGAATGTGGACGTGTATTGCAATCCAGCCGCCATACATAGGGATGATAATACAAAACCCCTGAACAGAACGTGTGAAACAAAATGCGTTTTCATTCAGAAGGATACAGCCTCGTCATGCAACGTGCTTTACAGCTGGCGGGATATCCAGACTAGTTTCATGGGCATGGCCAAGGATCCATACATGTGGAATTTTCCTTAGTAGACAGTGACACATATGTACTTAATCAACCTCATAGTATGTTGTCTGCTTTTATAATTTGCTATATATTCATAATTAGCTTTTATCCCCCAAAAAATTGTACAGTATATATATAAACTTTATTACAGGCTCTAGGCCCAACAGCAAAACATACAACATTAAAAAAAGGGAATAAATACACAAACACATACACAAATACTCTGGTTCATGAGAGTCTTAAAAGGCACCCATACCAATGTTTCCACAAATATGATAGATATCTGACCGAGCTGCGCCTTGGGCTTGTGAGCATCATTATAATACAGTTTTTAGACTCATCAAGTCGGGACATGAACTTGTACATTAGGTTCCTCAAGAGAGCCTGTAAAGTGCATAGCCCTGAGTCACAAAAGAGCTTACTCGTACTGCTACTCCTGGGCTTTTTCAGCAGTATCCTCAGGCATTATATGCTACCTGAAGTTTGCGCATGGTCTTCTTTTTGTAGCTGACCCATAATGGGGCTGCATACATAGGGGTGCAGTATGCACGAAACAAGCTCACTTTCACACTATAGTGATTCAATGCATTTTTATCATGGATGGCCCCAGTGGGAATCAGGGCTGTAAGCAACCTCTGCAGCATTCTTATGATACAGCTATGATGTAATGCCTGACAATAAAGCTTGCTCTGTATGTCCTGCTTTCCTCTCATGTGCCACCAGGAAGAAGAGCTTTAAGCTGAAGCGTTCTCAGACCTTACAAACAGACCTCCCCACGGTTGAAACCAGCCAAGCTTCTCCCCCAGAGGACATCCTAGACTTCCAGAGAGTGACCATCAGTGGAGATTACTGCGCTGGGGTGAACTGGCGCAGTATTACTACTACATTAATACTACATTAATACTAATGCTACTAGAATACCAGAACTGCTGGTTACAAAGCCAAACATATCTGGCACAAAATACTAAAGTTACAGCAAAAAAACACTATGGAGTATCGAAATATTCTGGATATTAGGATAAATATGTATAGATATTTCAATAAGATGTCCACAATATGACCACCAGATCACCAGAAGTGAAGAGTGAATGTCTGATGATACAGAATCTTAATGCTCAAGTAATGTGACTGCCAGGTAGTATATTACTGTAATAAACCCTTTTATTCATTCCTCATTCTTCCATCTGATCTTTCCATGTACATTGTTCTACAGGTTGGTAGGTATCGACCTGGAAGCAATGTCAAAATGCCTGGCCCTGGTAATGAACCAAAACGAGTTTCTCCGGAGGTCCAAAGTCATTATACAGTACAGGGGCCAGAGGACAGAGGCAGCAGTTTGAGCCCAGATAACATGAAGATGTTTTCAATGTTTGACACCATGTGTTACGTTGCCGTGCTCCAGATCACGGTGGAAGACTACGAGCAGGCCTCCCAGAGCCTGCTGAAGGCCCTGTTCATCAGGGAGAAGTACTCCAGGCTGGCCTACCACCGCTTCCCCCGCACCACCGCCCGCTTCCTGCGCAGCGCAGAGGACTCAGTGTGGACGGAGGAGGACGAGGTCCTGCCAGGTCTGTGATGAGATGTGGGCTGTGTGAGGCGCCACCAGGCCAACATCCTCTCCTATGATTTCACCTGAAAGTCTGTATCACAGTACAGTAAGATAAGATAAGATAAGATATTCCTTTATTAATCCCCCTTAGGAGAAATTCACAGTGACCAGCAGTACAAGGGGATAGAGGAGTGCAATAGAAGAGTAACAGAAGAGTATAGACAATATACACTAAACAATACATAGATTGACCTAAATTAAGATAAAATTATATGCGAGCTCTTAGAATCAGGTCAGATGAAAAATGAAAACCTATATACATACATGGTAGTCATCATTGAGATGAACAGCGCAATTACTAGAAGTAGACATTAAATCAGTCCAGCTAAAATGGTAAAAGTATGAGAGAACCACCTGTTTCGAAAAAAAATCTGCTGGTCTGAGAGCTGTAAGTTGTTAAGTTGTTGAGTTATTCCCATTGTTACGACCCGCAGAAACTTTGTGTGTGAAACAAGTATAGGATTGTGGGTGTCGACGTTATGTTACTATGTTGAAGATCATAGAAAACATACTAAGCTGCTGTTTAAAACTAAAAAAACAAGTATTTGGGTTCACTGGCACTTTGAAATGATGATTCTGTCTGCCTCTGATTTCCTGTGCATGTCTACAGACATCAGCCCCCGCCCAGGAGAGGGCCAGGACCCCTACTCCATGGAGGACATCCCAGAGGACCTGGGCTACCGGCTGCAGATGAAGGACGGCATCGTGCATGTGTACGCCAGCCAGGGCGCCCTGGATGGGCAGGAACCCCTGGGCCTCCCGTACCCCAACCTGGAGGACTTTGCGATGGACCTGAGCTATGTCCTCACCATGATCGTTGACGGACCCACGTGAGGAGAACACATAGGACTTTATAAGTGATGATGGCAGGCAGGGTCGCACAGCGCAGCCTCCTAACCAATACAGCGGTTCCACACCTGCAGCTATACAATTATATAAAGTAGAGCAGCATAGAATGAAGCATACAACAAACAACAAGTCTTTGTTTTTCTCTACATCTTTCTCCAAACCGTTGTCTGGCAGAAAGACCTACTGTCACAGAAGGCTGAACTTTTTGGAGTCTAAGTTCCACCTCCATGAGATGCTGAACGAGATGGCTGAGCTGAAGGAGCTGAAGAAGGTCCCACACAGAGACTTTTACAACGTCAGAAAGGTCTGAACCACCCTCCTCGCCATAGCCCTTAGTCATAGTGTAGACTCAAATGAATACAGCAATACTAATAATACAAGAAAGAAATGAAAAATCCTTCATGACTATAGTATGAGTAGAACATTACTCTGTTGTGTCAGATAAATGTGCCTAGCAATGTTAATTTGACCCGTTAAAAGAGTAATCATTTTTAAACCTTGGGGTTATCAATTGGAAGAAAAAAGGACAATTGGCGTGTGTTGATCAGGCTTCATGAACCTAGGGAGGAAGTGACACAGCTGCTGTCTGTGTCATCTTCTTAGACGTAGACCCTGGTGGAGAAGAGACTGTGTGTGTGATGACAGCCCACTGGCTCTCCTCCCTGTCAACATCTATTGCTTTGACTTTGGGGCGGACGCACGCCAGGGGAGATTGTAGTGCTACTTCCTGGAGAGCAACTGAACTGTCAGCCCTCACCCTCTGGTTGCTACAGTAGTGCTTTCACTTTACGGCAATATAATTGAAATTGTTATATAATATATATATATATATAAAGATTGAAAACAAATGTAATTGTGTCCTTGCGTGTTGCCTAGATGATTGCATCTTCCTGTTGGCACTATTCTGCTCATTTGGTTTGGCGGTAGTTTTGTATCTTATTCCCATTATGTGCACATTCCATTAAAAACGTTAAAGCCTTGGGATATGGGGAGTCACGACATTGCACAAGAATAGCAAGTGTTGCACAGTATCAAAAATAAAAACCCAACAAAGATCATCAGCACATTCAGCACATTTTTCGTAATTATGTTTTATGGATGAAGCTTGTTCACAAGAGATCTGTTGCATCTCAATTATTGTGTGTGTGTGTGTGTGTGTGTGTGTGTGTGTGTGTGTGTGCATTCGTGTACCACTTCTCAACCAGGTTGACACGCACATCCACGCAGCTGCCTGCATGAACCAGAAACATCTGCTGAAGTTCATCCAGACCACGTTTAAAAGGGACGCCGAGCGCGTGGTCCTAGAGAGGGCAGGCGAGGGGCTGACCCTGGGCCAGGTGTTCCAGGACCTGGCCATGGACCCCTACGACCTCACGGTGGACTCCCTGGATGTGCATGCTGTAAGACACCCCTTCATACACTGTCTGTGCACCCTGGTCTGTGGCCTGGTCAGCACCATGGACGGCCCCATTCGTTGTTCCCTCTACGTTGTCCAGTTCATTTCATTCATAAATACGACACATCTTAAAGATCACCACATCTCACCAAATGTGTCACGTAGAAGAGAACGGCCTGTTGCTATTCAGGGTCAAATAAATCAAACTTGGAAGGAAGGAAAGGAAAGCATAATTTGTGCATTTATTTGAGAATGTAAAGGTATTAGATGAGTCAGAATTCAAAATGATAAGACAAGGCTACAGTCAAAGTAACCAAACGAGAACAAAATACAAAAGACAATATTAACTTACCTGAAATGAACTCCATTTAATGCTTATGGTGTTTAGGCTAAGTTTAATACTTTTTCTAATTATCTTTTTTGTTTGCTTTTGAATGTTGCCATTTCATTTCAATACTGAACATTATATAATTAATTTATGAATATCTTTATAATTGTATAATAATTATATTATTATAAAATGTATTATAATTATAATAATATATTTATATATTATATATTTTTGGACAGAACACACAGCATGTCTTGACCCAAAGGCACAGTATTTGTTCACACATTTAAGCTGTTGATGACGCAATTTGATTGGGATTCATGCAAAGTTATTGTTATGGAGTGATTTGTGATTTTCCAGCTGCTTACATAGCTCACACTGTCTGTCTGTCTGTCACACGCATCCTCCCATCCATAGGGAAGACAAACATTTCATCGCTTTGACAAGTTCAACTCCAAATACAACCCTGTAGGAGCCAGTGAGCTCAGAGAGATCTACCTGAAGACAGACAACTACATTGAAGGCGAATACTTTGCACATCTGATTAAGGTACATTATCACTCATCTGTAAAAATGACTTCAGAGGGTGTCATACTACCCTTATAGGACCACATATACAAGACAAGGTGATACTTTATTAATCCAGATTGTAAATTCAGGTATCCCGGTAGAAAGTAGACTATGGGACACAAATAGAAATGAATGAGAGCTACACATTCAAGTAATAGTTAGAACAACTGAAATCAGAAATTATATATATGTATAAATTATGTACTAACAAGTACTAACAATGTTAAAAAAAAAAAAAAGAGATGAGTTATTATATAAACAGATTTTTTTTTTAATTCCAGACAGCAAATACAGTACAGTGGACAAATTAAAAAGAGATACAACTAAAAAATATGAATAAAGAGCCAAACAAAACATCTCTACATTCACAAGCAGTAGACATGTGATTTGATGCAGTGTGAATAGTACTAACAGAAGTGGGGGGAGTTGCTTTAGCCGCATTAGTATGGGTCCTCCCATCATCCCTCTTCATTGACTGACTGCGGTGTCCTTGAACCAGGAAGTGGCTCACGGGCTGGAGGAGAGCAAATATCAGCATGCCGAGCCGCGTCTCTCCATCTACGGGCGCTCGCCAGACGAGTGGCTGACGCTGGCCTCCTGGTTCACCCAGCACCGCCTCTACTCCCCCAACCTGCGCTGGATGATCCAGGTCCCCCGCATCTAGTGAGCCTCTCCCATTATTACTGTCATTAGGGGATTATGTATCAACTGTATGGCTTTGACTGTGAAGGTTGGATTATTTTGGAGGTTGTTGGTTTATTGCTAGGGTGTTCAACTTACCTGAAAGAGCCTGGGTCTGATCCACCAGGACATGACTGGGGGCATTCTTGAGCAAGATGCTCCTAGCGTGACTGCGTTCACTGTAAATCCCTTTGGGAAAGCATCTGGTAAATGACACTAAATAGTAGTAATGATTTTAGTTTTAAGATACAATTTACTGTTGTCTTTCCCATGATTTCTGTCATCATTGGGTGTAAACTGGACAATATGTGACATAATTACTTGTTAATTGCTGTTATGATGGTTACATATGTTACACCCCGCGACCCTCGTAGAGGATAAGCGGTCACGATAATGGATGGATGGACATATGTTACATAACAATTAACGTGTAAACTTAGCAACCCTTAGCGTTACGACAAAAAGTAGGTTTTATGCAACCCAGTGTAGAGTGCTTCTGCACAAAAATCAAACACATTTGTTGAAACATTTTGTTAATTAAAGTGGCAAACAAGCTAACCTTTAGCTATAAATTAATCAAGTCAACAACATTTTCAGCAAGCAGAGCATATTGTAGGCCTACTAATGGTGGCAGGTAGGGTAAGGATTTACAACCAAAAGTGATGTTCCATGAGAAACAGAGGTGAATAAATATCATACAAAACTCTTACTAGTAGTACCATATTTGTCTTTCAGTGACATTTTCAAGTCCAGGAAGATAATACCAAACTTCTCCAAGATGTTGGAGAACATCTTCCTCCCACTCTTTGAGGCTACGGTCAACCCTCAGAAGAACAAGGAAGTTCATGTGTTTTTAAAATATGTAAGTAATGTTTGATCATTGAATACAGAAAAATGGGTATCTAAAATTCTGTTCATGACCAACGTTATTGAAAACTGAAAAAAGCAAAGATGTGTTAAAGATGGTTATAGTCAAGAGTCTATTGGTGTTGGCAGGTAATGCTGTTATTCATTTGTATTATGTACTTTCACTAACTAGTCATTTAGTAGACAGTTAGGGTTAGACTTCTTGCTGAAGGATGCCTACAAGTGTGCTGGAGGTGGATCATTCCCTGGGATGTGTACACTGGTTCCCCTTGTTCCCTGTGCTGCAGCTGACAGGGTTTGACAGTGTGGACGACGAGTCCAAACACAGCGACCACATGTTCTCCCTCAGCAGCCCCAAGCCTGAGAGCTGGACGACAGACGACAACCCCCCCTACAGCTACTACCTCTTCCACATGTACGCCAACATCATGGTGCTCAACAACCTGCGCAAGTAAGTCCCTCCCCATCCCATGACTGGGTACATAGATAGCAACCATGGCTGTAGCATAGCCATGTGCTAACGGGCTCTTTAAAGGTGCGTGAACTGTCTCTATGATGTGTTAGGGTTTATTTCACTACAAATATAAAAAATGCAAACATTGAGGGAGGGAATTATTTTCTATAACAAATGTGAAAAAGTGGAAACAGCTAATCCACCAGCTCTATAAACAAGTGTGTCTGTTTGGTGCACTTTATTGACCAGTGTCCAACACCCGTTTAGCCTGAAGAATATGTTATTCTTTTGCATCAACTTACTGTATGACCTTCGAACGAGGATGTGATGAGTCTCTGTGGTGTCTCCAGGGAACGAGGACTGAATACGTTCCAGTTCCGGCCTCACTGTGGAGAAGCTGGATCCATCACCCACCTGGTGTCCGCCTTCCTCACAGCAGACAACATCTCCCACGGCCTCAACCTGAAGAAGGTGGGCCAAACCCCACGACCACTTGAGGGTCACACAGAATGGGCGATGATGTTTTGTGAAGAGCAGGGCATTGTTTACATTTTCCTTTGTCTCCTGTATGCACTGGATATATTTTTTTGGAGGAATTGGATTTGTATTATTTTTGGTTGGCAAAATCAAAGTGAAAGTATTGAATTTGTGTTATCAAAGTGACCACATCCTCATCACATTCCAAAAAGTTTGTATTGCAAGACATTCAACAAGGAAGTTGAGGTGGCATTTAAATGGTCCACCTTAAACCTCTGCTGTTTATAAATGCGTTACTCATGCATTCAAGAAGAACCTTCAAATGATGCCGCTGTTTGTGGGCCGTCCTTCTTCTTCTTCTTCTTCTTCTGCAGAGTCCTGTGCTTCAGTATCTCTACTACCTCGCCCAGGTGCCCATTGCCATGTCGCCTTTGAGCAACAACAGTCTGTTCCTGGAGTACTCAAAGAACCCTCTGCGTGAGTTCCTCCACAAAGGCCTGTGTGTGTCCCTGTCCACAGATGACCCCATGCAGTTCCACTACACCAAGGTGAGCCCCTCCACCACGCAGTAACAGCATGAATACACTTCATTCATCCAGCTCTCAAATCAACTCAATTAACAAAGAGCATGTGGTATTTGTTATTTCAAGTAAAACTTTTTCAATCTGGACCCAATCTTCAGATTATTTATATTTCTACATAAATAATGCAGACAATATCTTTTTTATTTAAACGGGCTGCAATGTAAACCTTTGGGGCAGCAGCACTCCATCGATGTACCCCACGCTTTAACTCACCATACAACTGTGTGTTACTTCTTATTGTGTTACCAAGGGTTATCAACATTTACATTGAGGGCATTTAGCAGACACTTTTATCCAATGCGACTTACGATAAGTACATTTGTCACATTTGTCAAGCTGTGCATTAAGCATCAAAAAATTATGTTGCGAATATTTTGCACTCTGAAGTCATTTAGGTCAATCGATTTAATTGTATTCTTTGGGGATTGGGGGGGGGGGGGGGGGGGGGGGGGGGGGGGGGCAAAGCGGGTCACTCACTTGCCAAGCCAGACGACTCACATTATGGCAACGGTGCAGCTGAATGATGTATCAGACTTTGAGGAAATACAAAGTACACCAAACAGCGATGGGGATGGGGATTCAGACCTCATCCCTACAATCCTGACTCTTTCCAAGTTCATTAGCTGAGATGGTTATGGTTGAGATGGTTATTTTAGGTTTTTGGATCCGGTTGTCCATTACTTCAAATAGTGATCCTTTTTATGGCACTTATACATGTTTTTTCTTGCACTTTTATTTTACATTTCTCTTTGAAATGATTGTCTTTTCGTAATGTTTGTGTTTGAAGGGACAAAGTGACCCATGCTTGTGTTGTGTTCCCACCCTTTAGGAAGCATTGATGGAGGAGTATGCCATTGCCGCCCAGCTATGGAAGCTGAGCACTTGTGATGTGTGTGAGATAGCGAGGAACAGTGTCCTGCAGAGCGGCCTCTCCCACCAGGTACAGGATAGTAGCTTCCCACCTGGATAGTATCACTATCACACTACAGCTTCCCATCTAGATAGTATCACTATCACACTACAGCTTCCCACCTGGATAGTATCACTATCACACTACAGCTTCCCACCTGGATAGTATCACTATCACACTACAGCTTCCCACCTAGATAGTATCACTATCACACTACAGCTTCCCACCTGGATAGTATCACTATCACACTACAGCTTCCCACCTGGATAGTATCACTATCACACTACAGCTTCCCACCTAGATAGTATCACTATCACACTACAGCTTCCCACCTAGATAGTATCACTATCACACTACAGCTTCCCACCTGGATAGTATCACTATCACACTACAGCTTCCCACCTAGATAGTATCACTATCACACTACAGCTTCCCACCTAGATAGTATCACTATCACACTACAGCTTCCCACCTGGATAGTATCACTATCACACTACAGCTTCCCACCTGGATAGTATCACTATCACACTACAGCTTCCCACCTAGATAGTATCACTATCACACTACAGCTTCCCACCTAGATAGTATCACTATCACACTACAGCTTCCCACCTGGATAGTATCACTATCACACTACAGCTTCCCACCTAGATAGTATCACTATCACACTACAGCTTCCCACCTAGATAGTATCACTATCACACTACAGCTTCCCATCTAGATAGTATCACTATCACACTACAGCTTCCCACCTAGATAGTATCACTATCACACTACAGCTTCCCACCTGGATAGTATCACTATAACACTACAGCTTCCCACCTAGATAGTATCACTATCACACTACAGCTTCCCACCTGGATAGTATCACTATCACACTACAGCTTCCCACCTAGATAGTATCACTATCACACTACAGCTTCCCACCTGGATAGTATCACTATCACACTACAGCTTCCCACCTAGATAGTATCACTATCACACTACAGCTTCCCACCTAGATAGTATCACTATCACACTACAGCTTCCCACCTAGATAGTATCACTATCACACTACAGCTTCCCACCTGGATAGTATCACTATCACACTACAGCTTCCCACCTGGATAGTATCACTATCACACTACAGCTTCCCACCTGGATAGTATCACTATCACACTACAGCTTCCCACCTAGATAGTATCACTATCACACTACAGCTTCCCACCTGGATAGTATCACTATCACACTACAGCTTCCCACCTAGATAATATCACTATCACACTACAGCTTCCCACCTGGATAGTATCACTATCACACTACAGCTTCCCACCTAGATAGTATCACTATCACACTACAGCTTCCCACCTGGATAGTATCACTATCACACTACAGCTTCCCACCTAGATAGTATCACTATCACACTACAGCTTCCCACCTAGATAGTATCACTATCACACTACAGCTTCCCACCTAGATAGTATCACTATCACACTACAGCTTCCCACCTAGATAGTATCACTATCACACTACAGCTTCCCACCTAGATAGTGTCACTATCACACTACAGCTTCCCACCTAGATAGTATCACTATCACACTACAGCTTCCCACCTAGATAGTATCACTATCACACTACAGCTTCCCACCTAGATAGTATCACTATCATACTACAGCTTCCCACCTAGATAGTATCACTATCACACTATAGCACCCCACCTAGATAGTATCACTATCACACTATAGCACCCCACCTAGATAGTATCACTATCACACTATAGCACCCCACCTAGATAGTATCACTATCACACTATAGCACCCCACCTAGATAGTATCACTATCACACTATAGCACCCCACCTAGATAGTATCACTATCACACTATAGCACCCCACCTACACTAGTCACCCACAACACTAGTCTAGCTAGCAGAACAATAGTCTAGTAAGCACGACACTAGTAAAATTAGCGTAACACTAGCCTAACTAGCTAGCATGACACTAGTTGAGCTAGCATAATACTAGTCAATCTAGTACAAGACTAGTCTAGCTAGGGTTAAACCTTTGCAGTGATATTATGTGGGTATCTGGTGTGTCTTGATGGGCCAGTATAACTTGCATACACTAATTAAGTATAACTAGCATAACACTAATTAAGTATAACTAGCATACACTAATTAAGTATAACTAGCATACACTAATTAAGTATAACTAGCATACACTAATTGAGTATAACTAGCATAACACTAATTAAGTATAACTAGCATAACACTAATTTAGCGTGCTGGATGCTAACCAACAACCCCATCACCCCACCCAGGAGAAACAGCACTTCCTGGGTCCAAATTACCTGCAGGACGGCCCACAGGGGAACGACATTAGGCGGACCAATGTGGCCCAGATCCGGCTGGCGTACCGCCATGAGACGCTGTGCAACGAGCTCAGCTTCCTGGTGGATTCCGTGAAAATGGAAGCTTCGGCCACGCCCGGCCAGTGACCGCACCTCTCCCTTCCTACCAGTACATACAGGTCCCATGGCACAATGACATCACATGAAATGATCCGTGCCTTACCAGTTTCACTCTTTTGTGTTTTGTTTTTTTACCATACTATAACTATAGTACTATATACTATAAGGGCTCCTATTGTATTTTGTGGGTTGTTTTTTTTACTAGTGTTGTTATGGAAGTTATTACAGCACCGTAACTACAAGGGCTCCGGTTGTATTTTGTGGTGTTTGTTTGTTTTTTTAACTTGAGTTGTTATGTTAGTATCGCCGTAATTTGTATTTTGCGTCATGTTGATTGGCTATTCCAGGCCAATTTTCAAGATCTATTTCTTTGTGACAACACAAGTGGGAGTGTCCACTCAGATGCATGATGAACAGATCCAGTTACCAGTTGAGACCAGTTGACTTTGAAATGGTTGCTCATCTACATGACACCAGGTGGTAAATCAACCAAATTTGAACTGTATTCCCGGCACTATTTGTGTGTGAGTTTGCTGCCCCCTAAAGGTCAACATCCTCCATACAATACTGAGCTGTATTGTGTGGTTGTGGTTAGATCAGAAACATGATGCCCTTTCTGTCTGTAGAAGTTTGTCTTTTTGAAATTATGTTCAATAAAGCATAGTTTTATTTTGTATAGGAGTATTAGTAGTAGTATCATTTTGTGCGATGTTTATTGATAATAGTATACCAATACATACTGAATCACAGTCTGTGCCACTGCATGCATCCCATGCTTATACATCCCTCAGTACAGTCAGGCAGTACATTCATGTGGACTTTTTTACTTAGTATCTTTTTGTTGTCCATATTATTGAGGCAGTTTTCCTTTTTTGCCAGCCTGTTTATGTTGTGTGTGATGTACTGGGACCTTGAATTCGCCACGGGGATCAATAAAGTATCTATCTATCTATCTATCTATCTATCTATCTATCTATCTATCTATCTATCTATCTATCTATCTATCTATCCATCCATCCATCCATCCATCCATCCATCCATCCATCCATCTATCTATCTATCCACCCACCTCTCTCTCTCTCTCTCTCTCTCTATCTATCTAATGAGGAATCAGTAATTCTTTTTTTATATTTTTGATTGCAGTAACTATACCGGAAATGTCACTTTGTCAATGGTATTAACTCATTCAGTGGCAGAAAAGTCCCAAACATAAAGTGTGTAGTTGCTCAACATGAACCATATGTTCACATGATAGTTCATGTTCCAGGCATGAGTGTGAGTAGGATGTACTAGGGGTCATTTGGGGTCATAGGGGTCAAACACAGCCAAGGGACAGTGTTAACCAATGTGCTGCCCTCTCTCTCCTCCTGTAGAGACAGTCCATCAGTGGTGAATTCCTCATTGTCACTGCTGTCTTCAGGCTCACCCATAAGCTGGTGGAGATGTCTGAAATGTTCCTGGCATTTTTCTTTGAAATTATTACCATTTTTGCAGGGGTGACATTGTTGTTCATGCACTAAGCACTGTTCTCTCTTGGATCCACCACTGTTCCAATCAGTGAGACGATTTTAAGTGCTCATACATTTTATCCAAGGTTGGCAGGTATGTGTGTAGACTGTAGTAGTAGTGTAGATTCTAGTGGCCACTGTTGTATTGTTGAAAGTACAAGGTACAAGGCATTGACTAATATTGATTGTAATTTAATGTAAGTGTAGCCTGTATTGCCCAGTATTGATGAATATTGATTGTAATGGTGTAGCCTGTAGTACCCAGTATTGACTAGAATTGATTGTAATATCATGCATTGAGTAGCCTGTAGTACCCAGTATTGAACAGTGTAGACTGTAGAAAACATAATGAGTATTAGGCTATTTGCTTATGTCCTTCAATTGCATTGTTCTCCAATCTATTTTAGCTGTGTTCTTCTTGGTGTGCAGGTATGGATAGTGAAGTTGTCATTTTTGTTATCATGATGCTGATATATAGGTTCCTTAGCAGATGCACATTGTTAAGATTGCTGGTGATGCATTCCAGGAAGAATTGCCCCAATTCTTCAACAAAATCTCTTCTGAGTGGTCTAAAATTGGCTCACATCAACAAGAGGTAGTGAACTTAACATCCTCAGAGCAGTTCACTCAATAATAAAGATGTAATTTTTAACAAATTACCCTGAAATTGTAGCTCATAAATCTTACCTGCACCACCTTTTAACTGATTTTCACTGCAAATATGAACTTTATTCTCCAACTTGAATCGTACATGCTTCTTAAAGAACTTCTCAACATGAATACTAGCACAACCAACATTAGCTCCTCTTTATTTGTGTTCTTTATTACACATTAAATAGGAGTGGTGAGATTCATGGCAAAAAAATAGACTCATTTGAGATCGATCACCAGGACAGCATCCACAACAGGCGTGGAGTGGTCATCCATTCACCCACTCCAAGAGATCTGGACCCAGTCGCACTCCCTAATCACATACACCCAGGAGCCCAACTCCATTAAAGCAACATTCATTTAGACACACCAAAGAAATTAAGCACAATTTACAAAATATGCACCTTTCAGTATCACAACTATACAAAGGTTGTTAAAATACGATCAAGGTATAAATGATACATTTCCAAAAATCAGCGGTTGGCACGCAATAAGAGGGACATTACCATTTTTTCAGTAAAACTATTTTTCAGGAAACAGTTTTGTGAACAAGTGGATTCTAGAATCAAAATCGCATCAACAGTTATCTACTTCATGAGCAAGAGGTAATACAGTGGGTTCAAATCCATTCATCATATTCCATGTCTGTCCTCTCCACCAAACAGAAACAGTATTTGTTATTTGGAAGCGGGACAGTGAATGTTTCCTTTGACTCTCCACTGCCCACATCGACTGATGCTATCTCGAAGGTGTCCCCGCACAACGTTTACTATTTGCAGCCCCAAAAGAGAATCTGTTGTTTTTTCCTCCTCCAAATTTGAATGTCAAAACCAAATGAATGGCAATTTGTGCCTCATTTACAAAAAAAAAAAAAGCTTGTTACATCACTTCAATTCACATACACAAGTGATTAGGGTAAATTATTTCACTGGACAATAACTTGTTTGAAAGGCAGCCCAGCAGACAATTTGAGAAGATTAGCAAGTGAATCAAAAACCTGAAAAGGCCAAACAACAGGAGGAAGCTCAATTTCACCAACATATTAAACATCCTCCGTGACACCAGACTAAGCTAATTATCTACAATTTGGGGGAAAATAAGATGGGGGCTGGAAGGAAAGTTTTTTAAAAGGCTATTGTTGAAATAAACCTGTGTGCAGCCATAGAGGAAGTATGGACTATGTTAACAAATTGCACAGAAAGTATCTAGAAGCAAGAGAATATAAAAGCATGGGTCTGGTAGGTCTACTAACAGCGTATTCATTAAATCATACATTTCTTCAAACAAACTTCTGGTGGTTTTGGTTTTCAGACATGGGAAAGTAATGAACGCTTGAAAGTGACAGATTTCTACTATGGTCACAGTTCCACATTCCTGGCTCTGTCGCCTCTATTATACAGTATTAGCAACAATTATGTCTAAGGGCATTAAGGACACGATGCATGCAAGGACAACATCTTCTGTAGGCAATAGATCACTACCCACGCAATACAAAAGGCAGATGGGTTTCAAAGTAATTAGGAGACAATTAGGGTGTTAAAACATTCTGGGAAGAGCAGTTCTCATGCATACTTTGATCAACAACATAACTTTAAATGACATTATCAAGTCATATCTAGACGTTCTAAGAGGAATGGGACATTACACAGTGGCTAGTACATCTGGACTTTATCCAGCTAAGTGCTGGTCCATTTTCCATGTCTTATTTTTTTCCGAATTCAATGGGATGTAAATTTGTTCTTTGGCATCCCATAGGATTTGAAGGAATCACCAAACTGTCTATAGGTCATGGCCTCATAGAAGAGTAAAACAAGTTGCTACTTAACACATCGTTCCAAAGGGAGTCATGACTCTCAGATCTGCATTCAATTCCTCCCAATTCAGTAGAGCTTCCTCCTAGCAAGTCAAACTTCTTGACCAATGCATGTGTGCCACTGGTTCTAGACAGAAGATAAGATCAAGCTAACTGGTTACTTAGTAGCAAAAAAAAAAGAACATAAAAAAAAGAAATGCAGCTGAATCTAGTTCATTTTAGAATTCAGTACGGTGGGCACTAAGAAATAGAGTAATAATTTAGTGTAATGTACAAATGTATTACTTAAAATGTTCAACTTGTTTTCTCTCCAGTCTGTTGAAACGCGTGGGGGGCTTGTTTCTTTACATTAGAGTACACTTTGTCTTTGACTTCTTCTTCTTCTTCTTGCCGTCCTTGCTCATCTTCTCCTTGTGTTTCCGGATTTCTCGCACTAATGTGTAAAAGGCATCGTCCACGCCCTGGGAAATGAGTACACAAACAGATGCATTGTTACAGTTACACAAAGCCAGGTGGATGCAAAGGGGCACATGTGTGCTGTGCCATCATGTGTGGTGCCTTTGATTGTGTCAAGATGATTCTGGAAACCTCATTTCAAAAAGAATGCAATTAGCTACAGAAGGAGAGGAAGGCAATTTAATAAACAAATCAAAAACAAATCCAATTCATGCCATATTTCAATGTAGAATTGAACCACAACAAATGGTAAATGATGTGTTTATATGGTATGGTTAAAGCTAGGGAGACACCAGCCAGAGGAGGATAGATTCTGAAACCATCCAACCAATAAAACAATCCCAGCCTTCCCTTCAGGCCTCCAGTCACTCCCCCCAAACCAGTGAGGATCTTCCCCAGTAGGTGCACAGCCTTGTGGAAGACTCCAGCCATGTGCAATGAGTGCAGAAGTAGCCAGGTAGGAAGGTAGGTAGACTGACAGGTAGGCCATCTCAACATAATAACCTAACCTTTGGGTCGAATGAAATGATTGGACGGGCCTATTTACTGTGAAAGCCGCAGATAATGTTATTTGGTGTTATTTTTGTCAGTGCATTTATTGACGCTGGACGTAAAGTCAATGATAAGTTGCTTCAAAAATTAATTGCTTACCCTAGCGTTAACATACAAGGCCAGGCACGTCATGAATTACAGAACAGTGGAAAAAACTATTCTAACTATGACTAACAAAACTGCATCAACTATTTACACGTTACGACACCAATAAGCAACATTTTCTAGTAAGAATCGGACCAGTGGGGAAAGAAAAAAAACCTCAACCTCTTTTGATATTAATAATGAATAAATATAACAGCCATAATTGCAGGCATATGAATGTAGTGGACCACTAGTGATGCAATAAGAGGACTGTGTTAGGATGTCAATAGGCCGTTACCTCCACCATGTCCTACAATTCGTACAATGCCCATGGTGAGGATTGTCAACCTGATTTATTTGCATGCTTAAAGTCATCAAAAATTGCCCTTGGTGCAATTAAATTACATCATATCATAAAGAACCAATCATAAAGAACAATCCCTTTCAATGTAAAAAGGACATTACCAAAGCTATTGAGGGTCAACGCTGAATTTGGAAAGGGGCAACGTAACCCAGGTGCAAAAAGCACTTCAGACAAGAGAACCAGAAATATGTTTGACTGAAAGACAGAGATAGCAAGAGGTGTCCAACAGAAAAGAAAAAAAACACTTTCTGACCAGTGTAGTCAAATTTTTCTACCAGCCTCTCCAATACTGGACGCAGAAAACCTTCACAACAGCAAGTTTACCGTCAGTCGCAATAAAGCAAAATATAATACTACATTAATCACTTGTTGAATTGCCAGACCACTTCCCAGATTGTCCCGCGTGTTGATTTGTTTGGGGGGTGGGTTACAGAATGATCAACCACAAAACACAAGACCACCACCAGAAGAGGAAAGGAGATCACCCATCCATTGTTCCTGGTTAGTAAGCATCTCAGAGACCCCGCCCCACCAAGCAAGTTAGCAGAAAGCCCCAACCTTTCATTAAGTGACCTCAAACAAAAACATCCCCACACACACACACACACACACACACACACACACACACACACACACACACACACACACACACACACACACACACACACACACACACACACACACACACACACACACACACACACACACACACACACACACACACACACACACCTGGCAGCAGAGGGAGGGGGGACTTACCCCTTTGGCGGGGGCTGAACTTACCCCTGTTTTGTATTTTTTTACATCACAACACACTTTTTAAGCTTGACACAGCGTGGCGTCTTTTCCTCCTTGCAGAGCTTACTGAGTCGGTGCAGCCTGATCTCCCGCACCAGAGTGTAAAAGGCATCCTCCACTCTCTGCGAGACACAACCTCCCTCAGTGTTAAGGTACACAGGGGGCACATGCAATGCAGTGCACACAAGCACCAATGGTGTACAGATACAAGGCTCCTGTGTGTGTACACATGATAGGACACGTCACACAGAAGGTCTGACACGTTACCATGGGGGGTACAGTAGGACTATTAGGACATTTGGCTTGAGTGTGCTTGGCCTTGGTAGATGGCAAGACAAGTGTTGTGGGCTTTGGGTTCACTGTGCTCTCATGACAGTGGGAAGCGGGGCGGACACGCGAGCCAGGACTGAAACGCCACGTAAAGTCAACAACAAGCACAAGTGGAGAGAGAAACAGATTGGCAGAGCCGTGAATCACCAGTGGCAGCACCCAACAGTCTGTGATTGCCCTCATTGATAGAAGACCAGGAAAGGTCATGAATCCATGTGATGGCGCTACTACACACAACGCCATGCACCCAACACACACACAACCCTGCACCTTCCCAAGCATTGTACAGACAAACGGGTCGATAAGCAGAATAATTAATGTCCTGTCGTACAGGCTCCATGAAACAATATCTATGTTTATGTTGATTAATAACGAATCGGAATCCATCCAAGGCCTTGATTAATTAATTGACATGAGCATGATAGGTAGCATGCAGTGAAACCCTAATCACCCATTTATATTTCAAATGAGGAACTATAGAACAGGGTCCCAAGAGGTCTCCAAGCAGAACATCATCAAGAAGTGCCCAGAGAGCCACTGAAACACAAATCACAGGCACCGCAAGAAGAGAACACACTAGATCATCTGTAGAACACCAACACAACTATGAAAATGTGATTCAAAGACTCCAGACACACCATGACCAACAATGAATTTAAAAAGCAGCACAGATCAAATCTTTAAATTACTAGATTGAAATAGGATTATGAGGAGATGGCTACAGCTGTTTCGTTAGTACCAAGGAGAGCACATATAAGGCATTTGAAGCCATGAAGGGTCAAAATAATGCACATGGGAGATACATGTTTCTACATCACTAAATAAACAGAGCCCACACATGTTGGTGTCCCTGCTGGAGCCCACCTGTCTGGTTTTGGCTGAGGTCTCGATGAAGGGGATGCCGTAGCTGCGGGCCAGGTCCTGGGCCTGCTTGGAGTCCACAGTCCGGGACGGGAGGTCACACTTGTTCCCCACCAGGACCATGGGCACGTCCTCAGAGTCCTTCACCCGCTTGATCTGCTCTCTGGGAACAGCACAGGGTTCTTCAGAAGGTAGACGCGCACTCCACAAACATTCATGCATGAGACTATTTGCAGCCATATTCATTACATCTATCAGCATTTGTGTCCAGTTATGTTTCCGTAATTGGACCATAGTGGACATGCTGCTCCATTTATCTTGGCATTCATTTAGTTATAATCCCCAGTGTACAAACCATCAGGAGGACAGCCAGGGACCCCCCCACTGCCTGACTCCACAGGCTCCGTAGCGCTCACCTATAGTGGTGAATGTCCTCAAAGGACTTGGTGTTGTTGATGGCAAAGACACAGAGGAAGCCCTCGCCGGTCCTCATGTACTGGTCCCGCATGGCGCTGTACTCCTCCTGCCCTGCAGTGTCCAGGATGTCCAGTAGACACGTCTCCCCGTCAATCACCACCTGCTTCCTGTACGAATCCTGCAGAAAGGAGGCGGGACTTCAGCACGCTCTTCAGCAATATGACCCAACATTCCCTTACATTTCAATGTGGATGCATTCACATCAGGGTGCAAGATAAGAAATAATGGATTTCATTGTGTTGACTCATCTTAAATAGTTATGACTGTGTTGATCTTATCCAATAATACATAGACCCGGTTAGCGACAAGTAGAAAACATGGCATTTGGATTTTTTATTCTTGTTTTTCAAGAGAACTCAAATTCCCAATCCCAAGGGTCAGTCCATCATCAGGTGAACAACCCGTTTTTGGTACTTTTAACAGAATTGTGCTCACATTTTTGTCAGTAGTCAATTTTCATGGGCTTAGGTATGAAAGCTGTTGTTATACCTCCCTACCCCACAAATACCCACACAGATTTACTGTGACAAAAAGGTTCATACGTAGAGAATAGCTCAACATAAAAGACATAGACTTTACCTCGATGGTTGGGTCATACTCGTCCACAAAATGGTTTTGGATGAGCTGGATGGTCAATGCGCTCTTGCCTACACCTCCAGCCCCCACCACCACCAGCTTATACTCCGTCATGATTCACCTGGGGAACAGCAAGGGTGACAGTGTGTAAGCATTCTATCTATATCAGGCGTGTCATTATAAATATATATACACACATACATACATACATACATACACACATTATGTATTATTCACTACAAAGAAGAGGTTTTGAAAGTGCTTGCAAACTACAAAGACAATGAGTGTCAGAAGTGGGGATGGTATATGATGGTCAAAAGCTACACAAGTAGCAGAGGAATCATTATGCTGCAACTTTAAATAGAAATAAGGGACACTACACGTTTTCAGAAACTCTGATAAGGCTATGGCACTGCGTACTACACATAGTGCATTTGAACACTGTGGAAGGAGCACAGTGAGCTTTTAATGTGGTAAGCAAGTGTGCAACTGGGTCTAGACAATGTTGATAGACAAAACAGTAGTTCTATAGATACAGAATGTAATGCAAACTTAACATCAAGCTAAACAAGGTGATTGTTGAAAATGGTGGTAAAGAAACCAAATGGGATATGGTTTATTTCCTATGTTATTGGTTTAAATACACACAATATCACCATATAACCAACATTTTTGTATTACACTTGTTGAATTTCAAAAAGATATGTACTTAAGAGTCTGTAGGATATGTGCTTTGAAGTCTTAATGAATACAATTGATTTGAATACTGAAAAAGCCATACTGGAATGAACATGGATTTAGTCAATTATTGCAAACTAAACAGCTATGCACATTAACTTTGACTATTCTAGTTCCTGAGCTTTCCTTGTCCAGAATGTGTGCATGAATTTACCAAAGGCTCAGAAAATGTTAATTGGATGAAAATCAATCCTCATGAATACTAGGAGGGGCAGTGGGTGATTGGACAATACATGAAAGAATAGGCCACTAGACACTGCAAGAAATGTTGTCCTTTTAAATGTGGTGAAACACAGAACATATATAGAATTCACGTTTAACCACACTAGTTTTCCAGTGTCGTAATCAAATAATGTGATAAATGTTAGCCTAACCGGGCAACTTACGACGGATAACCTGTCTGTCTAACATGTTTGGAGGCGTGGCTACACATTCGCATTGATGGCAACGATCTGGGCTTTAATGAGGTGTGCTGAAAGCTCATAAAAGGACACTGACTAGCTTTAAGACCAGTACAGTGCCCGATTACGGTGGCAAAGTAAGAACATAATAATTATATAGCCGGGACAAATCTATTGAACACTGTGCCTGAAAGCACAGTTAAGATCACTCCTACATGTATATTTAGGGGAATGTAGGCTACTGGCTAAAGCAATGATGAACTCACCTCGGGCATAAATCCATAACAATACATTAAATATACAAAATTGAAACTGGGCGACAGCTTTGAAAACAATCATCATTAGTGTCAGGCAGAACTTACAGTACATTGCTAACATACTTGTGTGAATAGCCCTGGGCTCCAGGAGGAGTTCCCAAGCATGTTCTCTCGTGGAGACAGACAAGGGACTAGTTTTAAAGTTCAGGCTTCTCACATCGGGAGGAAGTATGGAATAGGTAATAGTCATCTTTTAGTAACCAGACCGACACATATTTGAGTACTACAAACACACACACACACACACACACACATCTGAAGACGAAGAATAATGACGTGAAGTTGGAGTCGTCAGATCCTACTGGTCTACACTAAAGGAGGTACCCTACCCTGGGAACCAAGGAATGGTCGAGGGCTTGCAACATAATAGGTCGTCATTAGCCGTCTTATCTTAACCTGTGGGATATAAACCTGTGCGGTATTCCTATTAGAACTGTCAATAAGCTGTTGGCCAATGGCCGTCGTGCTCGGGCAGACATTGACATTTGACTCTAGGTTTAAACATCTTAAAACAAGTTTAAAGACTGCCTAAACAGAACCACGCGCATTATGTGCAGCAGAAAGCAGCCTATCTTTGCTGGTCTATATGGATTAACTATCAAATGGTGACCGAGGAACATGCCTTGCCAACGTTGTCAAAACATAGCCTCCTGCTTACGACAATGCAGGCTAATCGGACTTCTATTTTCAATAGGCCTTATAACTTTAACACGCACTGGTGCCAAGCAATTAGACACTTTATTTAAAGGAAAAAACGAATGTGCTTCTACTCAGTATCCGTGCACTAACTGTTTAACGCCTGGCACCCAAGAGCCGAGTGGCCATTGTGTTGGACGGTTGTGTAAGTAGCAACCACAGCATTGGTTAGCCTAGCAAACGAGCACATTCGCAGCCCCAGTGTGTGAGAAGTTACCGTAATTAACGAAATCTTCTGCGATTTTAGAAAAATCAATATATACCACAGGACTGACAACCCAAAGCGTCCAATACGATTCACAATCAACAATGTGGACTATGCAGATACCGAGGCAGTAGTGAATAGGCGATTGCAAAGGTCTGCATTGCAGGGCCAGACATTGGGTTAACAATTGGGCGTAGTTGGCATTAAGAAGGGTACTTTCACTCGATAACGTTTCGCTAACACTTACGTCGTTCAAAGGTGATGTGTAAACAAATTAGTTCAATTACACAATGGTGGACATCATTCTCCCTTTGTAATTCCCCAATTGGTCACACATTTACCAAATCTAAGCTATTAGTTTTACCTTTAGCTTGTGCAGTTCCGCGTCCGAAGTGGCGACCAAATAAGTCAAGCTGATAATCCTCCTTTTTCACTCGATCTCTGCATTTCCTATGTCAATTTGAAACGCCCGCATTTACGTTGGTAGAATTTGTTTGTAACGAAACCCGAACGATAAAAACGTTTGGTAATTAATCGATTGAACTTTCCATTTGGCCCAGCGCTTGGCCTAACTGCGAGGTGGGAGTCTGGGCGGAGGAGACCGGGTGGAGTACAGCTCTCTTTACCCACAAAGCATCGCGCTCTCAGCCATAGAAATACACACATCCAGTGGTTACGACAGTCTTAGTTTTATGTGACATTACGAAAGAGAGTGTCTAAAGAGTGCCAATTTACCAATATGATTGATAAACATGCTTTTAACGTGTACTTATTTGTAATAATATAAAATGATAACTTGTTTTGGGGGAAAGGGCTAGGGTCACGATCATCATAGATGTACTGCCTGTCTAGTGACTCGACCATTCATTCCTAAAATACACTCTACAACATCGCACATAATTATAATTTTTATGATCATGTTGAAATGCGTTACAACACAAATAGAGACACTACTGCTTCTTAACAACTTCAACATGTAAGCGATTTGGTGTCAAGAACAGGACGTAAACCTGCGAACATGCACCTCTCCCGACTGCAGAAGAGTCAACAAAGCACAGGGGGCGACTCCACTATATATAGGCTCTAAATATAACTGGAATGTGCTAGAGGGACGTCATCCACAAGCCAGGAAACGATTTGGCGATCCATTCTTTTTTGTCATCACAAGCAGTTACAGTGCGCTACATAGTCGCAAAATGGGATCTAAATAGGTGTCAAATGAAAACATAAATATCATATCCATTATATGTATTTCTTACGTTGATTGTGATTTTCAAACGTATTTAAACAATTTGGCCATAGTGTGATTGCATTTCTGGTCACACAATATACAGGAGAAAGAAAAACAATCAATATTTCAAGGCTATATCTTAAATGAGCGTAGAATATATATCAATATTCATTATAAAATCTGTTAAAATATATATGAGTTGTTTCAGGCGGCGCTACTCTCTTCTAAGTCACCGTTCACCAGAATAAAGTTAATAGTAGCCAATATAATAATTGTAATAGATACGTTGTTCATTTTGTGCATTTTTGTATAATTCAGAAACCTCACGGGTCCACAGGAATCCCCGCTCCCCGCCCTGAAGATGACTGCAATGAAAGATCCAGTAGTGTGTTCAATCTTTCACACAGTTTGGGACTAAACTCCACTTCTGTTACTACTCCCCGTCTGTCCCGCTCTGCTACAAACCAAATATTGATGGAATTATGAGCTACAATTGTGTGTAGACTTGACAAGGTTTAGGTTACTCTAAAATGAAGCCGATCGGTTCAATAGCCTTGACAAAAGTTGTTCAACGTCAGGACAATATTTTAGAGCAGTTGATAAAAACATTTCCACACTTTCCTCAAATCGCATATAGGCCGATACACAATTACAAATACATGCCATACAAAATATCAACCACAAAGTGGCAGCAAATGTCCAGTTATAAGGTCTGATTCAGATATAGTTTTAATGGTTTACAAACGTATACGAGGCCCCATTGAAACTCCTTAACAGCCCACAACTAGGCCTACTATGAAAAAAATCTGAAATTATCGTGAAAATTCAGTCTACGGCACAGTTCATACTATAATGCATCCCAAAATAATAGGCTTAACTATTCTGTTAAAAATAAACTCAAGGCTAAGGCATTATATAGGCTATAGCCTACGTTTCACATAATGTAGGCCTAGGCCAATGACTCATTTTTAGTTTGAACTTGGACCATTTGGTAACGCATTTTTGCCTTATTGGGATCTTAGTAAATGTGCCAGGATAATTTGCTTAACTGAGCAATTAAAGATAGAACGCATTTGAAAATTGTTCTTAAAGTTTTCTTGGGAAAAAGTTGCCCCCATAAATACCTATTAGAAAGAAAAAAACATGTATTCATAACCCTAATGGAAAATAACACATTTTACACAATCAATATAAATGTGCTCATCTTTACTGTGTCCCTGCTAACAATGTAGATGTAGCATTGGTTTTAAAAGATGGGTTACACAGAAAATGTATTAGCTCTTCTCGCTTCAAACCCCCATCTCCCCCCTTAAGGAGCAGACGGAAGCCTATTGCACCTTTAAAATAGTCCACAATTCCTTGCGGTGTCCCAGTTACTGTGTCATGTATTATCACAGAGGAATGGGCAGAGGGTCGTTTTCCGCAGTCTCTTGGTAAGACCGCCAGGGATAAAGCACAGGACCACTTCAAACTTTCTGCTGACGGACCTACGGACCAAACGGTCATACGATTCTACGGTATTTGTTCTTTTATGCTTAGTACTGCATAGCAAATGTTACTTTGTCGCATTTGGTTGAAGGTATAGTGGGCAATGGTGGAGAGGAATACATTGGCGGAATTCCTTCTATCACATATATTTTCCATAAACTTCAGTCTGGAAACGAAGGGTAAAGTGGACTCTAATTCCGTGGTCAGTTAGGCTATAGCCTAATGTATAGCCCATATATAAAGGTACCAATATTTGGCTAATTTTATCCAGGAATTAGCCGATGCTCAGCCATAATACCATTGTGTGTGATATAACGGAATTTTACGCCAAGAGTCTGTAAGTGTAATAGTTTAAGCGACATTTCTTCAACTCAATGCAATGCGCCTCTGTTGGTTTATTTTGGCTAATGATTGTGCCAATCTTAACAAACCATGTCATTTGTAGAAACCTGCATCATTGTGATGAAGCACCCATGAATTAAATTCGTATCTTTTAATACAAAAGCCAGATCTGCTCTTGAGACTTGCCCATCAAGGTTTTCTGGTTGGAATTACTTCTGTCTTTCATGATACACTTCACGAAGTAAATGGAATATCAGGATTATTTGGGATACTTGGAATGTGCAATGTGGACGTACACAGCAGGCAACGCTTAATGTTAAGCATTAATTATGAAAGTTACATAGTAGTTTGGTTGGCATGTCAACTCCAGATGTTGGCAAGTCGATCACTTTTTTGAGTCAAGCTGTTATTGTTTTTAATCACGGTATATTGTACAAGCCTTATTATGTATAGAAAGTAGGAAAGCCTCATAGTGGAGCGAGAGTCATGTGTATCTGCCAAAAAGTAGGCTATGGATGTATGCAATTTCATTTCAATATAATGTGACATTGAATCATTCAATGCATGCTTTTATGAAGTAGGCGCACCGCCATTAAAATCTACGAAATGTTTAGAGGCCTACTATTATTTCGCCTGCTCTGCTGCAGATTCTGTTGGCAGTGAAAAGCTCAGAGTCGTGAATCTGGCATGGAAACAAAGGCGACATTATTGATGCCTAAAACGTGCGGTCCAGATGTTCATGGTTCTGCTAACACTGACCTCTTGGCCGGAGAGGGGGCTGATCTGGATTCTGGGGGCTAATAGTTTAACAGCCATGCAGGCTGCTTCCAACAGGGACACAGGACAGTTTGCGGGGACTCGGGGCTTTCATACTAGTCATGCGATTTAATTTAATTCCTGTGCCTTTATAGATCTTCAGATTGGAATTTTATCCTAAATTCAAAGCTACTGCATAATACCGTTCCCAGCTTTCAGTCCATCTGCATCTGGCTACATCTGGAGAGTAGCCTACACAGTCTAACTGCAACTCTGGCGTTGAACCGTTGAATCTTTGTAACCGTTATTGGTGCTGCTGTATAACATTTGTTTTTCACATGACACATACAAATGTTTACTATACAAGTAACCTAACAGAAGAAAACTTGTAAAATTATTATTTTTTATAATTTTACAAGTTTTCCCATTAAATATTGCAAATGCCAACTCTTATTGTCATACAGCGCAACATTTCAAAGTCATTATCCATTATTAAATCGGGAAACATGAAGTGTTCTCATGAAAATCTAATCAGTTTACCCAGAATGGGAATGTTGGTCAGGTCTGTTATAACACATCGTCATGACTTTTAGATGCTCCATCAAAATCAAAAACAGACCTCTTGGCTTTTGATATTTTAAATCAATTTAAATTATATATTTTTGTGTCAATTATATATTCATCCCACATTTTTGGAGCAGTAGTTTGCCACTTGTAACCCAGACCCAGTTGTAGTGTGAAATGCTTCTGTGATCCAGTCTCCTTATATGGGTGGCAATGCTCAAACGGAGTGACTTGTTGACGAAGTCACTGTCCCAGGGTGGAGGGACCCACAGTTCTCCTATCTCTTCGAGTCACAGGCCAGCGATCTCTCTGCCCGGGAATGCAGAGTCTGATTGTTGTTCTCAGTTTGCAGCGCTTGAGCTGGATCAAGGCCCAGCTCTTTCATTTAGAACTGTTTAAAAGCATGACAGGACATAGTGTTGTTTTGCATGCCATGCTTGAGTGTCCCAAATGTGTGGGGTTTTCATACCCTTTGTATTCCTCTTGCAATTTGTATTTCCCTTTTGACTTCATTTGTGTGTTTTCTAGTTGGTCTATTAGTTTCCACCGGTGCTACTGCAATGGAACAGCCTGCGTCCTGGTTGGCCTTATCCCCTGAAATCTGTTTCACAAGTGGTCCGTTACTAATTACTATTATTTGGAATTAAAGTATTGTTGGAAATGGACACTCTGGAGTTTTAAGCACTAAAACCATTCCGTACTATCTACCTGTAATTACAAAATTACCTGAATGTCTTCAGGAGAAGTAAGAGCATTGTCCGGTGTTATGCTATCTTCAAAAAAATGGCCCTGCCCCCAAGTCATGTGGCCATTTGCAAGTATGGACTACATTGTTCTTTCATTGTAATGAACAGTGGTCTGCATTTGCTCGGAAAATGTGTTCATTAGCATCTGTAAGCTTCCCTGGTCGATCACCTGGTATAATGAACACTGCTCTGAGCTTTAACCTGCTACCCTTTCCCCGAGAATAGCACACAGTCTCCATTGTATTCAATGGCTTGTTTTAGTCTCATTTGCCAGCATGCCACAGTTTGTAGATTACTGAAGTATGTACGATGTAGGAATAATCCAACATCATTGTTGCTTACTGAATAAGAAGTAATAGCAAATGTGCCACCTGCAGCACTGTGGTTGAGGCCTGCTGTACTTAAGTAGGAAGGACAGAGACGTCTTATCCCCCTGAGCAGAGTAACTACATAGACACAGAGGACTTTACCTTGAGCAGAGTAACTACATAGACACAGAGCCAGGGACTTTACCTTGAGCAGAGTAACTACATAGACACAGAGCCAGAGACTTTACCTTGAGCAGAGTAACTACATAGACACAGAGCCAGGGACTTTACCTTGAGCAGAGTAACTACATAGACACAGAGCCAGGGACTTTACCTTGAGCAGAGTAACTACATAGACACAGAGCCAGAGACTTTACCTTGAGCAGAGTAACTACATAGACACAGAGCCAGAGACTTTACCTTGAGCAGAGTAACTACATAGACACAGAGGACTTTACCTTGAGCAGAGTAACTACATAGACACAGAGCCAGGGACTTTACCTTGAGCAGAGTAACTACATAGACACAGAGCCAGGGACTTTACCTTGAACAGAGTAACTACATAGACACAGAGCCAGGGACTTTACCTTGAGCAGAGTAACTACATAGACACAGAGCCAGGGACTTTACCTTGAGCAGAGTAACTACATAGACACAGAGCCAGGGACTTTACCTTGAGCAGAGTAACTACATAGACACAGAGCCAGGGACTTTACCTTGAGCAGAGTAACTACATAGACACAGAGGACTTTACCTTGAGCAGAGTAACTACATAGACACAGAGCCAGGGACTTTACCTTGAGCAGAGTAACTACATAGACACAGAGGACTTTACCTTGAGCAGAGTAACAACATAGACACAGAGCCAGGGACTTTACCTTGAGCAGAGTAACTACATAGACACAGAGGACTTTACCTTGAGCAGAGTAACTACATAGACACAGAGCCAGGGACTTTACCTTGAGCAGAGTAACTACATAGACACAGAGGACTTTACCTTGAGCAGAGTAACTACATAGACACAGAGCCAGAGACTTTACCTTGAACAGAGTAACTACATAGACACAGAGCCAGGGACTTTACCTTGAGCAGAGTAACTACATAGACACAGAGCCAGGGACTTTACCTTGAGCAGAGTAACTACATAGACACAGAGCCAGGGACTTTACCTTGAGCAGAGTAACTACATAGACACAGAGCCAGGGACTTTACCTTGAGCAGAGTAACTACATAGACACAGAGGACTTTACCTTGAGCAGAGTAACTACATAGACACAGAGCCAGGGACTTTACCTTGAGCAGAGTAACTACATAGACACAGAGCCAGGGACTTTACCTTGAGCAGAGTAACTACATAGACACAGAGCCAGGGACTTTACCTTGAGCAGAGTAACTACATAGACACAGAGGACTTTACCTTGAGCAGAGTAACTACATAGACACAGAGCCAGGGACTTTACCTCAACATATCCACGTGTTGTTTAGCAATGCGTTTACGTAGAAGCTCTACAGTCAAACTCAAAAGACCAAATGAACCATTTTGATTGTATTGTATTTAATGCAAATTATTGTTGACTATAAATGTATAATT
Organism: Urophycis tenuis; assembly: GCA_036785325.1. NCBI lineage: Eukaryota > Metazoa > Chordata > Actinopteri > Gadiformes > Phycidae > Urophycis > Urophycis tenuis. Next base: position 646,550 of record JAXIVH010000013.1, read on the forward strand.
TTACCTGCACTGGCGCAGAATTCTCCCCCTCTATCTTCCAGTGGAGAGCTGCGGTCCACGGAGGGACTGGGGGGACTGGGGGGGGGGGGGGGGGGGGGGGGGGGTGCTGCCACGGCCAGAGACGATGAAGGGGGCGTTGCAGTAGGCAGGCCTCCCTGTACCACTGTGCTGGCAGCAGCCTGCATCTTCACAACAGGTGGACAAACTACTGGTGTTTTCAGAAAGATTTCAATCATTGTTGAGTTTTTATATTTTGTGAATTTCGAGCAGCACTATTTTCTATTTTATTCACTATTTTATATAGTCGAATTTTGTCAAAAAATAGAAAAAAAAATATATGCGAGTCATTTAGTAACATTTTTTATTTTAAACGTCAAATGTCATCGCACTGTACTCATAAAGAGTGTACGTTTTACTATGACATTTAAATAATCTGAATTAAAGATAACTATTCAATATGCCATTTGACATTAACTCTAATGAATGTTATTAATTAACACTGCTCTATCAAAGTTTGGGTGGAGGCTAGAGAAGCTGAGGTGTTGGTGTTTACTATTGTACAACACATTTAATTGCTGTGAAAGATGTTTTGGCGCATCTATTTAGAAAGTGCTATAGGTACGATTTAAAGGCTTTTCGTTTGTGTGATTAGAATAGGCACATTTTTTATGCGTATGTGCTTTGGTTTCTTATATTTTTCTGTTTTCTCTCTATTTTGTATCGTTTATTAGTTGCAGGCCTGATGTAAAATTATCCTAATTTGCCAAATCTTCATGGGACTATAAACTGCGGTGGAAATACAGACAACAATGGGCTGTGTTTCCAGGAACTCCTTTAATTCCTTGAAAGTAGTTCCTGGGTCAAAATCATTTGGGTGCTTTGTGTGGAAAGGCTACTGTATATTTCCTTGAAGCCTTCTTGCATATAAAAGGGACTCTAGCTTACTACCAAGTCATTTTAGGCTACCGTAAATAGTTTGGTTTTATTCACCTCCTGATGACTTCCCATCAACATTTGCATGACTTACTGTATGCAAACACATTTGATAATTGTACATGTGCTTGAGGCCCTTTTTCATATAAAAGAGACCCCAAGTCTCCAGCTCACTCCTTGAGTGGTTTGGGTTAGAGTACGAGTAGAGTAGTATTGCATCACTTCCTGTAGGGATAGGGCCTCCACATTGATGATTGTAGTAAATCTTAATGCACTAATTAATGTAAAAGTGACCAGTTGTCTTTATCTTACTCCCAAATCATTCTAGGCCCCCACAAATGGTTTGCTTTTTGTATCTTGTGTTGACCTCTCAGTAAGGGATTGCATCATGTCCTGTAGGTCTAGAGCCACCAAATGTATCATCTTGGTCTCTGGCTTGCTCCCTAGTGTCCTAGATCCCTAGGGCAAATGCTAATTGTATCACTCCCTGTAGGGCTATGACCCCCTTGTTTGACAGTTTTAATAGTCTTTTGAAAATAGTTTGCATCAACCTTTAAATTTATTGATTGCATTTACACTTAAAAAGTGTAAAGTGTAAATGGGTTAAGTCGTATTCATTTGTCATGATTTTCTTGCTTTAAAAAAAAAAAAAAAAGTAAAAAAAAAAAAAAGTATATATAAAAAGTATATTCTTTGAAATTGACTTTTTGGCAAAACAATGGCATATATAACTTCATGGTAGCCCAAAAAATTATTGTGACTTAGGGCTAGTAGGGTTAGTTGGCACCTTCCTACCACAGCTGTGTGCCTACTCTTTCAGAAATCCAAAGCACCCAAACATCATTAAACAGTGACAAAAATAGCTCATAATATAGCGGCTAAAATAAACACAAAGACAAAGTCTTCAAACCGGCTGGAGGCCCGCCTCCCTCTCAGCCTCTGCCCCAGCTAACCATGATGTCTACTGCCACCCTGTCTATCAAGGTTCCACTGCTCTAATGGGCCCTGGTGTGCTGCACATGCATCACAGCAACGACAAAAGGCCTCCTCGTCCCTTTTGAACTGCCCCCAATAAAACCGCTCTGAGGCGCCTTGGCATTTTAGAGAGGCCGCCCCACAGTCCCATGAGCAGTTTTGAGCATTGCCTCCCTGCATGCCCTGGGAACAAACATGCCACCTCTCCTGGTGGGGGGCAGCCACCTCCTCCCTGACTCCACCCACTCCAGTATTGGCTCCAGGTCTGCATCCTGAGCCTGCTGGTTCTTCCATTGAGCTACATCCAACACCTCCAGCACCTGGGAGGTCAGACAGCCCCAGAGTGAGTTGCAGCCTTCCTCTGGCTGCTTGCAATAGTGCCAACCGCCAGATTCACCGTGGACAGGGTGTTGCGAGCCCTTGCTCTGTGCACAACTTGAAAGAAATATGATCAGAGTTTTTCCAACCAGCGGGTGATCTGTCGCTCCTTGAAGGACATTAACCACTGGAGGGCAGAGAGGTTGGTTTAGATACTCCCAGTATCTTTTCCTCGACAGTCCTAATGCCCTCGCCGCCAGCCTTTTGTCCCAGAAATCTCACCTCCCTTCTCAAAAGTGAAACCCGTCCAGGTGCAACTTCAGGCCTGCCACCATCACCCTCATTACCACCCTGAGCACCTTCCACAGTGCTCCAAATGCCATCTGGATAATGCATCTTCTGCATCTCCTCCAGTGCCTTGTCTGCAGCCTCTTGCTGGGCCAGAGAATGCCGGGGACTCATTTTGATTTGTTGTGCGTCACCAGTGTCTATCTGAACCAGCTGTGTCAGGCCCACCTCCTCCTTGTTGAGGGCAAACAGGTCCTTGAAGTCCATCAGTACCTGCCACAGCTGCATCTGCTGCTGGTCACTCAGCCCCTCTCTGTTCCGCCTCCAGATCTCTCTCACCATAGTCAGGCAGTCTGCTATTCCCTCTGTGGCTGGGAAGGTCAGATGGTTGCCCTCCTCCCTTGTAGTGGTCTAAATGGGGTTTGGGGTTTGTGAGGTAGTGGAATGCGGTTTGACGCGTGGAGTGGGGTTGGTACTGCACGTTACATGTGGTTCTGAGGTGCTATCATGCAGTAGGTGAGGTTTGGGGGTGGGACACTGGGACTATGTTGACTTTAAGGCCCCAAAGCCAACAAAGTGTGTTGTTACTCAGATATGAGGCAGCCCGCAAAAAGTCCAAGACTATTATAGGTAGGGCCTTTGCCCTACCTCTCATGGTGGCAAAATCTCTGGTTACAGTCCGTAGCTGTACTGTAGGTAGGTCTGTTGTACCAGCGTACTGCTCGGGAGAATGCCGTTCCTGTCTTGCATCACAGTGGTGCCCGTGTCCACTAGTGCCGTGCATGCAACCCCTTCTGTGATGTGGTGCGTGGCCGCCAGCACAGGTCCTCCACAAGCCCTGGACCCATGATGTCGTCTGCTCTGGGGAGAGCGAAGCCCGATTCCCCTGGCTGTGTTGTTGGGCTCATTCCCTGGGGGTCGAGGCAGGCCAGGGTGTCATGCCCTTTTATATTGACCCCCATCGTTTCCCTGGGCTCAGTGCTGCGGTGAGGTGGTGTCACTGCGAGCAGGCTGGAGGGTGACAGCACTGATTAGTTCTGTCAGGTCCGAGACCCACGCTGGCTTTACCTCCACAACATTCTCCTCAACAGCAGTCTTTGACACCAGAACACCATCAATCCACTGGTAATCTGGCAATACTGGTCTCTAGCCAGCTCACTCTGAACCGGCTGAGGCATGTGGGCATAGGCCCATTTAGAAAGGCATTCAACATTGGCCACCATGCGAAGTGGCTTGCCTAGTCTCTGTAGGGCTCACGTCTCTACAGTGCTCTGGTAGCCGCAGTCATGTCTCTCATCAGGGCTAAGTAAGAGCAGGTAAGCAAGCAATATGTCTTCCGTAAGACATATTGCTAGCTCCTTTGATCAGCCTGTTGCCTGGGCTAAGAGTTCAAATTGTGCATTAAATGCTTCCCAGCTTGATTTACTGTAGTATTTCAGAGCTGCGTGGCGCCACTTGTCTCCTTCTGACGCGATGATACAAAATATACACAACAAACAAAATGTCACTGCATGTGAACAAAACTGTGCAGGCTTTTCTCAGTAAATGATTAACACATAACCGATCACAAATGAATAGTATATACACAAATTAGGATTTGGGGACATTTCAAATGAACAAAAGTAAAACAATAACTTTTCTCTTGTTACATATACATTGACTGGGTATATGTAACAAAAAGCCAGATATTTACCAGGACATCCAGTGGCTTAAACTACTGGTACCCGAAAATTCTATTCCAGTACTTTGTTTCTGCTCCACTACCTTGGCGTCTGTGAACTGAGAGATCAAGGATAGAAGGTTTTGGGTCACTGCAGTGTTGCCATGTCCGTGTAGTGGTAGACTGAGGCTGCTTCCTGCTAATCTCTCAGAATTGCTTAGATCTAAGAGCAATCTTAAGATACCACCTAGATGAATACATGTTTGCATGAAACAGATGTGTAATAGCAAACCATCTTCCAAAATAGATTATAGAAGCCTGGGGCTTTAATATAAAAATTCTCAATATCCTCACGGTACCATGTTAACTGCCAGTCTAGCGTTGTGGGTAGGTTATTGTGCTGGATAGGGTTTTGAATGCGTGCAGGAAAGCTGTACTAAGTGGCTTCAGCTGTACCATAATTGACCATGTCTGGGTAATGGTCCAGACAGACTAACCCCATGGGTAATTTCAAGGAAAAATCCTAGACAAACCAGTGAATGACTCATAATGTGCAATGACAATTTCCCTTTGCCTTTTCCTTTCTTTAACCATGCTTTGATGTTAACACGAAAATGGTAATCCACTGTACCACAATGAGTTCAAAACATTGCACCATTGAATTGTACCAATTTTACAAAGGTTCCAAATGGCATTTACAAACAGAAAAAAACTAATCTTTTAAATCATATTTTAACATTTAAACTTGTTTTTTGTATGACCACAAATTGACCCATCAAGATTATTAACAAATGACCACTCATCCTTTATGCACTGAAAACCAAATTGCTCCATTTCTTTGGCTTCTTTCTTGGCTTTCTTTTGCCTATTCTTCTGGTCTGATTGCTCTGTGTGAAGTGCATATTTTCATCTTGGATGAAGCTGCTTTTGCTTTACCACAAAAGAAGTTGACCACCAAGCCACCACGCTCATCAAATCTCCTTTCACATGCGTATGTGAATGCCGTCCTCTCCCTCTGTATGATTAACTTCAGCAGCCTTTTCTTTTTCCCTGCACGTTTCCTGTCATGTTCCTGTTGTATTTACGTCAGTGTTGCTCTGCTCTCTCCACTGCTCTCACGTGGTTTGTGAAACAAAAGCAGGAACTTGGCGGGGTCTTCCTGCACCTTAAACAGACCAATAACTATTCTCAGGAAAAGGACAAAGAAGTGTTAAATCCAGCTGGCTCCAGCGTGCTAAGCAGTCCCAGTCCAAATTCAAAAGCAAAAGAATGTTATACTTTATTCAACTGTTTTTGTTTATTCAAATCATTAACAGCTTCTTCTTTTTTTCAAGCTTTTTTTAACAGCTTCAATGCTTTGCGTGCTGTGTGACACATCAGCCTGTCCTATGCATTTATTCTCTTTGCAAAAAAGGATGTGACACCAGTGTAGAAACGAGCAGTCAGGGCTTGGGGAGCCTTGCCCTTCCTGACCCGGTGCTTCCCCTGTTCCCCTCCACAGTAAGGTGGAGCGTGGTCCCGCTGCCACAGCACCAGAGGAGCCTCCACCCAACGATGGGGCCCACCGCCGGACACTGAGCCGCCATGGAGCTCAAGGTGTGGGTGGACGGCGTGCAGAGAGTGGTCTGTGGGGTCACCGAGGCAACCACCTGCCACGACGTGGTGATCGCCCTGGCCCAGGCCATAGGTAGGACTCCTGACTCCCCCGTCTTACAACCTGCTGGGGACAGTTTGGAACAGGAATATACAACGTCAGCAACATGAAAGTGAAGCCACGTTCTCTGAAGGCCTGCATGGCCTGATGAGGGCTCAGCACTGTGGGCTGAAGAGCAGCTTCAGAATGGACCATGTGTTTGGTGCCGTGCGCTGTATTCACACATTTTTCTGTCTGCTATGTTGTGAGTTAATTTGAACACAAATTGGATGTTAAAATCAATATTTGTGGAATTAATCAGAATTATTGAATTCATAATGTGTGGTTTGATTAGTATTTCTAGTATTGATAACTGGGAAAATCATGTTTTCAAGGATTACACCGATGCCATTAACCATCTCTGGGCATCTCTGCCCTCTGGGCATTCATCCGAATAAGAGAATATGTTGAAGAATAAACAGAAAAAACAATTAAAAAACCTTTCATTTGAGGAAAGTTGTAAGCTACATAAACAGTAACCTATACCCGTAGACAGTAACGCTCTAGTTTGGCCGACACTGGTTAATGTCCAGCCCATGTACTGTAATATAGAGGCATGCGCTGATTTGCAAATGAAAAGGCCAGAGATGACCTTCCTTCATGGGGCATGACAGTCTGGCCTGCTGGTTGATGTTCATGCCAGTGGTATCTGTAATGAGGATTCCTTGATGATTTACTTACTGCTGTGCTTGTTGAGCTGCTAGTCATGTAGAATAAACAAACATAAATAAACTACATAACATCTTGGAATCTGGGTGAACCAAGAGCATTATTTTATTTTGGATTAGGACAAATGGTTATGGAGTCCAGTAATTATGTACCATTTTGTAAAGATCATCACTTTCAGCGGTAACACTTTTCACCATAAGGGTACATTAATTAACCATTTATTAACATTGATTAATGCAGTAATAAGCATTAATTTAGTTAATAAACACTTAACTGGTGTAGTTAATTTTCTAGTAATAATTTACTAATGGTTTTCATATTTACGATGGTAATGGTGTTCTTGTTAACTAACTTATACATTATTTTATAGGGTTAGAGTTAATCCTAAACCTATAAAATAACTTACCCTAACCCTTAATGCTATATATGTGCTGCTATGTATTGCTATATATATAAAATGCTATATATTTAGCTTTCTACTGGGTTAGCTATTGTTAATTAATGCTTAATGAATGTACCATTATTGTTACGGTTTCATCCGAATCTTATACAATAGCAGTCTCACTGAGGGTGAGAACTGACTGGGATGAAGCAACATGTGTGGCTTCTCTCTACTCACCAAATGCCAGCTGTAGTGGAGGGGAAGGTTCATATACTGAGTCTGCCAGGATCTGTAAAGCACCTCCTCCTATCCACTGGGCCTGTACAATGGAGGTAGCTGTAGCAGACTGTATTGACCTGTACAATGGAGGTAGCTGTAGCAGACTGACCTGTACAATGGAGGTGGCTGTAACAGACTGTATTGATCTGTACAATGGAGGTAGCTGTAGCAGACTGACCTGTACAATGGAGGTAGCTGTAGCAGACTGACCTGTACAATGGAGGTAGCTGTAGCAGACTGACCTGTACAATGGAGGGAGCTGTAGCAGACTGTATTGACCTGTACAATGGAGGTAGCTGTAGCAGACTGACCTGTACAATGGAGGTGGCTGTAACAGACTGTATTGATCTGTACAATGGAGGTAGCTGTAGCAGACTGTATTGACCTGTACAATGGAGGTAGCTGTAGCAGACTGTATTGACCTGTACAATGGAGGTAGCTGTAGCAGACTGACCTGTACAATGGAGGTAGCTGTAGCAGACTGCATTGACCTGTACAATGGAGGTAGCTGTAGCAGACTGTATTGACCTGTACAATGGAGGTAGCTGTAGCAGACTGTATTGACCTATACAATGGAGGTAGCTGTAGCAGACTGACCTGTACAATGGAGGTAGCTGTAGCAGACTGACCTGTACAATGGAGGTAGCTGTAGCAGACTGTATTGACCTGTACAATGGAGGTAGCTGTAGCAGACTGTATTGACCTGTACAATGGAGGTAGCTGTAGCAGACTGACCTGTACAATGGAGGTAGCTGTAGCAGACTGTATTGACCTGTACAATGGAGGTAGCTGTAGCAGACTGACCTGTACAATGGAGGTAGCTGTAGCAGACTGACCTGTACAATGGAGGTAGCTGTAGCAGACTGACCTGTACAATGGAGGTGGCTGTAGCAGACTGTATTGACCTATACAATGGAGGTAGCTGTAGCAGACTGACCTGTACAATGGAGGTAGCTGTAGCAGACTGACCTGTACAATGGAGGTAGCTGTAGCAGACTGACCTGTACAATGGAGGTAGCTGTAGCAGACTGACCTGTACAATGGAGGTGGCTGTAGCAGACTGTATTGACCTGTACAATGGAGGTGGCTGTAGCAGACTGACCTGTACAATGGAGGTAGCTGTAGCAGACTGACCTGTACAATGGAGGTGGCTGTAGCAGACTGTATTGACCTGTACAATGGAGGTAGCTGTAGCAGACTGACCTGTACAATGGAGGTAGCTGTAGCAGACTGACCTGTACAATGGAGGTGGCTGTAGCAGACTGACCTGTACAATGGAGGTAGCTGTAGCAGACTGTATTGACCTGTACAATGGAGGTAGCTGTAGCAGACTGACCTGTACAATGGAGGGAGCTGTAGCAGACTGACCTGTACAATGGAGGTAGCTGTAGCAGACTGTATTGACCTCACCTCCTCCTACGGAGTGTACAAGGTCTCACTCATCCCTCCTTCCCCCGCCAAGCTGGCTCTGGGCTCCTCTTTCTGCCCCTTTCCCCCCAGAATGTTACAAGCTACAGGAGTCCACTGGAAAGCAAGGATATGATGATAAAGAATAGGTGGTGTTTTGTTTTCACTAGGGTCTACACAGATACACAGATGCAATGTGTATTGTGGGCTCATTTGGAGTGAAGGTTGTGTACAGCCGCCTGTTTTTCTTTTTAGATGAAAAAAATACAATACAATTGCAGTAAGATACAATATAAATTGCAGTAAGTGTGTGTGTGTGTGGATGGTCCTGCTGATATAGCAGTTCTGTGTCCACACACACACACACACACACACAAACAGGCATTATCATGGGGAGACCCATATTCATCCCATGAAAGGCCATCAACATCATTTTCATTGAAGTGTCGTGATGTTGTTGATCTTCCAGGTCGCACTGGGAGGTACACTCTAGTGGAGAAGTGGAGAGACTCGGAGCGCCTGCTGGCCCCCCACGAGAGCCCCGTGTCCTCCCTGAACACCTGGGGCCAGTATGCCGGGGACGTGCAGCTCATCCTGCTCCGCACGGGGCCCTCCCTCACCGAGCGGCCCCCCTCCGAAGGCCCCCCTCTGAGGGGCCCTGAGCGCGGGCTGCACCGCCAGAGCCTCCCTCCCATGGCCAAGTCCCGGCAGCCCAACGAGCGCTCCCTGCGGCGACGCGAGCCCCGCCGCAAGTCCCTGAGCTCCGGCGGCCACCCCAGAGGCCTCCGGGACATCCTGGGCGCAGGCAGGGCCGGGGAGGCCGAGGCCAGGAGGAGGCTGCTGCTGGGGGCGGGCGGGGGGAGCCAGCAGCAGGTGGCCGGGCCCAGGGGGGGGGCCGGCCTCTGGGCCTGCCGCATGGAGGAGCTGCTCCGGCTGGTGGGGCTCCAGAGTGAGACTCTCAACGTGCTGGAGAAGAGGCTGGCGTCCTACGAAGCCGAGCTCCAGGCCTGGGGCGAGGACCAGCGGGGAGGACGTGTGTCCGGAGGGGGAATGGACAGTGGAGGAGGAAGAGGAGGAGGAGGAGGAGGGCTGACAGAGGAGATCCTGAAGCTGGAGAGACGTCTGAGGAAAAACAAGGTGGAGGTGGAGGAAGAGGATTTCTGGGCGAGCGAGCTGCAGATTGAGCTGGAGAACGAGAGGCAGTTGGAGGACCGGCTGCAGGAGCTGCACCAGCGTCTGCAGGGCTGTGAGCAAGACGTGGAGGAGAGGATGGGGCGGGTACAGGTGAGCTACTGGTACAGGTGAGCTGCTGGTACAGCTGAGCTGCTGGTACAGGTGAGCTACTGGTACATGTGAGCTACTGGTACATGTGAGCTACTGGTACAGGTGAGCTGCTGGTACAGGTGAGCTGCTGGTACAGGTGAGCTACTGGTACAGGTGAGCTACTGGTACATGTGAGCTACTGGTACATGTGAGCTACTGGTACAGGTGAGCTACTGGTACATGTGAGCTACTGGTACATGTGAGCTACTGGTACAGGTGAGCTACTGGTACAGGTGAGCTACTGGTACAGGTGAGCTGCTGGTACAGGTGAGCTGCTGGTACAGGTGAGCTACTGGTACAGGTGAGCTGCTGGTACAGGTGAGCTGCTGGTACAGGTGAGCTACTGGTACAGGTGAGCTACTGGTACAGGTGAGCTGCTGGTACAGGTGAGCTACTGGTACAGGTGAGCTACTGGTACAGGTGCTGCTGCTCTAGGGGAACTGGGTTGGAGGAAGTCAGATTGTTAAGTATTTTTTAATACATTACCATCAGAGACAAAGTTGACCTGATTAACCTTGCATTTTGAAGATAAAGCATATTCAAGAGAACCAAACGAAAGAAAAGCATATGCAATTATTGCTGATCAAGATTGAAGCGTTTTCTTTCTCTGCATAGTTTGGATGTGTTTCCTCCTGGGTCTCATGCCACCTGCCGCTCCGTGTCAGTGTGTTGAAGCAGGCCTGGAGGAGCAGCGGCAGCACAGGGAGCAGCAGGAGAGCCAGTGGCTGAGCGAGGCGGAGGCCCGGGCCCAGGCGCTCAGGGCCAAGGCAGAGCTGAAGGCCCAGGAGCGCCACGCCATCCAGCTGGAGAGCAGCTGCCGCGCCGTCGACCGCTCTTTGGGACAGAGCAGCAAGAGGCTGAAGGTGAGGAGATGTTGTTCACACATCTGTCTTACAGCAGTGTCTCCTGACCCACAGGTTGCATGTGGGGCCTGCTGGCTTCAATCTATGTCGGCACTTTTTGAGCGCACTTTTTTGGGGTACGGGTCCCTTATATAAAATTCAGCCCGGTAGTTGTTGGCCATGAGCAGACTACTAATAGACTTCACTGGGACATTGATCTTAGGGCCACATCTTTGTTTTAAGCCAAGCAAAGATCCGCTAAACAATGTGTGAGAAAAAAGACGAAAACCTAAAAATGGAGCCACAAGCAAAACCCTTTGGGAACCGCCGGTTTTAAGATTGAAATGTAACTTCAAACACAAGCTTTAATATCTCTAATTAAATGTGTGGCTTATTGTTGTGATCCATCCAAACCATGAGCCTTGTTGTGAACCCTCTGTCAGGCCAGTTTGACCCCCCATGCAGCAGCAGGGTGCCTCCCCAGGACTAACCCCAGTAACGCCACCTGTTGTCTGCATGAAGGACATGCAGCAGCAGGGTGTCTCCCCAGGACTAACCCCAGTAACGCCACCTGTTGTCTGCATGAAGGACATGCAGCAGCAGGGTGTCTCCCCAGGACTAACCCCAGTAACGCCACCTGTTGTCTGCATGAAGGACATGCAGCAGCAGGGTGTCTCCCCAGGACTAACCCCAGTAACGCCACCTGTTGTCTGCATGAAGGACATGCAGCAGCAGGGTGTCTCCCCAGGACTAACCCCAGTAACACCACCTGTTGTCTGCATGAAGGACATGCAGCAGCAGGGTGTCTCCCCAGGACTAACCCCAGTAACGCCACCTGTTGTCTGCATGAAGGACATGCAGCAGCAGGGTGTCTCCCCAGGACTAACCCCAGTAACGCCACCTGTTGTCTGCATGAAGGACATGCAGCAGCAGGGTGTCTCCCCAGGACTAACCCCAGTAACGCCACCTGTTGTCTGCATGAAGGACCTGCAGCAGCAGGGTGTCTCCCCAGGACTAACCCCAGTAACGCCACCTGTTGTCTGCATGAAGGACATGCAGCAGGAGCTGGAGCAGCTGACCAAGGAGCTGAGGCAGGTCAACCTGCAGCAGTTCATCCAGCAGACGGGCAGCAAGGTCACGGTGCTGCCGGCAGAGCCAGGCGGTCCTGAGGAGAGCCCGCCTCCCAGCCAGAGCACTGGTAATCCATTCATCTCTCACATCCTATGGGTACTTTAGGTTTATTTAAAGGTGGTTTTAGGGGGCTTTCTGTCATTACTCTCATAGTTTGGTCCAGCAAGCAAAAAAAGTACAAACTCACTGAAATATTTACATTAGCAGACACCAAAGTGACTTAAAATCAGTACATTTGTGGGGTTCCACATATGGACGGTTGGAGGTGGGGATAGAACCGCCAACCCTCCTGTTAGTGGGCGACCCATTCTACCCTCTGAGCTATTGCTTGGATCAACAAATAGTCAAAAGATGGTCAGTAGTCAAACTGGTTGCCATAAATAGGACAATTGTGATTTTGTTGCTACAGGCAAAAAAACAGCAAGAGGCAGTTCATAGATACTTCAAACTTAACTCCAGTTTCAAGGTGCAGAAGTGCTATTAATTGAGTGTAATTTGTTAGTGAAATGCCCTGAATATCTGTTTTGAGTTGAGTGAGCCTGCTTCTGTATGAGCCCATTTAGATTATTATCTGTTCCCTGATGGGTTCAGGAAGTGTTGCCTGTCATTCACGTATGTTAGCCCTTTTCTTTATCTGTTACCTATTTGTTGTTTGAAGAATTCTAGCATTTCACAATATTCTCCCCATGTTTGTATATGCAAATTAAAATAATTAATTGGTAATCAGATTAGAAAGCATTGGTTAATTCCAACTTGAATCAGTACCTTCTTTTTCTTAAAAGTGCTTTGTTTTGATCTTGGTTGATCCTCATAGCCAATATTGTGGTGTCATAGGTGCAGTGAAATTACAGACTCTAAACCAAGTTATCATGTTCAAGAATTTACTGATGCATCCATGATTCAGATATTCTCTTTATAGCGGAAAAATATGTCAAGCGTTTATACAAAGAACGTTTCATGAAAGCTTTAGTCACCAAGGTTTGTATTATGTTGTTTTGGGCTTCAATTTATGCACTCTCTCTCACACACACACACACACACACACACACACACACACACACACACACACATTGCTGTTCATAATCATCCATTGATGGTATTATGATCATGCATGTAAAAACTTGTATTAGGTTGGCCATTACCAGTTTGCTTAATTTTTTATTTTTGTTTTTTATTGATTTATTTTTCCGGGGCCATGCACAATAAGATCATTGAACTAGAGTGAGCTTTATAGCTCATTTGCATCTGTAGTCCTTGGGCAGGAAGATATTAAAAACAATACAATACATCAATAAAATGTATAATGGTTTTAGCGTAGTCACACCTGCCTGGGACCAGCTTGCAGCACAATGAGATGAGTGTGTGAATTATTGAGTGCATGAAGAGCTTATCAGCTGTGAGAGGTGGTTGATACTTAATATGTCTCACATTCAGTAGACTGACACTTCTAGATACCTTCTGGATAACTTGAGGTGCTAAACAAAATGTTCTCTTTAACTAGGATGTTGATGTGTGTCATTTCTGTCAACAGAAAAATACATGCCGACAGTTTTGCTCACATTAAGACAAAAGTAAGACAACAGTGAGTTTTATCCAGTCTGATACTTGGTTCAATACTGCAATGCGTTTGGAAGCATGTTGTCTTGTTTTAGCATGGGTGACTGTCATCTGTGTACATCTGGATGTGAACTTCTGGCCAAATCAAGGACAGTTCATTTATGTATAAGCTAGATGGAATTGGTCCACAGATCGAACCTTGTAGAACACAAATGGTACAATCTGAAAGATATGAGCATGTCATTACATCTTGAGCAATGCTTTCTTGAGTCTAGGTAAGACTCCTTCCATGTTAATGCAGGATAAAGAAATTGAACTTGACAATTTGTATAGTAGAACATGATTTGCCGTATCAAAAGCCTTTTTAAAATCAAGGAAACGGTATGAACAACACATCCCCTATCAAGACTGGATTTCATTTGTTCAAGAAAATTTTGCAATTAGCTATTTCTGTGGAATGCTGTTTTCTAATTCAAACAGCATAAGGATACAGTGGGATATTGCCATGGTTTATATGGGCAATTGATTGGTCAAAATCACTGATAGGTCTGTAATTGCTTACATTGGTTGGACCAACCTTCAAAAAAGGGGTTTTATTACTGCTGATTTCCAGGCATTGGGGAAAAACTGGTTGATAGTAGTTGAAAGTAGATGGAGAGTGGAAGAGTATAATGGACACTACCCCTCTAAAGGCACAAAGAGTCACAATGCCAACAATTGCCTGAGTACAGAATGTCAGCCCTAGCTCTTTTTGTCAATATTTCTTTCACTCTTGGGTAAGCTACATATTGGTTTAAATACTTGATTATGTTAATATTCCTTAGGAACAATAGAGTAACATTAGAACAGAACATTAGAGTAATTCTAAAAAGACTAATTCTATTACAATCATCCACACTCAAGTGCTTTTTAGATTCAAATATATATTGTGCATGACTACATATTAATTCAGTGGTCTCTTCCAAGTATGGTTTCCTCCTAATTAATTCTGTCCTTCTCATAAGCTACACAGACATGTGTTGATCAGCCAGAGCTTTTGTGCTTGCTTTCATATGGAATGAATGGAAATGCTTTGCTGTTGACAGCACAATACAGACCCCTTTTGGTGGAACATTTTATTGAAATAATAGAATTCTGTCAAAAAAAAAGGAAACTAAAGCTAGGGTAGGCACTTTGCAGACACCAGCCTGTAAACTAGATTTTTTTTTTTTAATTCCAACTGAAAAAATCCGACCCCTTTCTTCAGGACCCCCTCAAAGGCACTCGCTAGCTTTAGCAGTAGGTCTGCCTAACCTTGTGAAAGACTGGGACCATGCACAATGAGTGTGCACAAGTAACCATCTGGGTAGGTATACAGACAGATAGGTCATCTAATCATGTCATTCAGGCTGAGTGAAATGATTGGAAAGGCATATTTTGTCAGAGCATTTGATTTATTTATTGCTGTCAGATGAAGAGAATTTCAGAAAACATGATGAAAAATATATTAAAATAAATGCTTAAAGGTCTTAATGTGTAATCCCCTCCCATGTGGAGAAGACTTTCAGAATTAAACTCAATAACAATTCCACTCTAACTGGCTGTGTCAACAGTGTCACGTGAACTAGCATAGCTCCACTGTGTGGAGGGGAGTGTCTGTAGTGTGAGAAACAAACAGAGGGGAACAAAGAGATGTACGGGCTGGCTGGCTGGCATTTTCTCTTTTGTGTGAATATATCAGTTTGTAGGATTTCATCTTATTGATAACATTATAGAAATCACTATTGAGCAGAATTAACTGCAGATATGTCTATGCTATGAGCTTTGAGCTATGAGCTTGTTGAAGTGTTGCATATTGCAGCCTTATCTATATAAACAATTACACTTTATAATTGTCCCTGATAACTACAACCCAAAATGTGCAACCCTATTTCTTTTTCTAGTTATTTTCAACTGCTGATTGTTGAAAGGAGAGACTAAAAACCGTTTGCTGCCTCAAAAGGCCACTCACACCCGCTAGTCACTTTCCAGTATGTTTCATTTTCCATGAGAATATATGAAGACATGTGAAGACATCATTGAGGTCAACAACAGTGTGTTCTCCTGTGTTCTCCCAGAGGTGGGAGCACTGTGTGGCTCCCTGAAGCGTCCGCTGCACAGCCACCCAGTTCCCGGTCACCTTCGGGTCCTCCACAGCCCTCTGAAGTCTGCCCTGAACCCGGAGGGGATCTATGTCTGAAGCTAGGCACGCGCCGCACTGTGTGGACAGACATCTGCATATAGGGTCTCTTATCACCTCCCCTAATGCCCAAACCCCTTACCAGACTCTTGGTACAGCATACCTCAGTAGCCCTCTCCTATGCACTGATCTTACTCTCTGTCTCTCCCTCTCTCTGCCTCTCTCACTCCACTACTTACTGAGATCCCAGAGAAGACGCAACTGATGGTGAAGGATGGGTTTGATGTTTTATGAAAGCTATTGAGCACTTGATTTGCAGGTGCAAGGTGGTTCAACGTTGGCATGATGATGAGATGGCAGTGCTGTGCATTGCTTTGCACCGCAGCATGAATGTGTATCTCTTGGAACTGTCTGTTTCTGAAACATATCCACACGCTGTAGAATTATCTCTCGTTTGTCCACTCCTGTGCCTGCTGAACGGCCAGCATGGGGAATTGATTGCATCGTGAATCCAAGAACTGGGCCAATGACACGCGGTAGCAAGCCATTCAATGGTGTTTCTGAACTGATGTATCTGAATGAGCTGTATGACGAAGGGTACACATACAGGCCATTCATGTCCACTATGTACTCTTCTGTTTCTGCATATCTGAGTTCAACCCTTATTGTCTAGAATCAGTCAAATGCACAAATGGCAAATAGTTTTGTTGCTGAGGAAAACTATTATTTCCATTTTGAGCACCAGAATGCTTGTTTTATCCATGTTTATTTAGACAAATACTATGTTATGAAGCAAAGCATTTACAATAACATGTTATAGTTATACAGTGTACATTTATACAGTGTACATTATTTATCTCCTGCATTTAAACAGTGTTATTATTTTTGAAGATGACTAATGTTTATTTTTGCCATTTTTTTTAATCAGTGAAGATGGCTAGCCAAAGATGATTTGGTATGTTGCATGTGTTGTTAATGTAGCCATATCTGGATGTTCCAAGCACCTCCAGCAGTGTTCCATCTGAAAACACGTGTGTGTATGTGGTGTGTGTGTGTGTGTGTGTGTGTGTGTGTGTGTGTGTGTGTGTGTGTGTGTGTGTGTGTGTGTGTGTGTGTGTGTGTGTGTGTGTGTGCAGGATCCAGTGTAAAGAAGACATATTTGGTTTGAAGAAGTGACTCAGCAGCTATTGACTATAAACACAAGTGCCTTATTTTCATTGTAGAGAGTGAAAACCGTTCTACTTCAACACTATGGTCAAGCACAGGTCTATAGATGCTTTTATCAAATACATGATTGTATCCAAAATGTAAGTGTGCGATGACAAAAAGCATATCATTACAGAAATAATCTCACAACAGTATTAGAAAAACAGTCCATACACACAGCCTTGTAGTCCACTAAAGTTAGCCAGGTTAGGACACCACTTTCCAATGTGTTACTGTAAGATTGTTTCTATGAAATGTGCTAAAACACCGCAATGGCATCTACTGCAACTTGATGTCATCATAGCGTATTACTCTCGTACCTTTCTGATAACTGGTGCATTGTGACTCTGTAGGTGTAGGTGAGTTAGCTGTTATCGATTACAGCTGTTGTATATGTATTGTGCACTCCTCCTATATGATGTCAAAATGTACACATCTTGTTTGTTATGCCTTAATGTCCAGCAACATGTTGACAGGTGAATGGCTGAGTGATGCTGATGTAACCAGGATTGCATGGTTTAATAAAAATCTGTTGTCAAATGCAATGATGTCTCAAGTGTGTATTTTTTTAGCTTCTGTCAGTTTATACAAACGTTTACCAGTAGATGGAACCCTTTCACAAATAATGACAGAAGCAGGGACTGTCGCCAGCTACAGTGCACTTAAATAAATACCAGTAAGTATGTTTGTATTTTAAAGCATGCTTATCAAAATGATCAACTGTTATTGTATATGGCTCTGTCTAAATTCAGGTTAGACGCAGTGCTGTAATTATATGCCACAATATTGAACATTTACTCATTAATGTATACATTAAACGCAACACTTTGTTATGAAAAAATATCTCAAACTTAAGTTAAACTTGAAGCACTAAGAACATACATTCTTTCATCTGATTGATATGATTCCTAAAAAAAAAAAAATCTTGGAAACTCAAAGTAGGGTCATTAAAAACATCAGATGAGTAAACCAGTTGAGGGTGAAATCGATCCTGAATGATCCCCTTTATAGAATTAGGCGAGTGGAGGGCACAATCCCTTTCTTAGTTTTTTCATGAGCCTGTGTGAGAATGAGAGTAATCTCGCTTAGTCATTCTTGGGTCACATGGCACCCTGCCTAAACCCTTGGCTTACTGTACTTGCTTCCATTTTTTACTTTTGACTGATACAAGTAAATGAAATGTGATTCTTAAGTATGTGTGACTATTGGGCTCTACATGCTTACTCATGAAAGATATAAGTCATTGAATGCTGCTCTACACTGTTATTAAGAGTGTTAGTGAAGAGTGCTGAGAGTTAAAAGAGAAGAGTGTTAATGAAGGGTGTAGACAGATAAAAGAGAAGAGTGTTAATGAAGAGTGCTGACAGTTAAAAGAGAAGAGTGTTAATGAAGGATGTAGACAGATAAAAGAGAAGAGTGTTAATGAAGAGTGCTGACAGTTAAGAGAAGAGTGTTAATGAAGGATGTAGACAGATAAAAGAGAAGAGTGTTAATGAAGAGTGCTGACAGTTAAAAGAGAAGAGTGTTAATGAAGGGTGCTGAAAGGGTGGGTTAAGCTAGGTGGACGTGTTTGCAGCAGGCTTTAAAGCTGGGTCTACTTTAAAGCTGGGTCTACACACATCCACTCCTTGGGAAACACACTTTTTAAATGTCTGTCTGTCTGTCTGTCTGAACCAAGGCACGTTTAGTAGACTAAACTACTGAAGATGAATGAACAACATATGCCCTGACACATAAAAAGAACAACTCCCCCTCAAGGCTCAATGTCTTTTCATTTGACTGTTCAACACATCTGTACTGCAGCTCAGACCTCTCACTTTCTCACTGCCTTTCAGAGGAACACTACACCATTCAGCTCAGAGGCTATTTTCCACTGTGCCTCAATACGTTAAAATGTAAACCGTTTGATTTCATTTGGTTTAATTAAACATAATTGTGTGTATGTGTGTTGAGTTATGACAGAAATTATGTTAAATAAGGCATGACAAAAGTTTGGTTTTCATATTTATTTTACAATCCATTAGCAATAATTTAGAACAACTTATGCGTAGAGCATAAACAAAAGTGTGCAACAGTTGCTCAGACAAATTTGTTTTTAAAAATCCATAGATTTCTAAACATGGACAAAGATAAGTAGGTATATAATCCATGGTATCTTCACAAAAAGCTATTTACAAACACATAATACCACTTCATATAACAATTGAGGATATGGCAGATTTGAGGCAGAAAAAAGAAAAATAACAAACTACAAAAGCAATGACATGAATGCACCATCAAATAGACCTGTCTGACGTCACGAGGACTTAACGAGCAGATCAACGACACCACGCGCGCAGTTACCTTGAAGGAAAAGTGGCAACATTGTCAGAAAACAGGTAATAATAACAGTTCATAGTTGAAGCCTTGTTGTCGATGTTTTATCAGTCTGTAACACATGATACCTGTGTATGCCAGATTTTGTCATATTACCTAAAATTGTTCTCTATGGTCAGAAGTCAGAACTTCCACGTACCTTTGACCACTGCTTGTCAGGCAGATGCAAATATTAACTTATCATACAGAAAGACAAGGTTTAAACAATTTTTGTATCTATAAACAAGACTTAAATATACATTTATATAGTGTGTATATATAAAAGTACTTTGATTTGAAGGGGGCTGTTTAGGGGGCTGGGAGGTATTCAAAGGCAGAGAAAAGTGCAATTCACCTCTCAAAGATTAAAGTTAATCCCACATACAAACCTCTACTGCTGGGAAAAATACATGTACATTCAATATAAAAGGTTGTTTAAAGTGCTATCCATTGTACTCATTGTAATTCATACGAGTACCTCCATACTCCTATGCGTCATGGAGGTATAGATCACTGCATATGTTTGTGTAGAAATGTTCTAATTAACAATATGCTGGTCATGATGACCCCTCTGAGCTAGGATCGTTTGCCAAAACCTACTTCGGCAAACACGACATTTCAACTCGTTGATTGGAGGAGCATGTAGCTTGCTTACGTTAAAAAGAGGAATACGTTGAAAGTTACACCCTAATCTTAAAAGAAAAGGGCAAGTTCCTACTGTCAACATATCAATGTCCGTATCTATCTATACTGTAGGCCTATGCTTAGTAGAATAGGAGTCCCCTATTATGTAGGGCAGCGTGAGGTATACTCTGGCATTACATTTTCTTTTAGCACTTTCCATAGTGCATAATATTTACATTTTCATGAATAAAACTACTTTCCAATCAATAAGATTCGCAGTCGGAGTGAAAGACCTTCTAGAGGTCAGCTGCAGCGTGACAGATTAAGTGACATGGGTATTGCGCACTGTTCAGTTTGAGGTTTGTCAGCGTTGATGTCAACATGTTTCCTTGTCAAAGAAAGAAAAAGTAAGTACAATGTGCCCCACGGACAATACAGACATTATTTGTAGATTTCAATCATTGTCGATTCTCATTCAAATAGACTAATAGGTGCAAAATGCACGCGCCATCATAACTGTCCCCTGCTTTCTAAAGATATGATAAATTCCACCGTGAAAACGTGTCTCAAAAACAGTTGCTTAAAATAAGCTTAATAAAAACAAGAATAGATAACTTATTTAAGCAAAACGCACAGAAATAACAGGCTTCACAGACAAACTAGCCAGTTGTACAAGCACAGTAACCGCGCGTAAAGGACTATGTGTGTTTGGTCTCATTTGACGTGTCGCTTACATCATCATCATCATCCTCCTCATCATCCTCATCCTCCTCAACACCACCACCACATTCATCACGACCCTCGTCTTCGTCGCTGTCGCGACCCTCCTCTCTGTCGTCAGGTGAGCCCAACTCCGCCTCACCGTTGGTCAGGCCACTATCTGGGGACTGGGGGTCCCGGGAGAGAGAGGAGCTTCCCAACGTCGCTTGCTTCTCTGCAGACAGACCGGGGAACGCCGCCGCGGCTGCCGCTGCGGCCGCGGCGGCGTGCGCGGGTATCCCGGGGTAAAGCCACGGGAACGGGGACGTAAGAGCGGCCGCTGCTGCGGCTGCTGCTGGGTACACAAATTTGTCAAGGTTGCTTTTATCGAAAAAAGGCATGTAGGACGCGGCGGCGGACGGGTTGATGAAGTAGAAAGGCATGCAAAAAGGCGTCTGTTGTCCCACGCCAGGTATTCCCATGAGAGAATTCATAAGCGCCAGGTCCGGTCTGGAAGGGTCTGCTCCGACCAGTCCATTCACAGAACAGTTCATCTTTGTTTTTTTGGCCACACGATCGTCTCCAAACTCTTGTTTGATCTTGACCGCCCTATGTCCTCCCTGCGCCTTCGCCGCGCGCTCGCATCCTTTATCTTTACCGTCGTGCTTTTCCGCTTCACCGCCGTATCCACTGTCCGTGTCCGTGTCGTTCTCGTTAAGCTCCCCGGCTTGGGTTCTCTGTATGACGGGCACACAGTTGGCCTGTCCGTCGGCTTTGTGTCCATCGTGCTCCTGCTGCGCGCCCGGAACAGACAGCTGCTGCTGCAGAAGCAGCGGCGCTCCCGCAGGCTGAAACTGCGCCAACACCTTGTGCAGGTGGCAGATGAGCTGCGTGCACCTCTGCTCTCTGGTCGACCAGTTCTCGAACTTATTCAAGTAATGCAGAACTTCTTTGGCGCACGCTTGAAACCCGGATTGGAAAGCATCCAAATCTGCATGTATCGAAGATTTCATCGATTGATCACCTATTACAACAGAATGTTAAAAGGTGTTAAAGGCAATGCAAATACCGAACAGTTCTGTGCCCAATGATGACATAAAACACACACACACACACACACACACACACACACACACACACACACACGCACGCACACACGCACGCACACACGCACGCACGCACGCACGCACGCACGCACGCACGCACACACGCACACACGTATGATGACTATTTCCGACAGTCCGATGTCAGGTGAGACTTACCGCTTTGTAAGGCGATTATCTTTTGGTGCTGCTGCTCTGTAACCGCAGTTAGTGCGTTTAAATGTTTCAACGTTAACTCCAGCACCACCGCTTTCTCCAAATGGCCCAGGGTCTATAGGGATATAACAAATATATATATCGTTTACATTGATTGATCATGATCACGAGATTTAGTCCACGATCTACACATTTAAACATCGGAAAAGGACATTACCGCCAACTTCAGGTGATCAGGCAACAGATCCTTCAACTGGCCGATGCATTCGTTGATTCTGTCTCTTCTCTTTTTCTCTATCAACCGGTGTGGTAACTTATACGCGTCCTGTCAAACATAGATTGGAGCGTGAGTACGAGGGATACACACAGTGAATACAGGACTTTAAAGTTAGGGAGCCAAGTGGAATCATCCGTGCGCTCACCTTCCCGCCATCCTCGCGCTTCATTGCTCTCTTAGATTTGCAGATGTAGAGAGAGGGATAATCCATCCTACATAGGGACACAATACTGGCGATTAGTACAGCAGTGACAACACACTATATGTTACGGCGTGTATTTGTATATATATATAGGCTATATATACGTATATGGAGAGAGGGAGGAGAGGGGGAGAGAGAGAGAGAGAGAGAGAGAGAGAGAGAGAGAGAGAGAGAGAGAGAGAGAGAGAGAGAGAGAGAGAGAGAGAGAGAGAGAGAGCGAGAGAAATGTAGAAACAGAATAATCAAAACAAAATCTCTACCAACCCTAAGAAATCTGTGTGCTCCATGAATTGTCTGTCCTCCAAATGCAGTATTCTGTCATCCATAAGTTGTGATATTGGGGATTGTCTCTGAAATCTTCTCTTTGGATAATAACGGTCCAGACGGGGTTTTAGAGATATGTTGCACAGCGATTGTCCTCCCGCGAAGCCCTACTTCACACTGATGTCGAGTTTTTCCTGAACTGCCACTTTGCAAAGCAACACTGGCGCTATGGCGAGAGCGCACGCGCGCCCCGGCAGGAATAGATTCCACCTCACGTGTAGCCGCTGCCTGCACAGCGCAGCAGCAGCACGTCTTGTGATGAGACAAGACCTCCCTACAGAATGCACCACTATCTCAATCAGCTCAAGTTGTGCTGATGCAATTCGTGCATTGACACACTCGTCGACAACGCGGTACGAAATGTGCACCAAGAGGAATGTATAGGAAAAGGAAAAGTGCAGGGGAAAATATCAGGAAAAAAAAAAAAGGTTTTAACTGGGCTACTTGACAGTATTTCTAAATAGTGGCGCGTTGATCATGAATAGTCCCATGTGCACGCGAGCCTAGCATTTTAAGAGGTGAATAATCTCTCCTTCAAGACGTCCCAGTCAACTCCCTGTGCAGCCGCCGCAAAATGCGTTGTCAGTAACCATGACACCAGCCGTGTTGTGTGCTCAGACACGTGCGTGGCAGTTCCCTGTTTACCCACCGAGCGTATGCGGGAAGTCTGTCAGGTACCGCGTCTCTGAGCAGACACGCAGCTGTCACATGAACTCCCTCTGTATTGTTCGACTCCATGTCTGGGTGTGCGAGAGAGGGAGAAAGAGACAGTGGACTCGATGACTGATGCACACTGAATGTGGCAGCTACGTATTTCACTGCTTCAGAATTATAACAGATCGCATGTAAATAGGTTAATTGTGGCATGTACTTAAAATATTTACAATATTATATTTTTTGTTTTCTTATTTGTGAAATTGGCTTTATATATAGGTTTTTTTTTAACAGCATTTCCGCCGCAAGCAGTAATTTTCAGCAATTTGCACGCCTTTTTATCATCTTCATAGTGGATTAAAAACCGTAATCTTTTCAAGTCTCATGATCATAGATTACTTCATTCTCTAAATCATGTGAGATCCATGCAGTATGTTCTTTTTCATCCAATCGCCATTGCTTTTGAATAACGGGATCTTTATAGTGTTTATTTCAACCCGATGTACATGTTCAACTCGTAGCATAAGCAAATACATGTTTTCCCCGTTTTCCCTGTGTTCAAGCAGTCGTAGGTTGGAGTACCCCTCGCGTCTCCCGGGCCCCTCTGGTCCAGTACAGCCCTGCTCTGCTATATGTGGACTGGAGCGGCTGGGGAAATCCAAGCCAAATGTTTTCCGTGTTAGTTCACCGTTCTTTTTCTGGCCCCAAACAGCAGCTGAGCTGGAGTCTGTGTGAGAGTGTGGGAGAGCAAGGGCAGCAGAAGTAGACAAGGGACGTCTGGGTCTGAGGCAAACACACTCACTCACCCACACACCAAAAACATCAAAAGAAAACCACAACAGAGAGAGTGTAGAAAACAGAGGAGAGTAGACGCTATAGTTTCAGAGTTTAAGAACAGTTCTAGCGATAGAGCTTTAAAATGGGCCAGGGGGAGAGGGGATCGTCGGGCGACAATAAAAAGGACAAGAGGCCAATTTTTAAGAAAAAGGAGGACAGTCCCGGGCCGGCGGAGTCGCCCCCGTGCTGCGGCTGCCGCTTCCCCCTCGTGGTGGCTGTTCTGCAGCTGCTGCTGGGCCTGAGCACCGCTGTCGTGGCCTTCCTAACGCTGGCCGCCAGCAGCTCACTCACTGCTCGAGAGACCCCCCACTGGGCCGGGATCACCGTAAGCTCCTCCGTCCTCCTCCTCCTCCTCCTCTTCCTCATCTTACTCCTCTTCCTCCTCCCATAGTCCCTGTGGTGTTTGAACAGTGTGTGTGTGTGTGTGTGTGTGGCAATGCACAATGCATAGCCACATCAAGGACAACTAAACTGCATGTTATTATTGAATAACCTATAGCCTACATGTTGTTGTTGGGTTGTAGGGGTTGCATGCTAACACTGCTGCTGTAAGGAGTAAGGAGAGTTAGAAGAGCGGGAGAGTTGGACTCCTCTGCTCCTCCATGTTGAATGGCGGTATGCCTGTTTAAAATACGCAGCTCGTCCACTCTGACACTCTGGGACCTACACTGTGGTGTGTCTCTAGTTAATGTTCCCCGCATTCTAGGTGAGTTGATTCCAACATCTCTGCTAACAAACATTTATGTAATTAAATAGTTACCAATTCATACTCCTTAGCACACCAGTAATAGATTTTTGTGACACTTGTAGACAAAAATCTAAAGGATGCAATAATTATAGGTCCATTGAATTCTTCCATGAAATATATATATATAGATATTCATACAAAACAAAAACAAATGTGAACATGCAGTCACAAATAAATATACAGTAATATCCTACAATAGGATAGGTGATATCAGTATGGATCACACATGTGTGGACACTAAGTGGAGTGACATGCTGACGTTACTCACAGCAGGAGGAACACATTGAAGTCATGGAGTCTCTTCAGTCCAGAGCTGCTCCACACACTAATGAAAGACAGCACGGCAGTCACAGGACTGCACTCCACCAGAGAGACAGGCTCTTTGTGTGTGTGTGTGTGTGTGTGTGTGTGTGTGTGCGCGCGCGCGTGTGTGTGTGTGTGTGTGCGTGTGTGTGTGTTTGCGTGTGCGTGTGTGTGCGTGTGTGTGTGCGTGTTAGGGATACAGAGACAGCATAACTTGTGTCTTACAATGAGTGTGCATTTTTTTCCAATCTTCAGGAAAACATTGCAATTTGCCATAGTGTCTTAATGTAATCAGATGACAATTTAATGCTCAATAGTCCCATTAGAGGCATTCATGTCAACAACATGTTACAGAGACACTATAGTGTTCAATAGAAAGTGAATGAACCCTCTGCCGTTGTCTTGTGTACAGCTGTGTTTAACCTCCATGGTGGGCTTCGTCCTGTACTGTATCACCTACCTCCCCGAGGAGAGGACCCCCATGCAGTTCATTGTCAAGGTAAGCATCAACGTGTCCTACAGAGACTGGAGACCTAGGGAGCATTGAATGAATCACTTAAGGTTTTCAGTTGAATGTGCATCAGGATGGGTGGCTGCAAAAAGAATATGGGACAGGACAGGATGCAGTGGTTTGCTGCATTTGTTTTCTATAGAGTTGGCATGACTACCACTTTCATGTGTGTCCGATAGCAATCAAGAATTCTGTCAGGCACCAGCAGGTAAGGCACCTTTATCATACAGGGTTAATGTTGGCAAGTCCATCTCGTTGAGACAGACTACATAGTTATATATATATGGGACTTTAATGTGTCACCTAATTGGCTGTACAATGCATGCAGATGGAAATTTAAGCCCACCATTGTTTTTCATTGAGCCAAGTGGAAGCACCTGACAGTTTTAGTTGTGATTAGCATACAGCAATTTAAACCCAAGTACCTTCATGAGTGCACTGTTAGTTAAATAGATTAGAATGTGCCTGCATTTCATTATTCCATTTTAAATGCCTCAATAACTCAGTAACACAGATTAGGACAAGCAGTTATATATGTTATATACAATATTCAGTCTAAGGAGCAGGTGGTCATTATGCCTACATACCATATGCAAGAAATGCCACCATGCATTTGTGTGTCTTTTCTTTTTTCACTGTCTAAGACAGTTCTCCGTTTTCATTTGGTAACTGCAAAAATGTTTATCTGTATATGGGTTTGCCCTTTGGTGTTTTTATTGATTGATACTAGTCGTTAAACTATATTAGTGGTTTTAATGTTTATAAACATGATCACCAGCCAGCCATCATATATTGAGAAAATGTCCTTTGGCATCAAAGTCATAAAGCAATAAGCGCAAACTGTGAATATCACACATTCAATCCAAACAGATTCAGTGTTGATATGATGATATATGAAGTAAAGTTTATCTAAGTTTTAACAGCTTACTTCATATCTGAAGAAAATGTGTTCATTGTGAAAAGGCAGTCCCAACATGTGTTTCAGAACAGAGTGAATCTGTTGACTACTAGCATTTTGGTGTTCCAAAAGACCATGGTATGTTTGTATTGTATTTACTCCACCATTTGCCAAAGTAAAGACACTAATACTGCTGTCCTTGCACTCCCTCACCTCACACTGCTCTCATGTAAACCTGCTTTTCATCTCAAAGCAAGACATGCTCATTACTTGCATCCTTCCACAAGCAGCATTCAACAATCAATCAAATGTGTGTTGTGTTACATAAGAACAGGATTAGGTGGACGATGTAGTGTGTGCAGGGATTGTGTAATAAATCCCCAGTAATCTCATATATTTTCCACACAGATGGGCATTATGGTCAGACTCGGGCCACAAGGTCGGGTCCCATCAATTAAGTTCTATGCTACACAACAAAGACAATGGAACTGAACACTGCAATGTTAGATCAGTTCCTGACTTCATTAAGCAAAAAAGGGTGGTGTAGGTATAGGCTTGCAAATGGTTTTAGATTCTGAATCTCCCCTGTGACATTGTTGCACACCACGTAAGCAGCAGTGTTGTGAGCACATCAGCCGCACACAGTACCTGTTCCCTGTCTCTGTCCCCTGCTCTGCAGCTGCTGTACCTGCTCCTGTGCACCACAGGCCTGGTCCTCTCAGTGCTGGTCATAGCGTTTGCTGGCCACCACTACGCCCAGGCCAGCAGCTTCCACTGCAGGCAGGCCGAGCAGGCAGACTGCGTGTGCACCCTGGACCCGGAGGACCCCATCGCCCGCACATTCACCTACCAGGCGGTGGGGGACTGTGAGGTGATCACAGGAACACTCCCCGTCTACTTCCTGGTTCAGATCGTGCTGAACCTGCTGCAGGCGGTGGTGTGTGCAGCAGGGACCTTCATCCTCTGGAAGCACCGCTACCAGGTCTTCTTCTCTGGTCTGCAGGTCGGTGCTTCTGATGCCCAGCAGTGGCAGAAGGCTTAACCTCAAGCCCTGATGTGGATGAGATGATGATCACAGTGGATTTTACAGGGAGATGGAAGTCATGGAGGGGCTAGAGGATAAGCCCCCTGAAAGTGTAGGCTGGGGCGGGGGGTGTTGTTGACTGCTGATTGGGGGTTTTTATTGAGGTATATTTTACTACAATAGGGCATTTGGAGCAATGCTTTTGTATATTCGTAGCTTTGATAACATTGCATATACTGTATATTGTGGAGTGCGTCTTCACAAAGGAAAGAGGATGCAAACGATTGTGTAAATAAAGAAGTGTTTTGTGAAGTCGCTGCTATTGTTCCTGTGTATTTGGGAGGGGCTAGCAGAGTGCATTTTATATGAATACATACTTATTCATACACTTACAAAACAGTTTTTGACTGTTTATAACAACACAACTATTGTTGCCCATTATAAGGATTCAAGGATTTATTGTCATCACATCCAAGACATGACGAGATTGTAGTAGCTGCCACAGTAATAGTGCATTCAATTAGTTTTTAAAACAAAACAATAAACAGAGAAGGGGAGAAAATAAAAGCTAAGAGGCCATAAAAATAGTGATATGGCCCACACATACTTAGGAACAGTGCAGACACACATTTGGAATGACGGTATTGCAAATAAGGGCATGAACGGTAATAAATATAAAGTGATAAAAGATAAAATAAGAATAAAAATAGAAAACCAAGTAACGCTCTCTGCTCAAGCCTAAACATAGCCTGAATACATTTCTCTTATCTCAATGTTATTATCTTCATCATTATCTTAATTGTGTTGCCCGTAAATCAGCCTGGAGTGTGAGGAGAAGTCTAATCACAAAAGCAACACCTCGACGTCTCCTGTCTCTGTTCAGCTGAGAGGAGGGATGGAGTGGGGTGCAGGGACAGAGGGGTTGGGGTTGAACAGGGGCTCTCATGTAAACACTTAAATAGCAGAGCCTGCCTGGCTATAGGCTTGGTTTCATGAGCTCCAGAGGCTGCATTCAGCAGACTCCTGGAGCCGGGCTATGGTTTGTTGTTTGAGAGTGTCTGTGTCATAGCGCCTGGGAGGAGTCAGCGTTCATAAGGAGAGTAGAGTTCAGAGAGGGGTACCCACACTGGCAGTGGGAGGAGTCAGCGTTCATAGGGGGAGTAGAGTTCAGAGAGGGGTACCCAGACTGGCAGTGGGAGGAGTCAGCGTTCACAGGGGTAATAATAATAATTGTACAACACTGCAGAATGTATGCGGCTCATGACAAAGCCAGAAATCCATTATTTGAAGAAGACCTATTTGAAGGGATACATCAGTAGAGTTAGGTGACGTGTGTGTGGTCACACCGTGACAGGGCGCAGCTACATATGGTGGTGGTAATGTTTTCATGTGGGCTGCGAGGGTGTGTTGACAGTGTGTCATGTGACCTTAGAGTCAGTCAGACACTGGTAGTCACATGCCAGCCGTCACAAGGGGAAGTTACTATATATACACTTGCACACACGCACGCACGCACATGCACTTGCACTTGCACACACACACACACACACACACACTTACCTCTGGCTAGAGGTTACACATTTTAAGTGACAACTGCCTTTTTTTTTATATTGCTGAAATCAAGTTTGACCTTTCAAAACAGAATGAAGAGTTTAACTTGGTGTACATTTTAAGATAGATTTACATCAGAAAATACATTGAGGTGTATGGTATTTAAAGGAACACTTAAGGAATGTTCAACCTGGACCATATGTTCCAATCGATCGAGGTGATGTTATACAGCTCTCCCTCACAATCTCCTCCTGTAACAACTCAACTGTAACGAGACTTCCTCGCGACCAAGACCTCGATGGACAGTAACAAACTGATCATCAACATGTAAAAAAAACGTTAGTTATATTTCTCTTTAAGGGATATTTTCCATAATGTTAGAACATACTGTATTATTAGTCACAGAGAATATACTGTACATTTGGCGGGGCACTTTGGCTCCAAAGGAAAACGTTGCAGCCGTCTTCACAGATTACAGCTGCATCATCGATCAGGCTGAACAATCTCAAAGGTGTCCTTTAATACCAGAGTGCAGTGACACAGGGCTCGTCTGTGAGCAGCACCAGGATCACGTTACAAAAGCCTCTGAAAATGACAAGACAATGCTTGTTGTTCTCTAACACACTGAGCATGACTGGATACACAAGCGTGTTCCTGCAGACATCACACACTGGCCCTGGAAACACGGCTCATGTCGTACATGTGATCCCACTGAGAGTCATTTGAGGTTATTTACATTATGCAGGCAAAGGTAGCGTATCCTCACAAAACGTACTGCCAAATGTTGGAATATTTTTGTTGTGGTATTATGATTAGAGACACCAGTCTCTAGTTGAGTCTAATCCAACACTGGCCTCTAAGACAGCGCTGCAGCAGTGACACCTATTTAATATGGTTATTAAGGATGGCCACGATGCAGAAACACAAAGCATCTCAAACCTTGTGTGTGTGTGGTAGTGAAGCAGCAATGGTTTGCAATGCCACATTTACTCCAAGCAATAATTGGTCGAGTGAGTAATTCTGTACGTCAAATGTTTTCTTTATTACAATAGAGCATCTGAGAACTAGATAGACTTTGTTTTACAGAAGACAATGTAGGCTAAGCTATTTGGTTGTGCAAGATTCAAACATGTTACTAGGCAGAAGAACTATCCAGGTTGATTCACACCATAAAAGCACATGAAACAGTTCCATCTTTACAGTATGAGCTCTTCACAAGGATCTTTGCTGTAATTAATAACATACAAACACTAAAGTTTGTACCACACAATGCGATCTAGACACAGAAAGGCCTTTCAAGTAAGTTCCACACATGATATCAGTTATTTAATGCACATGTTCAAACATTTAATACACTTTGTAAAAGTTTATAAAAAGTAACATAAATTGGTGCAGTAAAGGCATGATGATCATCTCCAGTTTTTAGTTAAATATCTGTACTTATTATTATTTTAAAAGGCTGACTCTCAAGCTGGAGAGACCAATTTGTTAAAGCGCAAGGCAGAAAATTAAAACACAATCACAAAACATTCTTCATAATAAAATCCTTATTCTCCCGTTTAATCTCCATTTGACACAACTGATGCATCCACACCATGACACCGAGCACTTAGTGAGGAAAGAGACAGAGCAGACAAACAGACAAATGGTCTCTCACAGCAACTGGTCAGCAGAGGAGCCTGCATGGTGGAGTGCTGCTGCCATACAGCTGATTGTGGAGATGGCACAGGACCGTTAACCTTAACTTAACCATTAACCTTAACTTAACCGGCCGAGAACCACGAAGGGAAGTACCAGAGAGATCAGAGTGTTTCCCCTGCAACTCCTGCGGTCTTCCAACGCAACTCAAAGCACGTTGGTGTGAGTGACAGTGACCACGCCGTCCCCCGGCACAGTCCACGTGAGCCTCTGATTCAACTGATAGTTCCAAGTTCACGTAAAAAAAAGCGTTTGTTGGGTCAGTGGTTGCTAACCCCTTGCATTAGAACCTCACAACAGAACCTCGGCTGTTGGCCGAGCGAGACCAGGAGCTGGCGCCGGGCCTCCCGCCCCTCAGTGGGCCGGGATGTGGTGCTGGTGGTTGTTGTTGACCACCTGAGGCGGGCCCAGGAACCCAAGCCTCTGCTTGTTCTTCCTCTGTTCAGTCATCTGTGAAGATGAAGGGGAGAGAATCAAGCAATCCATTTGTGTTTATCTGTAGCAATTTACATTGCAGGAATTGTACAAAATTGTACACAATGCACACTGATGCCAGAAGAACCTGTCTGTGAAACGCATCACACCAGAGGGACATAAACCCCAGCCTTCTTGTGGGCCTTATATTCACCTAGCAGCCACCTTGGTTCCAAATGCTAGCCCAGCTAACGTTGAGAACAAAGATTAGCCAAGATGGCTGCTCGGTGAATAAGGTCCATTGGAACAAAAGCCTTTTACCAACTGCTGTGTGGCGTTTTCTGAGGACAGCCTCATTGTGGTATTGCAGCCTTATCGGCATGTGATCGTCACACTGGATAACTCTGTTTATTTTTGTTTTGCTGCACATCCATGTGAAACGGGAACAAGAATTGGCGTGTGACTGGAATCACATGTGGGAGAAGCAGGTGATGCCTCACATTACTGCAGGGATAAAAGAATATGCAAGTCATCCAAAACAGCCCTGCAGTCAAACTCCTGAGTGCAACTCCATGGTCAACAGGAGAGAGTCAACAGTTGGACAGTATGTTCAACCTAAATCTAACAAGGTAGCACATTGAGATTTTAAATCTCTTCTGCAAGGGTTAGCTGCCAAGAGGGTAGCACAGCACAAATAAATAACATACAGGATTCAGAATTCTGTAAAAAACAAAGGAAAGGAAACTAGCACACTAAAGGAAACAAACAAGCAGTAAACTTTTGAACACCTTTGACCATGAAGGTCTGGTTTTGTTCAGCTGATTTGGCACCTGAGATCTTCTGCACACATTGTACACTCTGCTCAGAGTGAGATGGTTCTCATGAAGGTATGGAGTCTCTACCTGCTCCTTGAGCACATTGTACACTCTGCTCAGAGTGAGATGGTTCTCATGAAGGTATGGAGTCTCTACCTGCTCCTTGAGCACATTGTACACTCTGCTCAGAGTGAGATGGTTCTCATGAAGGTATGGAGTCTCTACCTGCTCCTTGAGCACATTGTACACTCTGCTCAGAGTGAGATGGTTCTCATGAAGGTATGGAGTCTCTACCTGCTCCTTGAGCTCCGCCAGCTGTCCAGAGAGCAGCATCACCAGGGTGATGGTGCTGTCCAGCTTCTCCTGCAGGCTGCGCATCTCATTCTGCTCCCCGTCACTCTCGCTGCTCACCAACGACATAGCTCTCATCCGCGGGAACCAGTCCAGGTTGTTCTCCTTGGACAGACATGGGGAGGACAGAAGACAATGAAGACACACCCAGAACACACTAGAGTTGTAGTCAAAGCCGCCTAAACCCAGACCAAGACACTACAAAGTTATCGATACCAAGACAAGACCAAGACCAGATTGGGGAAAAAAAAACAGACTAGTGTTTAAGTTACACCAATACGTGAACAATGGCGCAGCCGTTAGGAAAATATATCTAGTGGTGGTCCATGTGGTGGTGCTCCATGTGGTGGTGGTCCATGTGGTGGTGGTGTATGTGGTGGTGCTCCATGTGGTGGTGGTTCATGTGGTGGTGGTTCATGTGGTGGTGGTCCATGTGGTGGTGCATGTGGTGGTGCTCCATGTGGTGGTGGTGGTGTATGTGGTGGTGGTGCATGTGGTGGTGGTCCATGTGGTGGTGGTCCATGTGGTGGTGGTCCATGTGGTGGTGTATGTGGTGGTGGTCCATGTGGTGGTGGTCCATGTGGTGGTGGTGTATGTGGTGGTGGTGCATGTGGTGGTGGTGGTCCATGTGGTGGTGGATCATGTGGTGGTGGTTCATGTGGTGGTGCTCCATGTGGTGGTGGTTCATGTGGTGGTGGTTCATGTGGTGGTGGTTCATGTGGTGGTGCTCCATGTGGTGGTGGATCATGTGGTGGTGCTCCATGTGGTGGTGGTTCATGTGGTGGTGCATGTGGTGGTGCTCCATGTGGTGGTGGATCATGTGGTGGTGGTGGTGCATGTGGTGGTGGTCCATGTGGTGGTGCTCCATGTGGTGGTGGTGTATGTGGTGGTGATGGTCCATGTGGTGGTGATGGTCCATGTGGTGGTGCATGTGGTGGTGCTCCATGTGGTGGTGGATCATGTGGTGGTGGTGGTGCATGTGGTGGTGGTGGTGCATGTGGTGGTGGTGGTGCATGTGGTGGTGCTCCATGTGGTGGTGGATCATGTGGTGGTGGTGGTGCATGTGGTGGTGGTGGTGCATGTGGAGGTGCATGTGGTGGTGGATCATGTGGTGGTGGTCCATGTGGTGGTGCTCCATGTGGTGGTGGTCCATGTGGTGGTGCTCCATGTGGTGGTGGTCCATGTGGTGGTGCTCCATGTGGTGGTGGATCATGCCTCCATACACTGTTGGCCACCTCATCTAAAGCTGGTGTTGGATTTGAACATCCAACAGAAAACTATTATGCTTCAACTAAACTATTTGTTTTTATTGAACACATTTTCATTGTCTAGTTTGTGGACAATGCTTCAAGGTTAGTGTTGTGGTCAGGTGGCCCCAGTGTGAAGCTCTCTGGCTCTCCTGGTCCCTCCTCCTGATCCAGTGTGGACACACCCCCACCATGCAGATGTTCACCAGGAATACCAACGGTTGGTTCAAACACACACAGTTGTGGATCCTCCACAGCAAATGTTGCAAATATATTGGAAGATTTGTTTAGAGTTTCTTCGTGGAAGCACAATTATTGTATTAAAATAAAATGAAGAATTCGAGCAGCACATGAAAAGCTGACCATCCCGGGGAGCTGTCCTCCAGATATAGCCGGTTGCTACAATTACACACTAATACTACCAACAGCAGCCATGTGCATGTTCACCCACTCTGAGGAAGGATGAGTCAGGAATGTGAATAAAAAAGGAGTTAACAAAAACAGACCCGAATAGGAGTGAGCATTGAGATCCATCTACAAACAGAAATATATTAGCTAAAATAAATCCTAAAATAAGCATGCGTGCATTTTGCATGTGGCCATTAGTTCACAGTCCCATTTGTGGCTTCCAATCCCCTCTCCTGATATATCTCCAGGAGAGAAGTCCCACAGGAAAACACAGACAGGGGCACTGTGTACCTTGGCTATTATGTAATCCACTTCACCGTCTGTCTGTTTTTATACCAGCGTGGGTGTTTGTAATGAACACCTGCATCTGCACGGACATGTGTGTGGCAGGACCACACCACCACGTGTGGTTTGACATAGAATACATAGAGAGGTAAATGTATTCCCTTGTGTGTCTGTATGTGTGTTAACGTTCACGTGGTACAGGCATATGCCAGACCCTGTGTTGGCATGGCTGATGATGGCGGTGATCAGTTGTAATATCCTTACATAGGAGTGGAAGGTTCCGGGGAAGTGGAAGATGAAGGGGGCTCAAGCAGCACCTCTCTTATATAAGACCAGTTGGGCGGCATGTAGGGGCCAGGGTGTGTGTGTGTGTGTGTGCGTGTGTGTGTGTGTGTGTGTGTGCGTGTGGGTGTGTGTGTGTGTGTGTGTGTGCGTGTGTGTGTGTGCGTGTGCGTGTGT
Organism: Urophycis tenuis; assembly: GCA_036785325.1. Lineage (NCBI taxonomy): Eukaryota > Metazoa > Chordata > Actinopteri > Gadiformes > Phycidae > Urophycis > Urophycis tenuis. The sequence goes on from JAXIVH010000013.1 coordinate 681,314, forward strand.
GTGTGCGTGTGGGTGTGTCCACGCAAATATCCGAGCAAATGCGTTTAAAGCCAGACGTCATTAAGGAAACCCTGGTGATGGCATAAAGAACAAATTCAGAGAATGGAAACCACAGGATTTCTCCCTTTGCTCCAGTGCTGCACCACAAACATACTCCTCCTAGAATGATGAGTGGTAGAAAGAACTCGAGGAGCAGAAGGAGCAGCCTTAGGACTTTTTGTTGTTAAACATTCTCTTCAACAACATTCGTCTCCATGCGTTGGCTTATCGACACCAGAAGGCTGGTGCAGGAGTCGGCCTCTGTACGTGAGGTGCCCAGACAAATAAGCAAAGAACTTGTCCTTTGGAAGCGAGCAAATATGGACTAACAGCAGGAGAAGTGACACAGCCAGCTCTCGGGGGCAGCACACTCTCAATGGAGTCACTCTTCCGACGGTCCGGCTCAAACTTAAGGGCCAATTAAGAGGAAAAATGTATGAAGGAGCAAATTGTAGTTTAACAACAATCACTTTCTTTCTCACACTGTTCAACAACACGGCCGTCTCTGTGTGTGTGTGTGTGTGTGTGTGTGTGTGTGCGAGTGTGTGTGTGTGTGTGTGTGTGTGTGTGTGTGTGTGTGTGTGTGTGTGTGTGTGTGTGTGTGTGTGTGTGTGTGTGGGTGTGTGTGTGTGTGTGTGTGTGAGTGTGTGAGTGTGTGCGAGTGTGTGTGTGTGTGTGTGTGCGAGTGTGTGTGTGTGTGTGTGTGTGTGTGTGTGTGTGTGTGTGTGTGTGTGTGTGTGTGTGTGTGAGCTCGAGGGCCAAGACAGCGCACCACAAAACCAAACAGGAAGACTAATGGATCACTACTCCCTTCGTGGAGCGTGACTTATGGATTAAGATTTATACGCACAACATAATGTACCCCTTTGACCATTCTGTTGCTTTCCAACCCCCGGGCATCAGTTGATGTGGAAGAAGAGAAAAGATTGATCAGGGTGTTCCCGACGTTGTAGAGGACCACCACACAAGGGGGTCTGTGATGGTTAGGGTCAGGAGGCCATTCGCCACAGTGGAGTTCAGATCAACGCTCCAGCATCATCGCTCGCCTGTACACTGATGCAGCCCAACACCCAGGGCTGCAAGATTCACGGGTCTCACTGACACAACCGATTGTGTCTCACCATCTGTGTCCGCCTGTCTGTCTGTCTTTGTGTCTGCGTGTCCACCTATATGCGTAACCCTGTCTGTTTGTCTATAAGTGCGTCCGCCTGTTACTTTTTCCAAGATCAGAATAGACTTGTAATCATCAGTGGTGAACACCTCCCTGGCCCCAGGCTGTTCTGTGACTAATGCCATCTTGGGATCAATTAAAAAGTGCCCAAGTCATCGCGAACAACCTCAGCATCTTCTCTGTCATCAACGGTTATATCATTTCAGATATGGTAGGCAATAGAGGTTTAATTATTGAAGAGACACATTATATCAGGCAGACCATTCAATAGACACAATGCTCCATGGAGGGAACTCTGCATCTGTAAGTTAGTGCAGTGAAGTCCACAGCAGACTAAAGCACTAAAGATCCTCACACAGGAGAACGGGATGCCACTTTGTTGTTTCTTCTCAAGGAGAAGGAACACACAGGCTTATGTAACACACTGCACTAAACTAATTGCACTCTGTGTAGAAATACATAATAAGGACTTCATTTGTTTTGGCTAAAGTCACAGCCCTGAAGGTAAACATTTCCCAGCTGCGATTAATGTGTATACACCTCTCCTTCTTCAAAGCCTGTTTTAAACCAAGAGTGTTATGATCTTCTGTTTGAATCGGAGAAAATACAATAACATGAGTTACTAACACTGACTCTCAGGTAAATGGCTCGCTTATCTTGTAGTGAACAGAGATAGTTTAGTAAAGGTACCTCTGGGAAGAAGAACAACAAGCAGAACAAGAACAACAACAACACCACCACCACCGAGCACATTTAAGAGGCATTTTGTTGTTCTGACCTTTCACGCTCCCCGTGTCATATCTGCGTTGCCACGGAGACGGAGTGCACGTGACCGGGCTGAGGCCCATCTGTGTTTGTGTGCACATGCATGAGAGAATGCACGGGACAGAGGGAGGGACAGGTGCACACGTGCCCAGCAGCGCTGAGCTATTAGTCTGCAACCGAGAGCGGGTCTGCAGTACCTGCCAGCCATGTGGAGCCAGCCATCACACACACACATGCGCTACCTGGAATTGCGTGCACAACCAGGGTGTGTTTGTTTGTATGCACGTGCATCACTGTTGCCCATACAAATCATTTCCCTCTGTCTGGTTTCTATGCCTCCATACTTACTCTGCAGTGTGAAGTGCAGTCAGAAACACAACGCACTTCCAGGGGGAATGGTTTGTTCATACTCATTAGGAATTTCATACTATTAATTACGTTCATATGTATGCATGTATGCATGATGTCAGTAATAATCTCAGTTCTCAGTTATAATAAAACTCACTCAGTTAATTATCATATTCATAATTAATCAATGCTAAATCACTCAATGCTAGTCAGCATGAGGCTACCATGCAACCCAGCAGGAGCCTCATTGTGAAGGTGGAAGCGTCAGACTTGTAGTTCATCTGACGGCCTACAGGTGGCTCACACAAACACCTGACACCGTTTTAAAGTCAATGGCAAACATTTCATACAATTGTCGTCATACAAAGCAAATACACCTTTTTCTTCATTTGGTTATCGGCTAGTGCAATTTTGAGACGTAAACCGGTTTTAGTTCATTAAAAAGTTATTAAGGCTTGACTATAAATACGGTTTGACCATAAACTACTGCACCCATTCAATTCCTGCCCCTACATACTGTATGTACAATAATCATTGTTCTTCTCAGGTGGATGCACATTGACACCATGGTCACCCCCAGCTGTACACAACACCATGAGGGGAACATCCTTCACGTTCCTCCACCTCGCTGCACCACTGCAGGCTGCCCCCTCCTCAGCCATGCAGCTAGAACATCGGGAAACTGTCCCCAGTAGGGACTACTACTTACTACCCAGAAGTGCCGTGTAATCTTGGTGGAGGCAAATGCACGGTCAACGTTTGTATTTTTCTACTCTTTGATTGTTCAGACGTGTTAAAGTGTTGTATTGGCATTTGAAGGCTCTGAGACAGCGTGGCGGGTTCGCGAGGCGGGGGTTCGCGAGGCGGGGGTTCGCGATGCGGGGGTTCGCGAGGCGGGGGTTCGCGAGGCGGGTTCGCGAGGCCCCACTGACCTTGATCATGCGCGCCACGTAGCTCTCGGGGCCCGTGTACTCGGTGGGGTCCTTGACGTGCACCAGCACCAGGAAGTAGAGGTAGTGCCACATGTTGTGCTCCGCCTTGATGTGCTCCTCAAAGGACACCGTCTTGTTGTCAAACTTGTCCCTCTCCAGGCCTGGAGGGATGACAGGGGAGAGGCAGCAGGTTACTGCATGCATGTGCACGGAGAAAACACTTGGAGAGGAATATAGCTGTATAGTGGTAAACACATGGGGGTGGGGGTTGCGTGGAATTAAAGTATGTAATTATTATGATTATGATCATTCTTCCACACGCAGAGAGGTGAATGCGTGAGCGGGGGCTCTTACATGGAGGGTGACCAGAAGGTGTGAAACACTTCACTAATTCTACTGCTTCTATTGTAACAAAAAAGGAACACTAAGACAGCTTGGCACCACACAAGCAAAACAATAGTGGCTGCTTTACAACATAAAATAAACATATAAACATAACCTCAACAAGGAATGCATCCTACAGTACATTTGCCAGTCTACTACTCAGGTTTAATTTAAATCTGGTGACTTTCTTACTTTATTTGCAGCAAAGACATTTTCTCACCTTCTTCTGACAAATGTACTCTTTGTAAGTTGCTTTGGCTGAATTGTCTGCTACATGCCCTAAATGTAAATGTAAACCTTTACAGACAGGTTGTCTAAGGATGGTCCAGACATTCTGGCTTGTATTCCTACTGTCTACAGGACAATTGTGTGCTTTGGATGCCATGTTTGCCATTAGACCTCCCAGCTCCCACACCAGCAGCTGTAGGATCACTGCAGTGACAGCGTGTCCAGCAGTCAGTGCACAGCGCCTTGGTGTCAGCCTCTCTGCTAACAGGTCCTGTTAGCTCTGATTTTGAAGACTAGCTCCAGTGAAACACCAGTTCAGATGTTAATCTAGGGTTCGATTTTGAAGACTAGCTCCAGTGAAACACCAGTTCAGATGTTAATCTAGGGTCTGATTTTGAAGACTAGCTCCAGTGAGACACCAGTTCAGATGTTAATCTAGGGTCTGATTTTGAAGACTAGCTCCAGTGAAACACCAGTTCAGATGTTAATCTAGGGTCTGATTTTGAAGACTAGCTCCAGTGAAACACCAGTTCAGATGTTAATCTAGGGTCTGATTTTGAAGACTAGCTCCAGTGAAACACCAGTTCAGATGTTAATCTAGGGTCTGATTTTGAAGACTAGCTCCAGTGAAACACCAGTTCAGATGTTAATCTAGGGTCTGATTTTGAAGACTAGCTCCAGTGAAACACCAGTTCATGACTTTGTTTCTTCTTCCCCAGATGAAGATGACGACCCCCCTAGCAGAACTAATTGTGTTTGGTTCTAAAGATGCTAATTTTGACTTTTTCTTCAGAACAATATCCGACATTCGTTAAGGTCATTAACTGTTAACAGATAACATATCTGCTATTATCGTTACTTTGCAATGGTAACAAATAAACACCTAAACCTGTTAAAACCCAGTGTTGTCTTTTTTCATGTCCCTACTGGCAATGAGCAGCTTGTGTGAGCATGTGCCCCCAGCATTATTAGAACACAGTATTAACACATTGAATGCTTTCATTACAACTAACTAATGAAACCAGCTAGGAGAGCACTTGGTTACGATGAGCATACAGCAGGCTAACAGGCTACCGGTTAGTTTAAAGTGCTACTAGTGACAATACATGTTGCCAGCTCCGCTGGGGATTGCCACTCGAGGAACATCGTTTCAGTTGATGAAGAAAGACAAAAGTGCAATATGCTAAAAGACATACTAAATACAGAACACCTTGAGAGTAGATCAAGGTACATCATCACTGATAACCTTGCTGATTAATATAACGGCAATCTGAAAAGCAAAAAACTATGACGGTATACTGAACTACAACTGAAAGTTTTAGAGTAATGTTTAAATGTTTAATGTGTTAAATACTAAACTAGTGATAGATTGATTCAGTGAGTATTTGGGGCCAGCCAGCAAAAACGAAAACATAACGTGAGGATTTATTTCATAATAAATCAATTGTTACAGTTTGACTGATAATTGTGTTAATTGATAGCACCCCTACCGTGTGCGGTCTACGGTCTGAGTGACCTGACTGAGTGACCTGACTGAGTGACCTGTATGAGTGACCTAACTGAGTGACCTGTATGAGTGACCTAACTGAGTGACCTGACTGAGTGACCTGACTGAGTGACCTGACTGAGTGACCTAACTGAGTGACCTGTATGAGTGACCTAACTGAGTGACCTAACTGAGTGACCTAACTGAGTGACCTGACTGAGTGACCTGTCTGAGTGACCTAACTGAGTGACCTAACTGAGTGACCTAACTGTGACTGAGTGACCTGACTGAGTGACCTGTATGAGTGACCTAACTGAGTGACCTAACTGAGTGACCTAACTGTAACTGAGTGACCTGACTGAGTGACCTGTATGAGTGACCTAACTGAGTGACCTGACTGAGTGACCTAACTGTGACTGAGTGACCTGACTGAGTGACCTGTATGAGTGACCTAACTGAGTGACCTGACTGAGTGACCTGTCTGAGTGACCTAACGGTGAGGCTGTGTGTACGCACCACAGATGAAACACGTGGTTTTCAGGATCTCCTCCTTCCGCTGCTTCTCGCTCCTCAGGTCGGCGAACGTGTCGATGATGACGCCAAAGATGAGGTTGAGGACGATGATGATGACCACGAAGAAGAACAGCAGGTCGTACACCACACGGGCAGCGAAGAGCGGCTCCTGGGAGTAGGGAGTCAAGATAAATAAACGCAAAGTTGACATTCTGCATTATTAACACTGCTGCTGACACATATCACAACTGAAAAGAGCTTTATCAACACACGTCAGTTCGCACATACAAGGATTCATGTTCTGTTGGTGCAGTGGGGTGTAACAAAAATACAGAGTGAGGGTAAAGGGTCTTCTTCACGCTGGTCCCCATCACAGAAAGCAGAAGTGTGCTCAACAACATGGCTACAAATGCATTCCCACTAAATCATTCAGAACCAGCGCCTCAGACACCAGTAGCCAGAGTCCAGTGGCCCACACAGCCAGGCTGGTTGAAGAGAGAGAGACAGGAGGGGTCCCACCTCTTTGGAGGGTCTCCGCAGCACGTCCCCCACGCCGCCGCCGTTGCGTAGACCCTGGTTGAGCACGGTGATGATGCACATGAGCAGCGTGTCACACACCCGCTCCGTCCCGTCCGCTGCCACTGAGGGGAAACACGCAGCAGCACAAGGTCTTCATCATGACAGCAACCAAAGGTTTTCATCATGACAGCAACCAAAGGTCTTCATCATGACGGCAAAATCAGCCCCACCGTAAAGTGTACACCATCCTCCTCATCACAACGTCACAGCCTCTTCTTTTAGTCATTTGAAGTTGACCGTTTTTGTTCACCTAGTTTCTCTAATAGCTCACATTTTATTTATATATTTTAATGTATTTATTTGACCTGCTGTTACCTGCTGTTTTATTTTGTACTTTTACTTTGTTGTGGGAATGCTAAAAACTGTATTCCACAGCACTATGTTACATTGGGCAAATAAATCATCTTGAATCATTCATTGATTTTCTCAAATTTTTATAGGAATTAGTCTCAAATTCGTTAGTAATCTACACCATAATAGTAAAAGGTAATAACCAGTGATAACTTTTATAACTGGAACATTTTGGATGAGGCATTGGATGGACATTAACATGAAAAAGAAAATTGACATGCGTCCGTGTTTGTAATGTTTTGCGACAAAATCATGAGGGCTTCAACAGATCAGATGACATGTGTGTGTTTTTGTGTGTGTGTGTGTGTGTGTGTGTGTGTGTGTGTGTGTGTTTTGTACGGGGGTGGGGTGGGGGGGGGGGGGGGGGAAGCAGACAGACAGACAGAACAAACAGACAGAAACACTTTAATGATCCCTGAGGGAAATTGCATAAATGCAATTTATGCATGCACAGCTCTGTAGTACTGGTGATCTGCACAGACTCACTGACGTTGCCTTATCAAGCCTCTATCACTGCAAGAATAAATGCAACCTACAGCTGTGTGTTTGTAGGCGTGCTGATGTGTGTGTGTGTGCTTGGATGCTTTTGTGTTCTTCAATGTCAAACAGAGGCTAGCCACTCTTTGATTTCAATGATTAATCATTGCACTAATAACACTATATTAATTATTGCATTAATTACACTATATAATAATAGGCTATATTTTAGTATATTAGGCTAATAGTAGCCAGTATTTTCTATTAAATTGAATGCGGATGATCACATGAACGGATGCACACTCATTGTGAAAAGTGAATTGGTTAGAAAGAGCATAATTGAGCGGCTTACTTTGTAGCTTATATCGACAATCGGATGACCATGTCTGACCTGATGAATCATATCCGTCTGTGCAAAATATTAGTGGAGGACACCCCTAATGTGTGCATGCGCAGGGGCGTGTGTATCTGTGCTGTTTCCAGGAGAGAGAGGAGACTGCCTTCCAGATTGTGTGTGTGTGTGTGTGTGTGTGTGTGTGTGTGTGTGTGTGTGTGTGTGTGTATGTGTGTGTGTGTGTGTGTGTGTGTGTGTGTGTGTGTGTGTGTGTGTCCAAACAACAGCAATGCTGCAGTCACTCAAGGTGACTAATGACAACAGCAGCAGTGCTGTCTGGAGAGCCAGTGCTCATGTGCAGGCTGCAGATGGCTACCAGGCAGCGAGTATATAAAGCCCAACCTTGGCTAGATGGAGGCGTTGCACCAGGGCACTGCTCTGTCACACAGGAGTCTGCCGCTCTGCTGCCACCCCACAGATCACCTTCACCTGCACACAGAAGCATCCGCCAGTGAGAACAGCACACATTCTGAGCGGCAGAATAGTTCAGGAATTGACGTGTTTTTGATGTTTTTACATGACATGTTGATGAATGGACAGACAGGCAGATCATGTAGAACAAATGGCACATCAGATGATTTCATTTCATACTTTGTATGATTCTATCAGATGGTATTTGCCAGTCTAGGTATATCGTGGGGTAAAAACAGCCTAGGTATATCGTGGGGTAAAAACAGCCTAGGTATATCGTGGGGGTAAAAACAGCCTAGGTATATCGTGGGGTAAAAACAGTCTAGGTATATCGTGGGGGTAAAAACAGCCTAGGTATATCGTGGGGTAAAAACAGTCTAGGTATATCGTGGGGGTAAAAACAGTCTAGGTATATCGTAGAGGAAAAACAGTCTAGGTATATCGTGGGGTAAAAACAGCCTAGGTATATCTTGGGGGTAAAAACAGTCTAGGTGTATCGTGGGGTAAAAACAGCCTAGGTATATCGTGGGGTAAAAACAGTCTAGGTATATCGTGGGGGTAAAAACAGTCTAGGTATATCGTGGGGTAAAAACAGTCTAGGTATATCGTGGGGTAAAAACAGTCTAGGTATATCGTGGGGTAAAAACAGTCAAGGTATATCGTGGGGTAGAAACTGAAGAGCCACAGTGTCATTGGACCAGGGCAGGAGGGTGTCATGCTACAGAGGCAGGCAGGTCTGCAGTCGGAGACCCCAACTGCGAGGCCCCTGAGGGGCGGCAGGTAGGGGACCGGCACACCGTGGGTGAAGGTGGCCTGATGGTGCAGGGGAAAAGCCTCGCTTGTTGTATGTGTGTGTGTGTGTGTGTGAGGGGGACTAGGAGTGAGTCTGCAGGCAGCCCAGCATACAGTCAGCAGACAGGGATTCAGGGATCAGTCCAGGCCGTTACGTAACGCGCCTATGGGCCACTGCACCCGGCTGAGTTAGACATGGAGACACACAGACATGGGGTGGTTATGCAACAGGTGCACATGTACTCCCTGTGGCTGTCTGACCAGCGGGGGCCTTCTCCACATGTCTTCTCAACACAGACGAACGAGCACACGGTCGGGTGCTGGGAGGGTGCAGTCACAACACGTGCACATGTACAAACTTCCTATTCACTTCCATCTATTCCCCCCTTTACTCAGATACGTCTTCTTCTTCCACCTGAACATGTAACTTCAGGTGAAGGTAACCCTACCCTACGCGGAGATCCAGACTCCAACTCCTCTTCACCTGCTTACAGTTGGCCCAAAGCACACGGCCATGTTGGGACAGACACCAGATCATGTTTTGAATGTCTAAATCAGAGTTGAGTCTTAGACCAACACCCTGGAATAGATTCTACACATTATGAGTGATGGTGTGGAGGACATGCGCCGCCCGCAGCGTTACACTCCAAGTGCCCGAGAGGCTTAACACTCTCTGGACATCAGAACAATGACTCTCCAGCCAGAGCTTCACACGTCCACGTCCACCTGAGACGTCATCAACTGCTGAGGCAAACAGGTGTGAAGTGGGCCACACCCACCTCGCCACCGCTGTCCCTTCATCCTCACAAAAAGAAGCCATGTAAATTACATTTAGGGATATTTGACTACATCTGAGTGGATTATGCGTTTGCCGCTTAATAAAAAGCCTGAGGTGCATTACAGCGGCATTTTGGACCAAATAGGACCGGAAGGACCGGGGAACATTTAACGCAGGTGGACTTCTCTCTGGTGATGCCTTTGGACAGGGAGGCTGCAGAGTGCAGCCCTCAGGGAGCGCTTCGGCCAAGGTATCCAGGGACGACCACACTAGGTTAGTGTCCCCGGTCCCTACGGCATCCTATTCTGTAGAACCGTGTCCTGACCTTGGCTGTAGCGATCGACCTCATGCGGAAGTACGTCAGATGTAGTCAAATATCCTAATGAATTTAGATGGTATGTAGACGAGGAAGATGGCAGGACAGGCGTGAGGGAGGATGGGTGCTGGCACTGTTGCGCGTCACGCTCTTGATGACGTTGAGCAGCGTCTCCTCGCGGATCACCAGGTCAAACAGCTTGTAGTGGAGGTAGAGTCACATTATAAATCACATGCACCAGACCACCCCCTAGGGACATTGAGCTTCTGGAGAAAAACAAGCTCACATAGTATATAGAATCACTGACGAATCACTGGTGAATCACAGTTATTATTGTGCGTAGGAATGCACAATCTAGACATCGCTTTTCGTCAATTATTCTTCTTCACACCGAAATGTGCAATTAATGGAAGCTAAACGACTGAACCTCCAGATTTCATTCAAACTGTATTACAAAGCTCTACTTCCATATGGCCGTGCTATGTATTTTACATTTTTGTACACTATATTTTTTTAGATATTTGCGATTAAAAATTCAAATAAACTCCCATAGAGATAACATTGAGCCTAGCTTTCCAATTGTTATGTTTGACTCCACTAATTGCTGTCAAGCTGTAAACTGGGCGGCATAATACTTGCAGTATACCTCAGCCAATGTCTTTTCTCCTTAATTTGATGAATTATTAATAATTAATCATTCATGAATTCATGAATTAAGTGTTGTTACCTTCTTTTTGACTATTTTGACCAAAGGAATGTTGTTTTTATATATATATATATATATGTGTGTGTGAATCTTCAATGTTTGGGTTTCCAGGTGAATGAAGAAAAGAAAAATGAATATTGCTTGCATTGCAAGCCAAAAATAAATGAAAAAAAAAACCCTTCAGTCATGGGGACATCTCACTTACCAGGAAACTGTAGAAGAACTCATGAGCGAAGAGGCCCAGCACGCAGATGATGGCGTAGCTCAGATGGTAGATGAAGAGCATGTCCATCACCACGGCCTGGTAGCCCCGAGTGAACGTACCCTGGTTGCCCACAAAGCTCACCAGAAACACCACCTTGTTGAACAGCTGGGAGCAGGAGGGAGAGTGAGACAGACAGACAAACCAACAGACAGACAGAGAGACGAGTGAGAGACATACAGAACAACCAACAGACAGACAGACAGACAGACGAGTGAGAGACAGACCAGAAGAGGCTAGACAACCCCTTTAACAACACCCTTTTAACAACAATTTACAACAACACCCCTTTAACAACACTTTACAACACCACCCCTTTAACAACACTTTACAACAACACCCCTTTAACAACACTTTACAACAACACCCCTTTAACAACACTTTACAACACCACCCCTTTAACAACACTTTACAACACCACCCCTTTAACAACACTTTACAACACCGCCCCTTTAACAACACTTTACAACACCGCCCCTTTAACAACACTTTACAACACCACCCCTTTAACAACACTTTACAACACCGCCCCTTTAACAACACTGTAGTCCTCTGAACGGCCCCCGTGGTGGCAGCGGGCTCCACTCACATTGGCGGCGCCCAGCAGCAGCAGGGCGGGGCCCAGGCCCATGGTGTAGATGGAGCGCAGGATGAGCGACACCAGGAAGAAGAGGATGCCCCAGGGTTTGGGCAGCACAGGCAGAAGCATGGTGAACACGCCCACCGCCACCCACAGCAGCACGTTCCAGAAGGGGGGCAGGGTGCCTGCAGACCGGGAGCACAGGAGGACAAACAGATGAATACTCACATAAAACCATCCAAATTACGTACACAATACAATATTGGTGGTAATATGGCCATTTGTTGAGGAACAATGGTTGTAGATATTAGATCATTTCACTGAGAAAGATATGTTGTAACTGATTCTAACATTCATTTTTACTGTTATGAAGTTTTAAGGACAATTTAAACGATTATCAAACTGTTACTGCTAAACAAGGGGACAGGACAATATCGAGTATCACTGTATGAAAATCATTTGGTGGACTGCCAAAAGCCACTGCATCTAAACAGGCAGAAACACGCACACTGAACTAAGTGCTTTACAGAACACTTGAGAGCTTTGCTTCTTATTCAAATAAATAAAACAAAACAGGTGTCTAACTAAGCCTGATAGCAATGGGTGGTATTCAAAAGAAATCAACTAATTCAATCCACATCTTTCTCTGGGAAAAATATACTTAACATCAGAAAACAGAAAATAAGTTAATCACAAAAATAACAAGCATCTATAGAAGCGTCTGTCTCTTTTAGTTCCAAGATTAAAAACATAAAGTGAGTTTAGATTTCCACGGCTGTGCTCCTCCAGTATTGGAGGTGAGCACAGGGTTCATTGAAGGACGATTCTGTTGGAATTCCAGGCAGCACCAGTGCCTGTGACCTCGTCTCCGCCAGACACCCAGACAGCTGCATCAGTAATAAAGCCCATCGCTACCCAAGGAGGGCACTCCGATGACAGCTCCCATCACAACCAGCAGCCATCAATCTATGAACCACCGCTCGGCCTCAAGCAGAAATACACTTTTTAATATAATAATCACAGCACAGGTAGCCAAAAGAAACAATTCTCACCCTCGTCTCCATCATCCCCGAAGGGGTAGAAGACGGCCACGGCGATGTTGAGCAGACAGGCCAGGTAGAAGGAAATGCTGCCCCACAGAGAGATGTGGCGGGAGAACCAGAACAGGGCTTTGTTTTCTGGGGTGGAAACAAGAAAATGTGTTTGAGCACAGATATCTGCTAGCAAAACAAGAGCAAATGCACTTAGAAATAAATATCCTTGTGTTAGCCAAACAATGAATTAGAAAAAGGGCCGTGGACCTAAAAGGTGCTCCGCGTAGGATTTCACATTTAACAGTTACTATTTTTGTGTTTTCCTTTATAAAAGGCATAACCATCAAGCCAGCTATTAGTGAGTGAATGATGTGTTTCCACTTGTCTGCGACTGACTCTGTATCAGCCAATTTTGATTTCTGACAATTCAGGGCATCTGTTCCGCAATTGGTTGTCTGTCAATCCGAAGTGTGTGGAATACAACACTGGAGGGCAAGGACAGATTGAGGGATGGAACACAGAGGTACGCTATGTTTTCTGGTGGTTTTGGTTTCAAGAGGATGTTCAGTTGATTAGATTGTACAAGGCAAGAAAGTTGCTGATTTGTTTGCCATGTGTTGAATGCTTTTCTCCACATCATATCATACTCGTTCACTGTTAAGCCAACAATGGCGGTTTTTGGTGACATACTGCGGATCTTCTTCTGCCATCTCATCTCGTTGTAGAGGTTGTCGAACTGCTGGAAGAAGTCGTTGACCTTGCTGCCTTGGTCGTCCCTCTCGGTGGTGGAGAAGACGCGCACCTGGGACTCCACCGTCAGGTACTCACAGATGTTGGGCAGGGGGAACACCAGCTGCTCCATGCTGCGGTCATGACGCACGATCTACACAGAGACATCGGGGAGACTCCATCAGGAACGAGACATCGGGCAGACGTCTCCATCAGGAACGAGAGGTCTCCATCAGGAATGAGACATTGGAGAGACGTCTCCATCAGGAACGAGACGTCTCCATCAGGAACAAGACATTGGAGAGATGTCTCCATCAGGAACGAGACGCCTCCATCAGGAATGAGACATTGGAGAGACGTCTCCATTAGGAACGAGACGTCTCCATCAGGAACGAGACGTCTCCATCAGGAACGAGTCAAAGGTTGGCAGCTTTCTTCAAATGGGAGGCTCATTTGGAGCCATTTCTTTTTTTACTTAATGAAGGAATATTGCATAATTATTTGGCTTAAGGGCAACGTGAAACACCCTTCAGAACTTGTCTTGAGGAATATTTAAAGGTAAAACTGGATACCATGGAGGAAGGAAACAAGAAAGATTGTGTGTTTGTATTTTGGATTTGATTAATAAAAAAAATACTTTTAATTCATGTTGACTTTTAACAGCAAAATATTCAACGTAAAACGTGGCATCAACTAACACTGAAGTGGAAGTGGAGCTGATCTCATTGGACGCTGGGTGGTCGTACCTCTATCTGTGCCGTGTGATTGGCGTAGTACCGCAGGGCGTCGTCCTCGTGGTCTTCCTCCAGCTCCGCCCCCGGGGACAGGGCCGTCCCTGCTCTCAGCAGCTGCTGCATCACCTTACTGTGGCGCGCCAGCTGGACGGAGCCCCACCACAACAGACTCAGGGTTAAGACCTCCCTCACTCCACTGTATCACGGATGGTGCTGCATGACTCCACTGTATCACAGATGGTGCTGCATGACTCCACTGTATCACAGATGGTGCTGCATGACTCCACTGTATCACAGATGGTGCTGCATGACTCCACTGTATCACAGATGGTGCTGCATGACTGCACTGTATCACAGATGGTGCTGCATGACTCCACTGTATCACAGATGGTGCTGCTAACCTCAGGATCCGTCGTGGTGAATCAAATGACAAATACCGCTCAGACATCAAATGATCAGAAAGCTCAAATCTATTTCTATATATTTCTATATTTTGTTCATGTTTGGACATTATCACCATATTTAAAGACAGCCATTTCAACAAATAATGGCACTGAAATAAACCAATGTATATACGAGATGCACAAAACAACCCTCATCTGACCTGTTTTGGCCACTGATGGATGCAAAATGATATCAAAATAAAAGTCAAAATGTAGTAAGAATAGATCTTACAAATATGTGTTGAGTCCACATCAGTAGTTGTCTTGAAAGCTGCTCTACATAAGGGATCTGCTGGGGTTGAGAGAACCAGCAGGGTGGTTTGTGTGGATGTGGAACGGTACCTGATGGGCCAGGATGTAGATATTATGTCCAACGTCTTTGGGCTTGATCTTGTCCCCCACACTTTCCTCATCCATCTCAGCCTCCACGCCCTGAGCATAGGCCTCCTTCATCACATCCACCTGCACACATTCAGGAGAGGTACTGCTATGGTGCTGGACGCCCAGCCCAAGGGCCTACCAGTAGGCATCCTCGCTGACAGAGAATATATTAACCCTGATCTGATCCCAAATTAACTTAACCTAACCCCGTGTGAGTTAATGTTTCACTATTTTCCAAGTAGCCCAGGTTGCCAGATATTAATTGGCACGCAAACACAGCATCCTGCAGCCGTGGAAGCAAGCACACAAGCTGGATCAACTGAGATGGTACTCAATACAATCGCTTGGCTCGTCTTGCGCTCTTGTTAAATTGGATTCCTCAACCCTGAGAGTCTGGGGAGGAGGGTGGGCGGAGAGAACTCTGTCCAACATTGTGTTTGGCCTACAGAGGCCATTCAAAACACTTGGTGTCTATGGAACATATTGTAGCTTCAAAAAAGTGTCTCCAAAATGGTAAATAACTCTTTTGACGTTAGCTCAAAACTGTGTTCATGTGTGTGCTTGTTGTGATATCATGAGTGGAGCTACTGAAGGACACTACAACACACACCTTCCATGATGCCCCATCAAGAACTACAATCCCCACAAGCAGCCAGAAAGGTGGGAACACAGGGACAATGTGACACACTGATTTGCTGTAAATTATTGAGTTTTAATTGTTTGATTTGTTTAGTAGAAAACAAATACAGAAGGCTTTTCTTACCGTTAGTCAGTAAGTTATCTAGTTGTTACACACACTACTGAAGAAGTTAAACAAAACACTTACCAGTTCATTAGGTCTCATCTTGTACAGGATCTTCTCTGCATTCTCACTGTCGTGACGACTCTCCATGATGGCCAACAGCAGCTTGGAGGCATTATTCTACAACAGAACATCACCATTATCTGAGCTCTGCTGGGTGAATACTGTACAACAGCGTATTGAGTTTAGTTGCATTTAAATCTAAATATTACTAGTATAGGTAGTTCTGTATTGAAACCTCAACATTGTGATAATACAATTCCAACAATCCTAGTATTGGCCATCCACACTGTTGCTGTGAACACACTGCTGACCTTCAGCTCCATCACCAAGTCCAGCCGGTGCTTCCCCAGGGGGTTGATGGGGTTGACAATCAGCGCGATGATGATGTCAATGCCGTTGGACTCATGTTTGGCTATACAGGACTAGAGAAAAACATGGGCCCAAAACAGACAGAACCATCCTCACACACTTGACGTGAAAGCAATTTGCACCAGAAGTGTTGTAATCATGAGACAATCAGTGGTGGAATTACGTCAAAGCCAGTAAGCGCAGGCTCAGAATAATAGCAGCGCTACGGTTAGTGCTGGTAAAGGACCTCCAATAACAATATTGATCCACACAGCTATGCTACTCTTCTCTGGAGGTCATAAAGACAGAAGAGAAGAACAATTAAAGCTCTTGGGCTATCGGGGTTCCCACAGTGATGGAACCTCTGCATGGCGTTTGATGAGCAGGTGGTTCCTCACCTGGTTCTCGTGGCAGGGTCCCTGACAGTACTCTGTGATGGTCTCCAAGGTCTGGCGCACCAGGTCCACATTGCCCTCATTGATGTAGAGGCCCAGAAGGCCCAGACCCCCCGTGGTGCTGCCGCAGATGCAGTCCAGGAACTGCAGAGTCTCACACACCAGGTTGTAGTTGGTCTTGTTGTTCTGGTTGCGCAGGAAGTTCTTCAATGGAGGAAAACCAAAAGGAAAGCTGTTGGCCTGACTTGTGGCATATCTAATTAATTGATCATACTTTACCAACCTTTTTTGTATGTCATTGTGGTTTCATGTCTTGTGTGATTCGGCATACATTTTGTTGTTATATTGTGTTTTCAGAAGCAGCAGTTCTACTTAGCCAGCACCTCTGCCCCCAACTCCCTCCCCTCCCCTTGTGTGTGCTATCTCAAAGGTTCTTCCTGAAGAAAACCAAAGGTGGAATAGGGTGCTATGTTCATCTCCAGCACAAGCACACCAATAGGGTGGCTACAAATGGATGTTGTTCTGATCGTAATGTACGTAATGTGACTGTGATAAACAAACTGTGATAAACTGATCCCGACTGACCAAACACACCGACAACAAAACCACTGGAATCCCTGAATCCCCCTTGTGAGGACACCTGAGCAGGCTCCCTACCTGGAGGTTGGAGTTGTGGTTCTCACAGAGCAGCTGCATGTATCTGAGGATGGGCTTCATGATGGCGATGGCCTGGCTCATCTGGCTCTCCTCCAGCACCTCCTCCGCCCCGGGGCCCTCGCTGCCCGGGGGCAGGCTCTCCAGCTCGGGGTCCAGCTCCTTCCTGAAGGCACAGAAGGCCTTGGAGGTGGCAGACGAGGCCTCCTTCAGCTGCCCTCGCATGTCCTCCCTCATGTGGAGGCCGGAGTCCTTGGCCGCTGCTCAGCACACGCACACAAGTCATTATTATAGCTACTATTCATTATTCACATTTTTATAATCATTTGGCATTTTTACTCATTGAAAAACTAATTTAGTATTTCTCAAAACAATGTTCTTTTGATAGGCCTGGGGGTGGTTGGGTGTCACACAGGAACCAGCCATATTCCTGGAGCCACCAGGGAACACAGAGGGGCCAGACTGGAGAGCTTTGACTAATGACCAGACATGTGAAGGATTAGCAGGCACGTGTGTGTCCTGAACAGTAAGTCAGCCCTGGTCCCGGGACAAAGCCTACACAAGTCTTTTGGAAAGAAAAATACTAAAAAGGACCCCACATACAGTAAGAAGTGATTAAATGGTGTTAATCTGTGTAAAGCTTTGTTAAAGCCCCGAAAACGGCTTACACCTTTAACCCCATTTGCTTTGGTCTTACCATTAAAGGAGCGATATATATCAAATCTACTGTACCTAATCATAAATGACCATGATATTTCATCACACATTGAGGAAACATGTTTGTCAGAATACTACAGCTACTTTGTTCTCTTTTGAATTTCAATTCTATTCTAAAATGTATTTATTTTTTGTTCTGGCCTGTTTGTTATGATTCACTATTCTCTGAAGACCCCAGGTTGCCAGAAATGCAAGAGATTGGCTCACAAACACAGTGCACTGTCGCCATGAAATGAATGAAAGCGACTGGATCAACACCTGCACTACATTCTACCAACCTAAAAGCAGTGTCCTCATGGGAAGAAGCTCCTCGAGGAGCTATGAGGAAACACAGGAGAACGTGGAGCTGGACTCAAAAGGTCAAGACAGCTTGGAGCCTAGAAGGATGTCAAGATGGATGCCACACCAGCTGGGTTTTTTTTAAAACAATGTAGAGAACAAATACATAGATGAGCTGCTCTGTATTTTCTACTGTAATTTCCCAGCCTGGGATCAATAAAGTATATCCATCCATCCATCCATCCATCCATCCATCCATCCATCCATCTATCTATCTATCTATCCATCTATCTATCCATCTATCCATCTACTTATTGCAGAGGCCTAGTCTTGCTTTTTTGCTCAGTGTCCTCAACCTGGCAACCCACGTGAGCTTTGAGTGTGGAGAGGAGGAGGCGGGTGGAGCCAACTAATAATAATAATAATAATAATAATAATACATTTGATTTGGGGCCGCCTTTCAAGACACCCCAGGACACCTGACAGTGCAGGAGAACAAACTCAGAATAATTAAAACAGCAAATCATGGCAAAGACATGACCAGCATGAACAAAACCAAACGAGACATGAGGTGGCTAGACACGTGTGGGAGAGGAGAATGAAACGGTAATACTGTGATAATGAGTGGAGTGGACAGTATACTGAACATTACAGTGAATAGGCCAGTTTGAACAGGTGAGGTTTCGGGTGGGATTTGAATGCTGAACTCTCGTCGATATCGTAAATCTGGACGGCACTGTGTCAATGTTACAGATAGTACTTCTGAAGAACTCCTCATACTGCAAACTCAGCAACACATCACGTTGTACTGCTAATGTAATCTACACACATAGTCCACAACTTTGTAGCCTCCCTATCAAGGTGACATTTTGGGCCTAACTGGATCCAAAAGGTCACCTTCATGTGCACATTGATCAGAAAATGACACATTTTGTCAAAACAATGAAAAGAATGAAATAGTACTACAAAAGCTAGATTTTTACAGTATCCAAACTGTTTTTGTCAGATCATTTGATTCATTGATTGCTGTCAGGATGTAAACAGAATTTTACTGAGAACCACTGCAGTCAGAACTTTATATCAGCTGGGTACAAGTGGGAGTTTCTAACCAGAAGTATACTAGGAAGATCAGTCTACCACTCTACCCAGTGGACGGTAAGGGCCGTAGGTCTGTCAGCCTCACCACTGTGAGGGCCGTAGGTCTGTCAGCCTAACCACTGTGAGGGCCGTAGGTCTGTCAGCCTCACCACTGTGAGGGCCGTAGGTCTGTCAGCCTCACCACTGTGAGGGCCGTAGGTCTGTCAGCCTCACCACTGTGAGGGCCGTAGGTCTGTCAGCCTCACCACTGTGAGGGCCGTAGGTCTGTCAGCCTCACCACTGTGAGGGCCGTAGGTCTGTCAGCCTCACCACTGTGAGGGCCGTAGGTCTGTCAGCCTCACCACTGTGGGGGCCGTAGGTCTGTCAGCCTCACCACTGTGGGGGCCGTAGGTCTGTCAGCCTAACCACTGTGAGGGCCGTAGGTCTGTCAGCCTCACCACTGTGAGGGCCGTAGGTCTGTCAGCCTCACCACTGTGAGGGCCGTAGGGCTGTCAGCCTCACCACTGTGAGGGCCGTAGGTCTGTCAGCCTGACCACTGTGAGGGCCGTAGGTCTGTCAGCCTGACCACTGTGAGGGCCGTAGGTCTGTCAGCCTCACCACTGTGAGGGCCGTAGGTCTGTCAGCCTCACCACTGTGAGGGCCGTAGGTCTGTCAGCCTCACCACTGTGAGGGCCGTAGGTCTGTCAGCCTAACCACTGTGAGGGCCGTAGGTCTGTCAGCCTAACCACTGTGAGGGCCGTAGGTCTGTCAGCCTCACCACTGTGAGGGCCGTAGGTCTGTCAGCCTCACCACTGTGAGGGCCGTAGGTCTGTCAGCCTCACCACTGTGAGGGCCGTAGGTCTGTCAGCCTCACCACTGTGAGGGCCGTAGGTCTGTCAGCCTAACCACTGTGAGGGCCGTAGGTCTGTCAGCCTCACCACTGTGAGGGCCGTAGGTCTGTCAGCCTCACCACTGTGAGGGCCGTAGGGCTGTCAGCCTCACCACTGTGAGGGCCGTAGGTCTGTCAGCCTAACCACTGTGAGGGCCGTAGGTCTGTCAGCCTAACCACTGTGAGGGCCGTAGGTCTGTCAGCCTCACCACTGTGAGGGCCGTAGGTCTGTCAGCCTCACCACTGTGAGGGCCGTAGGTCTGTCAGCCTCACCACTGTGAGGGCCGTAGGTCTGTCAGCCTAACCACTGTGAGGGCCGTAGGTCTGTCAGCCTAACCACTGTGAGGGCCGTAGGTCTGTCAGCCTCACCACTGTGAGGGCCGTAGGTCTGTCAGCCTCACCACTGTGAGGGCCGTAGGTCTGTCAGCCTCACCACTGTGAGGGCCGTAGGGCTGTCAGCCTCACCACTGTGAGGGCCGTAGGTCTGTCAGCCTCACCACTGTGAGGGCCGTAGGTCTGTCAGCCTCACCACTGTGAGGGCCGTAGGTCTGTCAGCCTCACCACTGTGAGGGCCGTAGGTCTGTCAGCCTCACCACTGTGAGGGCCGTAGGTCTGTCAGCCTCACCACTGTGAGGGCCGTAGGTCTGTCAGCCTCACCACTGTGAGGGCCGTAGGTCTGTCAGCCTCACCACTGTTCAAACAACAAGTCAGGGAAAATCACTCCTAGTGGTAAAGTAGGAGCCCATTAAAAAATAAACAAAAAGATAGTCTTTCTATTGGACGTTAGTCCATTCTTCCCTGAAGCCCCTGATCATAACACTACTAATACACCTTGCTACTCTTTACTTATTTATTAATTTTTACTAATATGTTTATTTCAAAGGGACAGAGTACAATACCTACATACACACGCACCACTCACAACACCTCGTATTGTGTATGATTTCACATCTTTCAAAACCTTAACAAATGGGTGATATGTCTTGAAGAGAGGGGTTCAGCAAGACATAGTTTGGAAGAGAAGGAGTAGACCAAAAAGGGTAGATAGAGAAGATGGGAGACTTAAATGAGTTAAGACAATTTAGTCAAAAGTTGAAGTGGTGAACATTGCATGTGTTTGTCTGTAACTCACGATGTGTGTCCGAATTAATATCATATTGTTGTTGCAGACATAGTCAGCCGTTTACCCAGCGATATAGAACATAAGTATGACAGGAGAACTGATGCTTCAGTGCTCTCTATGGAACACTTAATGATACGCTATGCAACCTGAAACAGTGTCAGCTCCACATAGCCCGCTGCAGGCGGACTAGCTCTATGGTACCAGCTCTATGGTACCAGCTCTAAGGCACCAGCTCTATGGTATCAGCGCCATGGTACCAGCGCCATGGTACCACCTCTAAGGTACCAGATCTATGGTACCAGCTCTATGGTACCAGCGCTAAGGTACCAGCTCTATGGTACTAGCTCTATGGTACTAGATCTATGGTACCAGCTCTATGGTATCAGCTCTATGGTACCAGCTCTATGGTACCAGCGCTATGGTACCAGCGCTAAGGTACCAGCTCTATGGTACCAGCGCTAAGGTACCAGCTCTATGGTACTAGCTCTATGGTACCTTTCTTCAGGTGCAGAGCAGTGGCGTCTCCCCCGTCGTCGTCCCTCTTCCTGCTGCTCAGCTCAAACATGTTGACGGACACCGTGGCACGGATCTCCTGCTGCGCCAGCCGCATGCGGTCGTAGAACACCTTGAAGAACCTCTCAGACTTCTTCTGCTTGTACAGTTGTTGGTAGAAGGAGTTCTGTGTGATCGGGGAGAAGAATACCAAGGATAACACTCATTTATCGTAGGTATAAATCTACAAGAAAAGTAGTAGAAGTAGTGTGTGAGTGCGTGCACATGTGTGCACATGTGTGCATGGATCTTTCCGCATGAGTGTTTGTGTGCATTTTGCTCCGGTCAGTGACCTGTATCTGTGTGTTCCCGCCGTTCAGCAGCGCGATGCCGAACAGAATGCTCTCCTCGAACACGCGGTCGTTCTTAGTGTTCACGATGAGGTCGATCACGAGCTCTGACGCCCCCACGCTGTCCAGCAGACACTGGATCTCCACCATGCTGCTGCCAGGCTTGTCAGAGTCAAGCACTGGAAACCCGCCTGGGACAACAGGGGGTGGGGAAGTTCATGACGTTTCACTGGTGAGATGTTTACCAGTTATTAAATGTTCATTAATTAATGATTCAATTAATTCATTGAATCATTAATTCATTAGCAACAGGAGTGAACTAGCACTTAAGAAAAGACAGAACAAAGTTTGTTAGTCAAATTATTTTAAGTTGCAAAATTGGCTGATAAAAATATCTGTACAATTTCTGTAACTATTTTGCCATTATTAAATAATTAATTATTGAATTAATCAAAGTAGTCATTTTACTTTACTGTATGAAGCTATTATTTCAAGCTATTATTTCTGAGCACCTGAAAATACACTTCTATTTCAACAACTTCTACAGGCTTGCTATGACAACAGTCTTGATCTGGATATTTGGAAAAGTGGGTAATTAGTTGATGAAATTATTATTAAGGGTGTTTAGCAGAAGAAATGTAAGCTTTCACATCCGAGAGGTTTGTTGTGATGTATTGGTGCAGAAACATGTGCACCCACCCATGCTAGGGCTAAAACCTGCAAGAGTGCCGCCACCATGTGACTAGGAGCATGCGGACCGCGCAGCGCTAACTCCTGAGGACGGCGGCTGGCTTCTCTTTATGGAGCAGAAGGGAGCCTGCACTGTATCACACACCCAGGGAGCCTGCACTGTGTCCCACACCCAGGGAGCCTGCACTGTGTCCCACACCCAGGGAGCCTGCACTGTGTCACACACCCAGGGAGCCTGCACTGTGTCACACACCCAGGGAGCCTGCACTGTGTCCCACACCCAGGGAGCCTGCACTGTGTCCCACACCCAGGGAGCCTGCACTGTGTCCCACACCCAGGGAGCCTGCACTGTGTCCCACACCCAGGGAGCCTGCACTGTGTCCCACACCCAGGGAGCCTGCACTGTGTCCCACACCCAGGGAGCCTGCACTGTGTCCCACACCCAGGGAGCCTGCACTGTGTCCCACACCCAGGGAGCCTGCACTGTGTCCCACACCCAGGGAGCCTGCACTGTGTCCCACACCCAGGGAGCCTGCACTGTGTCCCACACCCAGGGAGCCTGCACTGTGTCCCACACCCAGGGAGCCTGCACTGTGTCCCACACCCAGGGAGCCTGCACTGTGTCCCACACCCAGGGAGCCTGCACTGTGTCACACACCCAGGGAGCCTGCACTGTGTCCCACACCCAGGGAGCCTGCACTGTGTCACACACCCAGGGAGCCTGCACTGTGTCCCACACCCAGGGAGCCTGCACTGTGTCCCACACCCAGGGAGCCTGCACTGTGTCCCACACCCAGGGAGCCTGCACTGTGTCCCACACCCAGGGAGCCTGCACTGTGTCCCACACCCAGGGAGCCTGCACTGTATCACACACCCAGGGAGCCTGCACTGTGTCCCACACCCAGGGAGCCTGCACTGTGTCCCACACCCAGGGCGTGTCGGTGCAGAGAGGATGCATTGCTTTGCAGTAGCTGTGTCTCCGAGGCTCGTGGAGGAGTCATGTGCCCTCCTGTCTGCTGCCGTCGGGCTCCCCAGCAGAGTGGGGTCATGTGACATGTGTCATGTGACACTTCTTACCTCCAGACGGCGGTTTGACGAAGCTCCCCGATGTGCTGGTTCCACTCCCAAAGTCAGATTTGGACAGGAGACACTTCTGATTTCCAAAGTACCGTGTGAGCAGACTCTTTCTTAAGGCAATTCCCTGAGGAGGAACAAAACATCTTATGATACAGTTGTCATAATGTAGTGTCCCTGCATGCCTCTGAACCATGCTGAGAAACAATGATTTCACTACTAGTTTACTAATACTATTTACATAGTATCAATACAATATTAAATCTTATTTTATTTTTTAATTTTAACACTTCACACATTGACATATATTAATGCCATTAACTAACAGTAGTCAATGCAGTAATAAGCATCAACTAAACGCTCATTATTGGTCAACTAGTGGTCAAGTAATCCTTCCAAATGGTGTTTACCAAGGTATTCATTTCTACATCATTTTATAGGTTAGGGTTAACGCTATCCCTAAGCCTAAACCAAACAAGGTCAAGTTGTTTATCATCAAATGTGCAGCATCACTTACAGTCATACGTTCCAACACGGAAATAAAATCAAAGATAAATACAATGGAAAAAAATAAAGGTATCATGGAATAAACAAAAAAGTAGGACATAAGTAGGACAACGGACATACATACATAGAAATAAAGCAAAAAATAAATAAAAAAATAAATACATAGAAATAAAGCACACAATTACAACAAATTTCGTTGTCCCTGTACTTGTACTCTGCACGATGACAATAAAGTTGAATCTAATCTAAACAACCCTACGAAGGTGGAGCCCTGGTCAATGTGGCCATACTCCCCCCAACCCTCTTATGCTATAACGCTTATTACTGCTTTCACTTCATTCATGCTTACTTAATGTACACTTATTGTAAAGTGTTACAATCTGTTTTACCATCAACACCCCCCTTCAATAGGGAAGAAGAACTCCATTGAAGACTCCAGAACAATATATTAACAGAGAGGGTAACTCTGACTGAAGATTCTAGAACAATATATTAACAAAGAGGTTAACTCTGACTGAAGACTCCAGAACAATATAATAACAGAGAGGTTAACTCTGACTGAAGATTCCAGAACAATATATTAACAGAGAGGTTAACTCTGACTGAAGATTCTAGAACAATATATTAACAGAGAGGTTAACTCTGACTGAAGACTCCAGAACAATATATTAACAGAGAGGTTAACTCTGACTGAAGATTCCAGAACAATATATTAACAGAGAGGTTAACTCTGACTGAAGACTCCAGAACAATATATTAACAGAGAGGTTAACTCTGACTGAAGATTCCAGAACAATATATTAACAGAGAGGTTAACTCTGACTGAAGACTCTAGAACAATATATTAACAGAGAGGTTAACTCTGACCGAAGACTCTAGAACAATATATTAACAGAGAGGTTAACTCTGACTGAAGACTCTAGAACAATATATTAACAAAGAGGTTAACTCTGACTGAAGATTCCAGAACAATATATTAACAGAGAGGTTAACTCTGACTGAAGACTTCAGAACAATATATTAACAATAATTTTGACAACCTGATAAGTACAAACTTCAGAACAAATATAAATGGATGTTGTTATGGAGATGGTATCATTTGACATAACAACATCTTTCTCTCCTCCCCCCAGTGGAACAGAGAGGTGGGTGGGAAAGGGAATCTAAGGTACTGAAAGCTTTGTCCCATCATGTAGACAACAGTAGGCAGTTTTCAGTTTTCTAGGAAATTAGTTGAATCACACACTTTGTCAGCTCTGTTTCTTTTGCAGATGACATCTGAGTTGATCCACAGGGGCCACCAGGGTGTGGGATCAACAAGGCAAGGCACCACAGAACAAAATAGTCTGCACAGATTGTGGCACCTAAAAATCCACCCTAAAATAGTTTAGCATGGACTGAACACTAATGGTCAGGTGAGGAGCTAACGCAGGGTATAAGAACAGAGCACAGGGGATGATCAGACAGCCCTGTGGTCAGGATTCGTTTCCATGGGAGCTTAATACCTGATGATCAGTCACCTATTGGTGGAACTGGATAGATTGAGATATTAATGACTTGAAGGATGGATTGAAAGAATGTATAGCTGGATGGATGTACTGACGATGGATGTACTGATGATAGACGTGTTGATGATCCATGA
Organism: Urophycis tenuis; assembly: GCA_036785325.1. Classification (NCBI taxonomy): domain Eukaryota; kingdom Metazoa; phylum Chordata; class Actinopteri; order Gadiformes; family Phycidae; genus Urophycis; species Urophycis tenuis. Next base: position 707,189 of record JAXIVH010000013.1, read on the forward strand.
ATGTATTCATGATGGATGCGTTGATGATGGATAGATATATTGATGATGGATGGATATATCGATGATGTGTGGATGTTTGATGATGGATGTAGGGATTGTGGTCAGGCTTGATTTCAAGGAGAATATATTTGAGCTAAGAGTTTAGAGAACTCATAGAACCATGGTAGGAAATAAATACACACACAGTCCTAACAAAACAGACAATTTCACAATCTTCACCATGAGAACAGAGGCCACTAACCACACCCCCTGTGGTGTGGGGAGCCGGCTGGAAGGCTCTGTGTGCGTGTGTGGATGCATGTGTGTGCGTGCGTGTGTGTTTGTGTGTGAGCGTGTGTGTCCGTCTGGGGCTTCCCAGGACTGTAAACACTCATCTGCAGTCAGGGCTGACTTGTGTCTGCTTGGACCAATTGATTGTCTCTCTCCACCCACCCCTTCCTTCACCTGTTCAATACACTCCACATGCTTCCTCCTTTCATCCCCAGTCACACAAACACCACAACAAACTCACTGAACTATATATTAACATGAGCCATTTTCTTCACTGATCATTTCAATATGAAGCCAGAGAGAAGTTCACCTTTAGTCTTTTGTTTTTATCATCAACTGCCGAGAGAGAGAGAGAGAGAGAGAGAGAGAGAGAGAGAGAGAGAGAGAGAGAGAGAGAGAGAGAGAGAGAGAGAGAGAGAGAGAGAGAGAGAGAGAGAGAGAGAGAGAGAGAGAGAGAGAGAGAGAGAGAGAGAGAGAGAGAGAGAGAGAGAGAGAGAGAGAGAGAGGGAGAGAGAGAGAGAGAGAGAGAGAGAGAGAGAGAGAGAGAGAGAGAGAGATGTGCAGGACAAGAAGAGCTAGGCCAGTGACTCATCTGTCTGCTTATGTGTCCAGCATTTCAACACCACAAACTAGTGTCACATGACCATTCAGGAGGTCATGTGACGCTAGAGGTCATGTGACACTGTAAGTTATGTGATGCTAGAGGTCATGTGACACTGTAAGTTAAGTGATGCTAGAGGTCATGTGACACTGTAAATTATATGATGCTAGAGGTCATGTGACACTGTAATTTATGTGATGCTAGAGGTCATGTGACACTGTAAGTTAAGTGATGCTAGAGGTCATGTGACACTAAGTTATGTGATGCTAGAGTTCATGTGACACTGTAAGTTATGTGATGCTAGAGGTCATGTGACACTAAGTTAAGTGATGCTAGAGGTCAGGTTACGCTAGAGGTCACGTGATGTGAGAGCCATGAGTTTGTTTGTCGGTTTTTCATTTTGGGAGTCCAGATAGGGGAGAGTGTGTGGGATACACAGAAAACAAAGCACACAGCCAGTGTTAAAATGTGCACAGGCACGCCACATTGCGGCTCTGGTGTCCAAGTGGAGGGGTGCACTACAGAATTCACTCACCCAAATCCCCCCCCTTCCCCCCTCCCTCCTCACCGCTACACTCTGCAGCAGATCAGGCAAAACAGGCTGCATGTGAGAGTTACTAGTGTGTGTGTGTGTGAGAGAGAGAGAGACCTGTGCATATGTGTGAGTCCTGCCTGTGTGGACAGGGGCTAGAAGTTAAATCACCAGTGTGGAACATTTTGCCCTCCATGTGCCCTCGGCGATGGGAGGAAGCTGCGTGGTTGTTAGGGAGGAAACAGTGACTTGTTTACTAGTCAAACAATGACTGAGGGAAGATGGTGTGGGCATGCTGCTGGGTGTCACGAGACCCTGGGCAGTGTCATGATGAACCTTCAATACGTAGTCAAAACAACATGAGTCACCCTGTAGACACACAGACGCACCCTCTCAATGCAGCGTGCTAACGCAGGCGTTGTCCCCCTGTCCGCTCGCCCCCGTCATGTGTCTTCAGCACATGCTCGTCTTTTCATTCCCGGGCACAAGGAGGCTGAAGCCTCCGGAGCCACAAGCGCCCTCATTCATGGCCACTCATGTGAGCCTTCAACCCAAGACCTTTATCAGGTCTCACGTTATACATCCGCAGGCTGCAGAAAGACCCCCTGGTCACGGCCAGACCAGACACACGCACATGCACACACGCTCTGTCTGTTGCCACATTGCCATGGGAACAAAATACATAATAATATACGTCTGTGTGTGTTTTGTGTGTGTGTGTGTGTGTGCCCAGCCATCTATGCATTCTCTTTAGACGCGTATTTCTGGTTAAGGTTGTCGAAGGAGGGTGGGGGAACCTGCATATTGGTGTCCTTTGCAGGGACACACACAATGTTGTGTGTGTGTGTGTGTGTGTGTGTGTGTGTGTGTGTGTGTGTGTGTGCGTGCGTGCCTGTGCCTGTGCATGTCAGTCTATGTGCATTGGTGTGATGTGATTAGCAGTGGGCGTGCAGTAATCTCTAAACCTGCTTAGCCTGGGGTAGGAGCTGTGAAACCAGACAGGGGGAAAAGGGGATGAGGGAGTGAAAGAGTGAGAGAAGCAGAAATGACAAAA
>JAXIVH010000013.1:709845-862345 GCA_036785325.1 Urophycis tenuis
TCGGGGCTGTGAAGCACGTCCACCAGGACAGAGAACTCTGCCTGCACCTTGGGGCTGAACTGCTCCTCCAGACAGGTCACCACACTCTGGGGGTCAGCAGCACACACAGAGACACAGTCAATATATTATATACAGTATATATATATATATATATATATATATATATATATATATATATATATATATACTGTATTGTGCATGATGTTCTTTAACTTTATTTCCACCTGCAACTTTTCAATGATGTTCTTGTAGTCGGGGCCCCCGAAGGTCTCCTTGCGGGGCCGGGTGCGAGCGGAGATCCTCCAGTCTTTGGCGGCCTCTGCACCATGTTGCTGTGGACCTTGAGGGACAGGGTGTTCACCTGGCTGTCCAGGTCCACAGGGATGGCAATGGCCCGGGCCTGGCTGGGAGTGAAGACCACAGCTTGAACATCCACAGTCCGCTGTATGCTACTATATACTACGTTAATTCAGACAAATGTTCTTAATAAGCAGGTTCTGGTAGTGGTGAGCTGAGTACCTTTTGCGCTAGAGAACACCCATTGACTACATTAGACCCCGTAACAACAGGTTACAAGTAAGTAATGCGTTTGGAGGGGATTTGAACAGGGTAAAGGGTACTTTTATTTTACTGAAATGAAATGACCAGGACATGTGTGCAGAAACGTTGCAATAAGAGAGTGCAGAAAACACACCGACATCCGCGAGTGTCTTGATGCAGCTCTCAATGTTGGCCTTTTGAGCAGAGTTGATCCAGTTACAGTTGTAGATCCTGAAGGCAGACTGGAGCAGCTGGATGAACACTGGCTGGTTTGTCTGAGGCAGAAAGAGAGCGAGAAAGCAAGAAAGAAATGGGCAGAATGAGACTAAGAAAAAGAAAAAACTGCTAAGCTTGACAGAACTTTGAGCGACGGCTCACTAAAGTCTCTGATCAGAACACAACTACCAGCACAAAAAAAATAACAGCATTACTGGGATAACATGGGTGCGTGTGGATGTAGTTTATGGGTTCTCAGTACCTGCAGGTTAGAATTGTTGACTGAGAACTGGGAGCCAAAGAAGCCTTTGACGATCGCCATGACCGACTCTGTGACATACTTCTCAAGGGCCAAGTCGGCATGGTTACGGTCAGTGGTGCTGTTGCACACCTGTAGAAAAAGCATGGAAAGCTCCATTCATTCAACTGAACCTGTTCCACTTTGATTTCACCTCAGGAGACCAGAGACTAGACTAGAGACCAAGGGAAAAATCATCCTTTAAAACAATGACAAACTAGCTAACTTACTAAATATCATTTTAACCAAGTACTAGTTGTGAAGTACAAAGGAGGGCTGCTTGAAAAGGGAAACATCCATTGTATTGTAGAAAAAATAAATGTTTAAACCTTACACTGGCCATGTCGACGAGAAAGTTGTCAAAGAGCTTCCAGATGTGGTTGGAGGTGTAGATTTCCTTCATCTCCACCTCTGTGTCCACATAGCAGTGGTTCACAAAGTTCACATAGGCTGTCTTTACCTGGGGAACAGACAAAGAAAAAAACGGGACATCATCACTCAGCACTCTATGGGAATATGATAGTTGTGACAAGGGTTGGGTTCGACTCCCAGCTGAAAGGTTCTGTGTTTGATCCTCAATGTCTTCAGACTACCGCACCTGTAGGCATCTATGAGCTAGAGGTCAAGGCCCAACCTGTGATCTGTGTTTAGATTCACAAATTCTCAAGTCCAACATTAGATTAACGTGTTTTAATACATAGGAAGACTAAATAGTGGTGCATTGCCATCTTTTTTTATGATTGTCAGTTTGTGAAGCTCATGAAGAACAGAAGAGAACAACACAAAGTTCCTTCTAGTTTGCGGAATGTGGTGGAAGAATGACTCGACAAGTCAATAGGAAGAAATTTGATTAAATTCTCGGAATACAAAGCCAATCTTTTTTTTTTTCTTCCTTCAGATAGGATCTCACTGACTATTTCATCTCCATGTTTCCCAAAGTTTGTAGTAGACAATTATGTTATTCAAAAGTTATTTTGGATTGAATATTAACGAGTTTTGGCAATAGACAAGGAGTGCAAGGAGGCTGTACACGTCCTGCCCTCAAATGTAGAGTTTCTGCAGCGCTGCTGATGGCAAACAATCTCAAACCTCCATGGTGCTCCACACAAGTATCTCAACCCTGACAACAAATCCATCCACCAAAGTCCTCAGCGGCCGTCTTCACCTCCGGGATGCAGTGGACGTCGTTGACCACCTTGACGATGTCGTCCAGTGGCAGCAGGGAGTTGCACTTGAGCTCCGTGTAGACGTTCTTGCCCTCGGTGCAGGCGGCCAGTAGCTCCACCAGCGTGTTGTGGTACGCCAGCGCCCCGCCCTCATCGCCGCGCTCCCGCTCACAGCCCATCATCTGCAGCAGCAGTGGGAAGGAGGAGCGGTCGTTGTAGAAGACCAGCACGTCCTCCCCGCCATTCACCAGCTGGGGATCAGAGGACGGCGGAATGGGAAACACATGCAGGAAGTCAGGTAGGTTCAAAGCTGCCGCCTGTAAGATGTTAGAGCCACTGTTTGGGTGTCATCGCTTAAAAATGGCATAACCATCCTGGGAGCTATAGGTGAGTTAAATGCACTGTGAGAGGTCTGGTCTGAACTGTCTGCCTCTGTATGAGACAATCTAAATCTAAGAACGCTTCCCACACACTTCCGACTAATCAGAGCATCTCTTGCCTGATTGGTTCGGGGAAACCTTACCATGAAAAAATTAATTCTCACCTCGGTCATGACCTTGTCTTGGCATTTCTTGACGTACTTTCCATCAGCTTTGACGATGGTTTGGAGGAACTTGAGGAACTGGACGTGGCGTCCGTGGGTCTCGATGCAGTGGACGAAGTGGTGCACCACGCGGTCACTGATGTCATTACACAACTGGAAGTTGTTCATGAAGATATGCCGCATGGTCTCGGCCTCCAGCAGCTGCACCAGGAGAGAGGGCATTTGGAGGCACAGATTGGACAAATTGGCTCGGAATATTCATACATGGGCCCGAATTACAGAATGAAGAGAATACGAGATAATAAGAAGGAATGCAGCTCTAATAAAAAGGGACAATGTACAAATGTTTTGGATTTGGATCTCAGAGTTGTCTTATAATTTTCGTATTATCGTCACCTAGCATTGCTAGGTGAGGGTCAGTTTACTGGGTGAGGGTGAGGTAATGTTTGGGTAAGGGTGAAATTCAGGGTCAGGTGACAGGCTGAGGGTCAGAGCCAGTTGACTGGGTGAGGGTTAGGTGACTGAGTGAGGGTGAGGTTCAGAGTCACGTGACTGGGTGAGGCTGAGGTTCAGTGTCAGGATGAGGTGACTGGGTGAGGCTGAGGGTCAGTGTCAGGTGACTGGGTGAGGCTGAGGTTCAGTGTCAGGTGACTGGGTGAGGCTGAGGTTCAGTGTCAGGTGACTGGGTGAGAGTGAGGGTCAGTGTCAGGATGAGGTGACTGGGTGAGGCTGATGGTCAGTGTCAGGATGAGGTGACTGGGTGAGGCTGAGGTTCAGTGTCAGGATGAGGTGACTGGGTGAGGCTGATGGTCAGTGTCAGGTGACTGGGTGAGGCTGAGGTTCAGTGTCAGGATGAGGTGACTGGGTGAGGCTGATGGTCAGTGTCAGGTGACTGGGTGAGAGTGAGGTTCAGGGTCAGACTGAGGGATCGTACCCCTGGTGTGAGGAACAGGCTGAGGTGTTTGTGCAGCAGGATTTGGTTCTGGGTGTTCCCTCGACAGAAATTCTGCAGGAACGTGTGGGCCAAGGTCATGATCTCATTCATCTTCTCGTCACTCTGTGCAGCAATGGAAACACAACAAAACAGTAAGGGGACAAGGACAAGTACATTTGAGGAATATGACGCACAAAACAATTTTCAAGGCCTCTCAAGTTTTCAGATAGAACAAGGCCTCTGCTTCTCCGATATCAAGAGTGTTTGTCATTCAAGTCAGAAATAAATTAAAATGAAGGTCCAGTGTGTACAATATTGTAGCATCTAGAGGTGAGCAGATTACAACTAGGGATGTCCGATATTGACTTTTTGCCGATATCCAATAGCCGATATTGTCCAAATTCTTAATTTCCGATTCCGATATCAACCGATATGGTATACCGATATATACAGGCATTTTTATTTTCGCCCAGACTAATTTTAGGTCCCATATCTCCTGTTGTGGAATAAACACATCATCTACTTTTATTGTGATGCCTCACTAGATTGCATTTCACAAATTAACACTGTCTATAAAAAATAAGGACACTATTTTAACTTATGGAAAAGTGCCATATTTATGCACAAGCACATTATCGGTGGTAAAACCGATAACGATATGAACCGATATTACAAAAATAGGCTAATATCGGCCGATATTATCGGTTGGCCGATATTATCGGACATCCCTAATTACAACCAACAGAACCCCCCCCCACACACACACACACACACACACACACACACACACACACACACACACACACACACACACACACACACACACACACACACACACACACACACACACACACACACACACACACACACACACACACAGATTGATGTGATGACACGGATGTTGTTTTGTAGTCGGTACATCGAAAAGGTTCTAGCTTACAAGTAAAGATCCTTTTACATTCACCGCCATTGATTATTGTGAGTTTTATCCCATGTCAATAAATTAATTATAATTTTTTTTTTTTAAATTGCACAACAGGAATCATGTCTGAATTGGACTTCAACCGAGATTCCATTTAGCATAAAAGCACCATACAATTTAGCCCCACCAAGCTTGATTTTTGACAGCTTTAGCATGCAAATAAATCAGTTCAACCAATCACAATCGAGTATCTTTGTCAAAGTCAACATAGTTACTGTATATGTTACACAAGGTCGTAGGACATTGCAGAGGATACAGCCTATTCAATTGTATCCAAAGTGGTGAACTTCATGTATCAAACATTAATCTCAGTCAGCGCTACAAGCCAATGTGTACTAGCGCTGCTATACCTGAATAAAGGTCGCTTTGGTAACCACATAGTGTGCAACAGTTTGGTTTTGGATACCATCTTCCTCCACCTCATCCAGGCAATGTCATTTGCTACACTATTTTGCAATTGAAACTGTCTGAATCGTGTTTGAAACTATCTGAATCCTCAAAATACTGGCCTATCCTAAGCTTCTAGCTCACGTGTACATAATGGCACGGTGTGTGGATGTGCAGATCTTTGTTCAGCCAGTGTTTGGTGTTGATGGCGCGTCCCAGAGGGTTAGACTCCTCAGACACCTCAATATAACGCCACGGTATGTGTGAAGATCTAAGGGTGGAACACGTCCGACACTGAGACTGAATCTGCGATGCAAACGTCCACGGTGCAGAGCCATGGCTCCGTCCTCCCATGTCACCGGCGTGCCATCCAGGAGTGAAAACCAGAGTCAAGTCCCATGTCAGTCTACGGCAAACAGGTTGTCAAGGGAGGGGCGCTGTGGCGCTGTGGTGTGTGTGAAGGGTGCCACTCCGTCGGAGCAGCGCTATGTTTTGATGTCACAGTGAGGGTTAAGCTTTCTGGATACTTGCACTATACCACCACTGTGATAACAACCCCACCCCTTTACAAAGCTTCACATTCTAGCTGAAACAAGAGGTTCACTCACACATGAGTTTAGTTATTTATGTTTGTGTTTACTTAGTTAATCAAGGTAAAGGTATAAAGTTCTGTTTTTTCTCATTCACCTCCACCCCCAAAACATAACAAATAAAATAACCCAGGTATGAGCCGACCCTTGGATTGGGAGAATCAGTCCACCTCTACTGAAGATGTGCAGATCTCCATCTCGCCTGGGGTGGATCCGGGAGAGGGTTAGGCTTCTCCAGCACTCAACAATATAACGCCACACATTTTGTAGACATCACTCATCGTCACACTCGTACACAGCGATGGTACAATAAGGTATCACAAATGAGTCGTAACCATGGGGACAACACGCCCCCCCCCATGGTGAGCAGCCTTGATCCCAGCAGTGTGTGCCCTGATGACGGGCCTACTGACCGTCTCGTAGGGGATCTGCAGGAGGTCCAGCACCACTGTATGGGCCCCCATGTTCTTCAGAAGCCTCTGCTGCTGGATGCGGCTCTTCTTACCGGGGTAACACAGCTTGCTGAGCCGCAGTAGAATCTGGCAAACAAACACACACACACACACACACACACACGCAAGTGCATGCACACAGCGCAATTTGTCCATCAAACAAACTGAATGAATGAATGAATGAATGAATGAATGAATGAATGAATGAATGAATGAATGAATGAATGAATGAATGAATGAATGAATGAATGAATGAATGAACGGACAGACAGACAGACAGACAGACACATAGGATGGACCAATGGTTCTCACCTCTTTGACAATGTTATAGTTGTTTGCTTTATTGCCGTCAATGTGAGGTTTGATGTCTCCGTCCTGCAAAGGGCTTAGAACCTGACAAACAGTAACAGTATGTGAGAAACTGAATGACAAACTAAACAAACTTTAGTTTACACAACAACAACAAACAACAAACAAAACTCAAACAAAACTCATCACTTGCATTGCAGGGGTGAATCAATGTGCCCTCGTTCATTAAAATAGTAAACTACCACTTTGGTATCATCCCACCACGCAAAGCTTGATATTCTAAACAGCATATACTGAAGCACTTGTTTTGGAATCCACCCCAATCATGTGTAAAAATGTAAAAAGAAGCAAGCCATACCATGAACAAATCATGAATAATCCAAACCATGTAACCATCTAAACCATGTAACCATCTAAACCATGTGACCATCTAAACCATGTAACCATCTAAACCATGTGACCATCTAAACCATGTAGCCATCTAAACCATGTGACCATCTAAACCATGTGACCATCTAAACCATGTAGCCATCTAAACCATGTGACCATCTAAACCATGTGACCATCTAAACCATGTGACCATCTAAACCATGTGACCATCTAAACTATGTAACCATCTAAACCATGTGACCATCTAAACCATGTGACCATCTAAACCATGTAACCATCTAAACCATGTGACCATCTAAACCATGTGACCATCTAAACCATGTAACCATCTAAACCATGTGACCATCTAAACCATGTGACCATCTAAACCATGTAACCATCTAAACCATGTGACCATCTAAACCATGTAACCATCTAAACCATGTAACCGTCTAAACTATGTAACCGTCTAAACCATGTGACCATCTAAACCATGTAACCATCTAAACCATGTGACCATCTAAACCATGTAACTATCTACACCATGTGACCATCTAAACCATGTAACTATCTACACCATGTAACTATCTAAACCATGTGACCATCTAAACCATGTAACTATCTACACCATGTGACCATCTAAACCGTGTGAATATCTAAACCATGTAACTATCTACACCATGTAACTATCTAAACCATGTGACCATCTAAACCATGTAACTATCTAAACCATGTGACCATCTAAACCATGTAACTATCTACACCATGTAACTATCTAAACCATGTGACCATCTACACCATGTAACTATCTAAACCATGTGACCATCTAAACCATGTAACTATCCACACCATGTGACCATCTAAACCATGTGACCATCTAAACCATGTAACTATCTACACCATGTGACCATCTAAACCATGTGACCATCTAAACCATGTAACTATCTAAACCATGTAACTATCTACACCATGTGACTATCTAAACCATGTGACCATCTAAACCATGTGACTATCTAAACCATGTGACCATCTAAACCATGTAACTATCTAAACCATGTAACTATCTACACCATGTGACCATCTAAACCATGTGACTATCTAAACCATGTGACCATCTAGTGATGCTTCGACAGCATCCCAGGCGAGGGACAGTTACTCCGAGATGAACCACTGCAATCTTAGTTTGCTGAAATGTGTTTGCAAACCCTAGAATCTGTTTTCATTTAAATCTTACTCATGCAGAATTATTTCATGTCAGCCTTGTTCTAAAGAGTGGATATTGGACATATTTCACACAGTTAGATCACTAATATTGATATTCAACATGTTCTTTTCCTAATATCACAGACATCGTGAGTGACACTGGGGGAACTTATGCGTGAAATATTGTTCAATATCCACTCTTTAGAACAAGACCAATCGAAATAATCTGCTCACTTTTGAGCTATTGAGATTAGGAAGCAAAACATAAACATACAGTATATACTGCAAATATACTGTATATATATTAATAAATAACTTATGTTTCTTAAACAAATCAATCAAATTGATTCCTTTTGACAACCAATTAGCTTTAGACTAACAGGCCTACAACTCAGTAGCCTACAATAAGTAACCTACAATAAGTGTGTGTTGGTGTGTATACATCACTTCTGAACTGCTTGATTTGTTATTCCTAAATTGTGTATGTAATTATAAGTGTTTTCTCAAACTAACATGTCCCTTAAAGTTTACAATATTGCCTCCAAAACTATTTCCATCATTCATTCTTTCATATAATTATATAATATGCCATTGTTGGCATTCTTATTATATCCCAACATTGCACAACAGACTGAAATAAAGAAGTAATGTAGGCCTGCTCGTTTTCAGGGGGGGGGGGGGGGGGGGGGGGGCGTTGGTAGGCCTAATCATCTTACTGGTATGTGATTTAATACCCTTGTTTTATACATGGTATGTGTAACATGTGGCTCTCATTGATCTTCCCACTGAGTGTGGCGTGCTGGTCTGCAGACCACGCAGGCTTCCCCTGCCTGCTGGACCATGGCAGCACCAGCTGCACAAAGGTTTGCCCCCCGTAAGACAACCTACACAGGGCCTACATGAAGGACACATGAAGCATCCATGGTGCCGTTAGAGAGCTCAGGTTCACCTCGTTCAGCAGCCCCTTGGCCTGCCGGCCAGCCAGCTCCTCCCCATTGTAGCTCCCACTCTTCTCCACCCACAGCTCAGACTTCTCCACCGTCAGCCTCAGCTGGTCCAGGTCCACCTTGATCTGCTTGTAGTTCTCCACGTCCTGCTCAGACACCAGCAGCTGGACCTGGGAGCACGCATGTACATACACATACAAGCACACGTGGATCAGACACACACAGACAAACACACGCACACATCAGATCAGACAATCACAAAGAAAGCATTGCAGTACACAGGGAAGTAAAGATGGAAGCCACTGAGTTCAGCGTTTCTACAGTTAATAATGTGCAGCAGTGTTGACAGGATGTGGACATTTTCACTGGGTTATGTTACTTTTATCAACTGATCATTGGTTCCATTTAATTTCTTAAGTGGTAAAATGTGTAAAAACAAATGTGGTATTTAAATAACGCAAAGAGCAAAACTACAATATAACGCAGGACTGCAGCGTGGATGACAGTGGCTTTCACATGCACTCATCGTTCTGAGTCCTTCTGAGTCTGGGTCGTTCATCGTTCTGAGTCTGAGTCATTCATCTTTCTGAGTGTGACTGAGTCATAGCAGAGCCTGAACGTTTGTGAAGACACACAGCTTCTGCTTTATGGGAAATGGGATTTGGTCAACAAAAAATCAGTTATGAGCAAAGAAATTGGAAATGGGCCTCTTTAGAACTGATGAATAGCGATAGTACCTTGCACCCATGCTACTAAAAAATAAAATAATTCAGTAAATTAAATCATTAAAAACTCATCAATATTTATTTTAGGTTTTTTTATATTCATTTTTATATTTTATTAAGTTTTGACAGATGTGCGCAGTACATACAAATAGATGATACAAGAAAAGCAATTAAACAAACACATCAATACAATTTTCACCCATCACCATTTAAAAAAAAATCAAAATCTGCAATTGGCCCCCGGACCAGATGAGGTGAGAGCGACCTCTCACCTGTTTGAAGGCCTGCAGGACCTCGGCCCGCTGGCTGAAGTGTTTGAAGATGAGCTGCAGTGAGCCGGACACCAGCGGGGGGTAGTCCTGCATGATGAGGTGGATCAGCACCCGCAGGAAGGTCCGGCCCCCCTCATCATCCAGCTCCACTGTGCTGCGCTCAGAGCTACACACACACACACACACACACACACACACACACACACACACACACACACACACACACAAGCAGCATAAGCACATTGATTGCACACTGACCAATCCCAACCGTCCATTTTCAAGTACAGCATCAATATTCATTTTCAAAATAGCAATATTGATAGTTCATTGATGGCTTTTAAATTATATCTCAGTTCAACCCATTTTCCACTAGTTTGTACAGCTGTAATATTGCAAAGCTCTGCAGTCCTATCATGCAAATTTGGCTATTGATCAGTGATTACTGATCCCTTGAAAATATAAAATGATATAAAATACAAATAAATCTAGATTTGTATTTTATATCATTGAATATTTTCCAGCTGTGAATATTCAAAAAGACCAAGGTTCATACCATGAAGGGTCATGTAACTGAACACTCAGTTGTTACGATGCATGTCATGAAAGGTACCAAGCAGTCTAGGGAACCACCAGTGCACCAATATCACTGTTTCATTACCAATATATCATATACTTTATTATACTTATAATATCATAAAGAATTCAAGCATCTTCGAATCTGCCGGGAAAGAGCGCTGATAGACTTTCTATTTGATAAAACAATTGACAATTAGGCAAGCCAATTTCCTAACTTAGTAAAAGAAGTAACTTAAGTAACCAATCTTTCATCAAGTAAAATAAGTAACCCAAGTAAGTTGCGAATATATAATGAATTCATGAAAACATAAATATGATTGGATTATCTCATAGCAGCTTTGATTTTGTATTAGTATTAGTCTGCTACCAAAGGTTTGATGACAAAAAGGAGCAGTATCACCTATCATCTGTGCATAGACCCTCACCAGACTGACTCAACATGTGTATGTTACTGATGCCCCAGCAGACTGACTCAACATGTGTATGTTACTGATGCCCCAGCAGACTGACTCAACATGTGTATGTTACTGATGCCCCAGCAGACTGACTCAACATGTGTATGTTACTGATGCCCCAGCAGACTGACTCAACATGTGTATGTTACTGATGCCCCAGCAGACTGAGACTCAACATGTGTATGTTACTGATGCCCCACCAGACTGATGCATCCCTAACTTACATACCTCCCTGCAAACATGGCCTCCGCTTTGGATGCAATTTCATCGATGTCAGGCTCAGAGGCTGTGAAGCAGAACAAAGTCAACAGACAAATATATGTTGTTATTTTTTACAGTCCAGTAAACCTCACAATATCCACAAAAGCCTCCTTAAACGCACAAATAACCAAACCATAAATCATTCTGGCCAGACAGGAGGAGGGCTGAAAGGACAGAAATAAACCAGATGGCCAGCCAAGAGTACCTGACATGGTGGGGATGTCATTCATGGAGAGAGAGTGTTCAGAGACGTTCTCCTTGTCAAACTCCTTCTTATAGATTGATAGCAAGTAGGTGATCCTGTAATCCAGCCGCACACTGAGGATGAACTGTAACGTGAACAAAATAATGTATTTAACCAAAATCACTAGCGTGTTTAAATAGAGGATAACCAAGAACCTGTAATAATAATGATACAAACCAATGAACAAATTGTTTATGTTAAGACTGCAATTTGTATCACAGTGTGTCAAAGAAAATAGTCATGTAGATGAAAGTAATGTAAAGTGAGTTCATGATGTAAACTCTTAATTTCTTAAGTGGGTTAAGGGGCACCTTAGGAGGCACGCCGAGCAACAACACCAACCACCACAACTCCATGCAGGACTTACCTGCAGGATCTCAATGATCCGCAGCTTGGTGTCCATGACCATGACGTCCTCGTTGTCGGGGCTGAGGTGGCCCTTCCCCAGCCGGAGGGAGGGGGGGCTGTCAGGCAGGCTGTGAGGGAGACCCCGACTCATCACCATCTGGGTCATCATCTCGCCCACGCCGTGGATGGTGCGGAGGACGTTGTTGCCTGAATGAAGACACAACATTCAAGAGACGACATTTCTGTGACTGGATGAAACTCTCCATCCGTTGGCATTTCAAAAGGTGGCGGCGGAGATTTAAATCGACAATGTTACCAGGGTCCAAAGTGTTTTCAATTTGCCAATTTGACAAGCACCCAATAAAATATCATTAATATTACAATTATGATCCATAACCCCAAAATGTTCATTTCAAAGTGTGAAACATTTTAAGCATTTAGAAAATACATGTTTGGTATTTGTACTGATAAATTACCTAAACAATTAATCAATTATAAAAAAAAATATTAATTGAGTGATTAGTTCTATCAACTCTGGTTCAATCATGTGTCTTTATAGCAGGATCACATTGGTGAAGTGGGGAGAGAAAGAAGAAGTGCTGTAGGACAAGCAGCAGGTTGCACTGACCAGCCTCTGGGCTCTTGTTCAGCTTGTTGATGTAGGTGAGGGGATACTGCACAATATCCAAGATGGCCAGCAAGGTCCTTGTCAGCCGAAGCAGTTCACCGAAGCTGTAGAAACCAAAGTAGACCAAATTCCGAGCCAGATTCACCACCTGGAGATTGGAATGAAAAGCAATTGTAAGTGAGTCAAAGACACTTCATACAGCTTGTTATGTTGCATTTGAAATACATGAAGTAAAAGTGTTAGCATCAATAGACTAGGAGGTGGATACCTCCAGGGTCAGCTCATTCTTCTCGTTGTCCCCAAAAGGAAAGGGTTGGCCCACCACATCTCGGAGGTACTCCTCCACAAACTCCATGGTGGGGGCGAACTTCCCCTTCATCTCCTCCCGGGGGGAGTCGGTGGCGTCGTACTCATACCTGCAGAGTCACGTTCATCACAGTCAACATACTCACTCAGCAGCAGTGTCTCAAGAACCTATTGGTTTAACGCAGCCCCACAGAACATTCTGTTGAACTAGTCCTAGATAATCATCACTGAGCATGGACGATGCCAAGCTGTGTCTTTATTTACCATCATTGACCAGCAATCAACCTATACTTTTTAACAAATGGAACAAACATTCCTATTTGACGTCATCATTTTTGCTAAATCTTCCTGAACAGAACCTGGAAGCTGCTCAGGCCCGCCTGGCTGGGAGTCACTGCTGGGCAGCGTGAACGGAGCGGTACCTGGTACCAGAGACAGGGTTCTGACAGCTGGGCAGCGTGAACAGAGCGGTACGTGGTACCAGAGCCCGGGTTCTGACGGCTGGGCAGCGTGAACGGAGCGGTACGTGGTACCAGAGCCCGGGTTCTGGCGGCTGGGCAGCGTGAACGGAGCGGTACGTGGTACCAGAGACCGGGTTCTGACGGCTGGGTGCTCCACTAGCGGCCCACTCACTCGTGGATGGTGATCTTGGAGGGGATCTCGGTCCAGAGGCGGGCGTAGCGCACCGGCACCACGGCCTCCTGCGGGTCCCGGTCCACGTGCATGTGCAGCATGAGGCGGCAGAAGGAGGCGCGCAGGTTGTAGGGCAGGCAGTCGTCAAACATGCAGCGCAGGATGAGCTCCACCGGCAGCTGGCTGGACACCTGGTTGATGGCCAGGTACTGGCGGTCCAGACACATCTTGGCAAACAGGTTCAGCTGGTACCTGCAGGGGGGGTTAGTAGGAGTCAGGTCAGATGTATGATGTATTTGTATTGCCCTGAATCACATGCTCAATCAAAGTCTTAAAATGTCTTCACAGCCCCACATTGCATGACATCCCTAACCCTAATCCATCAAAGTGACATTGACAAATTCCCTAAAACCCAACGGGGGAAGAAAGATATAGTGAGAGGGAACATGAGGCCACCATCTTGTGACCACTAGTGGTAGCAGTGGAGTAGTGCAACTGTGCACATGCTTTGCAACAACCAGACTGATCCATGTTCCTACTAGCTGCTGCTAAAAACTATTCTAGAAAGTCTGCAGGGGTTGTGTTGGCAAAGCAAACTAGCAATTTATTTACTAACTCTTTGGGAATGTTTTGAAATAGAGCATAGTGGCAAAGTGAATTAGTGTTAAACTGTGAACTCTGCAGAGGGGAAGTGGTCACGTGGGGTGAAGGCAAGTTGTTCATACAACTTGTAGAGGAAATGGTATTGTTTGGCATCGCTGCAGAGCAGGTTCCTTGGCTGCAGTGGAAGAACAAATGCCACCTGACTGAACACCAACGTTTGTGGTAAGAGAAATACCTAGGTGTGATCATTCTCAAAAAGCTTTACACACACACACACACACACACACACACACACACACACACACACACACACACACACACACACACACACACACACACACACACACACACACACACACACACACACACACACACACACACACACGATTCTGATGATAGATTTGTTCCAATTTCTTAACAGCAATAGACTATTTTTGCTAAAAGTATGATATGACGGTAGGTAGATCTATTTTTTTTTTCTTCAAAATTTAAAGAAAAAAAAAAAAAAAAACGTCAGCATGAATCTAAAGTGTGCATATCATGATGTCACTGACTGTCTCCAACCCGTAAAAGTTCAGTGGTCTCCTTGACATCAGTCGACACGTCACTGTAAGACTCGAGGGGAGAAGGGATGGTAAAGATCTGGACACAGGTCTTCCAGAACTTCGTGTCACGTTATAGCGGTGTCAAGATATTTAAATGCATTTTTAAATGTATTGCTACGGAGCCTTAACCCATACAACTTTAAATGGTGACCGCAAACATTTTCTTTACTGCAGCCGCAGCCATCATAACAGACAAGCGCGAACCATTGATGAAATTAACCGAATATAAAAAAAAATGTAGCCTACATGTGTATGTAGGCTACGTATTATATTCACAATACTTACTAAAATATAATTAATAGGGTTTTATTGTAGTTGCATTAGTTGTTTGAAGAGTCCTAAATTGACAAGGTCGGTCGGGTTACGGCAAACCACAATATTTTGAAGGATGGCCTAACAAGCGATTCCCGGTGTGAGACCGGAGTGTCTCTGGGTGTAAACCTGAAGAGGAGAAGCAGCAGCACTCCTTTCTATAGAGCCATTGTTTGGTTCATACTGCTACACAATAGGAGAATCACAAAGTACTCTTCCCTATACTCTCTAATTGGTCACCTAAAATGCAATTAAATGTCACGTTTCAAAAAGTAGATCACCGGTAGTAGATAGTTGATTAAATCATTGCGTAGAGGCGTATCCCACTAGCTCTACTACAGTGAAAGAACTGCATGGCCAACACAAACTGTATATAATACAGGTTCAACTTACTAAACACAGACTGTATATAATACAGGTTCAACTGTCCCAACACAGACTGTATATAATACAGGTTCAACTGACTTAACACAGACTGTATATAATACAGGTTCAACTGACTTAACACAGACTGTATATAATACAGGTTCAACTGACTTAACACAGACTGTATATAATACAGGTTCAACTGACTTAACACAGACTGTATATAATACAGGTTCAACTGTCCCAACACAGACTGTATATAATACAGGTTCAACTGACTTAACACAGACTGTATATAATACAGGTTCAACTGACTTAACACAGACTGTATATAATACAGGTTCAACTGTCCCAACACAGACTGTATATAATACAGGTTCAACTGTCCCAACACAGACTGTATATAATACAGGTTCAATTGACTTAACACAGACTGTATATAATACAGGTTCAACTGACTTAACACAGACTGTATATAATTCAGGTTCAACTGACTTAACACAGACTGTATATAATACAGGTTCAACTGACTTAACACAGACTGTATATAATACAGGTTCAACTGACTTAACACAGACTGTATATAATACAGGTTCAACTGACTTCACACAGACTGTATATAATACAGGTTCAACTGTCCCAACACAGACTGTATATAATACAGGTTCAACTGACTTAACACAGACTGTATATAATACAGACTCATCTGACTTAACACAGACTGTATATAATACAGGTTCAACTGACTTAACACAGACTGTATATAATATAGACTCATCTGACTTAACACAGACTGTATATAATACAGGTTCAACTGACTTAACACAGACTGTATATAATACAGACTCATTTGACTTAACACAGACTGTCTATAATAGAGATTCAACTGACTTTCCAAATGTTTACATTGGTGGAAACTATCACAATCTTTTTTCACAGAAAAAGTTGCCTAAAAGAAGCTTTGAGACGAGTTGAATCTTTGGTCTACGGATTGATTCTATTAATGACTTTGGCCAACCAACTTTTGAGAAAAGCCATCCTTCACCCTGTATGTTCTGATGCAGCGTGTGCACAGACAGGAGAGGAACTCACCGACCGAGTCTGTTGACTGAGGGTGAGAGAGAAGCTGAATGAATGCTGCTGCGTGCCTCTCTACAGTGAGAGCACTTTAAAACAAGTAACCAACGTACGTATATGTAACACTACGGACCTCCAGCCATGCTCTTGGACTGATCAAATAAATACATCATAAGAAAAATAAGAACTATGAAATGCCCAGAAAAGTCTGTGTTGGAAACCATGTGTTAGCTTGGTGGCTGAGCCACTTATCAAAGTAGTACACTGTGGTAAACTAGATTGCTGTTGAAATATAATATCTGTACTGGTTTTTGATGATGTTTTTGCGTGTTTCTCCTAACGTAAAGGAGTGAAGGGCATGCAACTCTGATCAAAGGGAACGGACCGTGAATAAAACTATGGATTACTCTGGGTTTGAACATTGATGGAAACAATTTGGATGATGTAGGTACGTAACTCAACACATTTATAACACAGAGTGTTGTAAATGCTATAAATAACAATGCAAACTAGCGAGTACAATAGACCTACAGTTTAAGAGGGGAGGTCCTTAATGTGAAAAGTTTTTGTGTTCTGCAGAAGTGGCATGGATGTCATCATGTCACTGACAGTCAGTGTCTCTGGTTCATCACTTATCCGAGACAAAGAGATCATAAACACATCTTTCAAATGGCATCGAGTTTTGTTTATTTTACATACATAATGCATCTGCGCATTGTGTAGGAATTCACTAATTGCTGCTACTCTTTATAGTTTGTATTAAAAAAAAAACATTTGGATATAACCTACACACTCACTACCTATCACTTGGACTTTCACTCTGATCTGACTACCGATCCTGAAATTAGTTTTGCCCGAAATGCTGGAGACATGTGGGCGAGCTTCATTTTTGCCCTAAAATTCTGGATATATTTTATTCGATTTTGACTAGGTTTCATGATGGGTTATTAAATGAACAAGTAACCAAGTAAGGAAGGCTTTATCATTCCTGAGATGAAGGGTTAGGGTTAGATATCTGGGAGATGTCTTGCAGGGTGGACACTGCGCCTCACGTGAACCCTCCTCACCGGTAGTAGGTGATGGTGTCCACGTCCGCCTTGTTGTTGCCCTTGGAGTCCTGCGCCAGGTGGCGGATGGACTTGCCGTGAGGCTCCTTGTTGCCGTCGATCCAGTAGAGCCACACCTCCTCGTCCTCCACCTCCTCCACCTGCAGCAGGGGGGACTCCAGACTGTTCTCTGTGTTGGGGATCAGTCTGCATGGGTGGAGGAGAAGAACAGCCACAGGAAGGAGGAGGGAAGAACAAGAAGAACATGAAGAACATGAAGAACAGGAAGAAGACAAAGACAAAGAATAAGAAGAACAAAAACAAGAGGAAAGAAGGAGAGAAAGGGAGGAACCAGAAGAAGGGGAAGAGAGTGAAAGGGGAGAGGTGGAGAGAGGGGAGTGTGAAACATGTCCACCTCAAACTTTATTTGTACATCAATAATTGAGAATTACAACATTGCGCATTCTTAACATTACATCTCTGGACAGAGTGCAAAGAATTTCAACTATTTATAAGGAATTGATAGCAGTCGTCTTTATAAAATTGCAACGCCCAAATGAAAACAATGAGTGACTGACTTGGTCTGGATGAGGATGTCTGCGTTGTTGGGATTCAGCATGAATTTACAGATGAGCTCCTGGGTGACTGGGATGGCCGTGTTGTTGGACACGCACAGATCAGAGAGGTAGTCCAGGAACCTGGGAAAAACCAGTCAGGACGAAATAATGGACTCATTTTCCATTGTGTGTATCTCTATGTGTTTGCATGTGAATTATAAAGAGAAATGCCAGTGTGACAACAGAAGAAACAGTACAGAAAAAGGGTTTCTCTGATGAAACACATACGAGACACTGATTTGGTAGGCAAGAGTTCAGAAAGAGGCGCTTAGTCTGGAGCTAGTCCATGCACATTTGGCCATGAATGCACAACAACGTAGGAGCCTCTTGTCCATGTGAGATGCTCTGGAACCACTTGATCAAGGCCAGGGGTTCCTTCCCACCGGAGTCTTAAAGAAGAGCTTCACCCAAACAGCATATGGAGATTTTTAAAAAGGGGTTAGGGGTTTTGGTTCTGCTTTCAGAGGGAGCTCTCGGACCTGGGCTCTCTGTTACGTCTCAGGAGGTTCACGAAGGTCTCGATCTCCTTGGCCGTGATGTGCTTCTCCAGGAGCTTGCGGTTATTGTGCAGCAAGGCAGTGATGGTATCTTCGGCCAGAATCTCATAGCCTATCTGGGACTGCATGATGGAGAACTTTTTGGCAATGTATTCCTAGGGGAGGTAATATGACAGTGGTAAGCAGAAAGAACCATCATAGAAGCCATGTTTAACAAGTTCACACAGAGAGAAATACCATCCATGAAGATGTTGGGGGTAAGACTACCTTCACCCAGAGGTTCTGGGGGATGGGTAAGGCTACCTCTACCCAGGGGTTCTGGGGGATGGGTAAGACTACCTTCACCCAGGGGTTCTGGGGGATGGGTAAGACTACCTTCACCCAGGGGTTCTGGGGGATGGGTAAGACTACCTCTACCCAGGGGTTCTGGGGGATGGGTAAGACTACCTTCACCCAGGGGTTCTGGGGGATGGGTAAGACTACCTCTACCCAGGGGTTCTCAGGGGTTCTGGGGGATGGGTAAGACTACCTTCACCCAGGGGTTCTGAGGGATGGGTAAGACTACAGGTGCCCCTGAGGCCAAAGCTCTGACAATCTGCACTCGGAGCAACTCCACCACATTTGGAATGGGTTTCTGGCTGAACGGGGAGGCTGTGATTGCAGCAGTGAGGATAAAAACTACGGCTTACCCCCTCAAACATAGCTGCTGTGTTTCTAAAATGTAGGTGCTACAAGACACTTATTTGATTTCAAATATTGGACCCATGAAATGGATATAAATAGCTCTACTCTATATACTGAACCTGGTCGTCGACCTGTGCGTGCGGGGGCGGGGGGCTCTTGCCTGGTTCTTGCGGTAGTCTTGCTGTGAGTGGCGCAGCACCCTGTAGCAGAGTCTCAGCATGTACTTGAAGTGAGCGTAGCGCTGGTCCCCGAGGTCCTCCAGCTTCAGCATGGGCCCCTCGCCCTGGTCTGTGAACGGAGCCTTCAGGATGCCGAAGATCTGCAGCACCCAGGTACACACACACACACGCACGCACGCACACACGCGCACGCACACACACACACACACACACACACATACAGACTTTATTTTGGCCATCCTTATTGGAGGTAATCTAATTGGAGGTAAATACCAAGTAAGCTGTATTCCTTATGGCAACGCCCATCTGGCCAGTGGACTGCCAATAACACTGGTATCATTTCATCTGTAATAACCCTGTCCTAATCACGTTACATTTGTTCCACTCATTAATCAGTCAGTCACGACTAGTGGCACAGCAAATAGATTTGTTGCAGGATAATGAACTGAAGGTCAAGATGGCGACCTGTGTGTGTTTGTGTGTGTGTGTGTGTGTGTGTGTGTGTGTGCATGTGTGCGTGTGTGCGTGTGTGCGTGCGAGCGTGCGAGCGTGTGTGTGTGTGTGTTCGTGTGTGTGTGTGTGTGCGTGTGTGTGCGTGCATGTGTGCGTGTGTGTGTGCGTGCGTGTGTGCGTGCGCGTGTGTGTGTGTGCGTGCGCATGTGCGTGTGTGTCCAGCTGACAGGGGCTGACCTGGGCGAGGATGTTTTGCTCCCTCATGAGTTTCTGACGCTCCCGGTTGGGTCTGGAGATGGCCACCGACAGAACATCTTGGCCGTTGTTCACTGCTTCACAGACGAAGAACACCAGGTCCTCCAAGAGCTTTGTCACAAACCTGAAACACAGAAGAAGAAGAAGAAGAAGAAGAAGAAGAAGAAGAAGAAGAAGAAGAAGAAGAAGAGCCTGAATGAAGCTCAGATGAGAGCATGAATTGAAGATGAATGCATTGTTTTCCCAGGGTGTGTTGTACTTTGTCAGCTCACCTGCGTTCATTCTGAGCGATGTTGCCGTACTGC
The DNA here is from genome assembly GCA_036785325.1 of Urophycis tenuis. Classification (NCBI taxonomy): domain Eukaryota; kingdom Metazoa; phylum Chordata; class Actinopteri; order Gadiformes; family Phycidae; genus Urophycis; species Urophycis tenuis. The sequence continues at coordinate 730,230 of JAXIVH010000013.1, forward strand.
AGCTTCCGCACCGTGGACTCCAGCACCTTGCTGGCATCGTTGGCAAAATCCAGGTCTCGGACCTCGGACAGCGGCACCGAGACGATGGCAAACGCCTCTTTGTCCTCTTTGGTCGAGCAGGTGCCAATCTACGGCATCATAAAGGAATCAAAGCACAAACGTTGGACAAGATAAGAGGAGATGGGATATGATGAGATAAACTAGATTATTCACGGAGGACAACTCAGGTGTCATAGCAGCAACAGCAATGACAATGAAACACGGGTAGGAATTAGAGAGTAAGAGTACAGAACCAAACCAAGATAATAGGTATGCAAATACAAATAAGAACTAGATAGATAGATAATAGATAGATAATAGATAATAGATAAAGTAAAACCCCACATATCTGCACTGGAGTAAATGATTTAACACATGTACAGTCTGTCTATCAATAGATATAAATGTACATACATGAATAGGAATAAATGTATGAATGAGTGAATACAAAGAATACAGTGAATACAAAGGGCCGTTTATACCCACAGCAACACACATGGCAAGTCAAGCCGCGTTCGTCTTCCAATGTTGACATTCAAAACAAAAGGGGGCATAAATACACATAGTGTGAGTGAGTGAGTGCGTGAACCTTGAGCATAACCGGCCGCTCCTCCTCTGTGTCGATGGGGAAGTTGGTGCTGGTCACCCAGGTGTTGGTGCACAGGTGCCTCAGCCTCACATAGGAGTTCCTGCCAAGGAGACGGTCAAGCAGGTCATGACAGAGACACACTCAGTGGTTACACACCCAGCGTCATTCTGACAGCAAACCCAAATACCCCTTTTAGACATTTAAATATTGAAAATATCTTCTTGTTATTCAAATGAAAGGTCTCACACTGGTTCCACCATTCATTATATATAACCACCAGCCCTGCTATATAACCACCAGCCCTGCTATATAACCACCAGCCCTGCTATATAACCACCAGCCCTGCTATATAACCACCAGCCCTGCTATATAACCACCAGCCCTGCTAGGCTGGCTGGCACTGAGAGGTGTGTGTGTGTGTGTGTGTGTGTGTGTGTGTGTGTGTGTGTGTGTGTGTGTGTCTGTGTGTGTGTATGTGTCTGTGTGTGTGTGTGTGTGTGTGTGTGTGTGTGTGTGTGTGTGTGTGTATGTGTGTGTATGTGTGTGTGTGTGTGTGTTTGGTGTGTGTGTGTGTGTGTCCTGTGTGTGTGTGTGTGTGTGTGTGTGTGTGTCTATGTGTATGTGTGTATGTGTGTGTGTGTATGTATGTGTGTATGTGTGTGTGTGTATGTATGTATGTGTGTGTGTGTGTGTGTGTGTGTGTGTGTGTGTGTGTGTGTGTGTGTGTGTGTGTGTGTGTGTGTGTGTGTGTATGTGTGTGTGTGTGTGTGTGTGTGTGTGTGTGTGTGTATGTGTATGTGTGTCTGTGTGTGTGTGTGTGTGTCTGTATGTGTGTGTGTGTGTGTGTGTGTGTGTGTGTGTGTGTGTGTGTGTGTGTGTGTGTGTGTCTGTGTGTGTGTGTGTGCGTGTGTGCGTGTGCGTGTGCGTGTGCGTGTGTGTGCGTGTGCGTGTGCGTGTGCGTGTATGTGTCTGTGTGTGTGTGTCTGTATGTGTGTATGTGTGTATGTGTGTATGTGTGTGCGTGTGCGTGTGCGTATGCGTGTGTGTGTGTGTGGTATAAGACATGCAGCAGAGCAGGCTGACCTGGGGACCAGACAGTCGGCCCTCTGCAGTGTAGTGGCGTCCAACTCAAACAGCGAGGCGATGTCGTTGCCATGCGGAACCGAGACCAGCACGAAGGCGATCTTGTCTGCTGCCTGGCGCTTCCTCTTAGAGAACAGTGTCTCCGTCTCACTCTGAGATTCCCCGGAACGTGGGAGAAAAATAAAAATAGGAGCAATCAGACATCATTTGGCTTTGCATAAAGGCAAATATAATCACATTATACATGCAGACCTGCTTCCTAAAACATTTGAGCTTAATTGCTAGTTTGAGCTTAGTTGAGTTGAGTAATTATAAATGTTATGCTTTTTATACATGCATGATACATACACAAACACACAGACACTTACTGTACATGTAAAATATATACACTGCCATCATGTTTCATACATGAAGAGGAAGAGGGAGAAATCCAAGCCAGAAAAGGACTGGTTCCTATACATGGTATTGCAGCCAGAGAGCAATTACTGCTCTGTCTACTGCAGTAGACAACAAGCTGCATTAGACAACAAGCTGCATTAGACAACATGCTGCATTAGACAACATGCTGCATTAAGCAATGCAGTAGGTGAGTTGGTACGGGCTACTGTGTATGTTGAGGGAGAACAGATATTAACGGTTGGTTAACTTCTCCCAAAGCTCTGAGCATCCACTGAGGTCCCTGACACACTACCATCACCTCCTCCCATCGCATCTCTTCTTGTCCTCTCCTCTCCCATCCTCCCTCCTCACTCCTCCCGCATTTCTCCCCACTCCTCACTCCTACCCACCACTCCTCCTCTCCCATCCTCCTCCTCCTCCTCCTCCTCCTCCTCTCTCCTCATCTCCCCTCATCTCACTGACTCAGCCCCCAGCTCGGTAGCGGCAGGCTGAAAGCAGGAGAAATCAGACAGCACGTCTCCCCTCAGAGGGCAGCCCACCACCAGACATTATGTAAGGCACCCTTGTGTGTGTCTGAGTTGCTGCATGTGCATGCAAGAGCATGCGGGAGTGTCTGAGAGGAGCTTTAGTGTGTGTGTGTGTGTGTGTGTGTGTGTGTGTGTGTGTGTGTGTGTCTGTGTGCCCCTTACAGCGGCAGAATACAAATGAGGAGGGTAGCTAGGTGCTGAGAGAAAAGTCTGGATATGGATTCAGGGTTCAGCCAGTTTGGCAGACAGTATGTGCTTGTGCGTTTTCGTGTGTGTGTGTGTGTGTGTGTGTGTGTGTGTGTGTGTGTGTGTGTGTGTGTGTGTGTGTGTGTGTGTGTGTGTGTGTGTGTGTGTGTGTGTGTACAATGTGTGTTCTGGGAGTGTGAGGGAACTGCAAGGATTGCATAACCATGGAAGAAGGAGGTCTGAGGTTTGGCCCAAAACACTGTAGAAACAAACCAACACTGCTGATGTTCACCAGCTGTTTCTTATCTCCTTGTTGGGAGAGAAGTGCCGGAGGCCCATCAGAAGGAATTCCACCACATTCTATCAAACTATCAGTACGGCCTGCTCTGCAAAGCTGCCATCTTAATCTCTTCCATTGTAAACATCAATTACATACAGCAATCCTGCCCCAAAACACTGGTGACTCTTGGAGAGTGAAGCATCAGATACCATGATGCATGAAAGGTGGTTGGCCACATTTCCTGTAGTGACTCACCTCTCCCTTGGGATCCAAGGTTTCATCTTTGAAATCCGGGTTAACCTGCAGAGACACCAGAGGAAACTGTGAATTAAAGTGTACAGTGCTTTGCAGTTAATGCTTTAGATTAATCGTCTACTTAATCTGATTAGAAATGTTAGATTTTATCTATTATACAGTTTACTGTGACCTTTCAAGTTCATACCATAGTATAAGCCAGCAAACTATGAATACTTTCTGGTTTGGTCTCATGTTTTAGACTTTTAGCTTGCAATTTCCACTCTCCTTGAAAACGGCTGAAGTCGAAACACTAAATAGTCACGCAATACAATTATTATGTTTTTTTAATATAGATCAATTATGAACTTGTCTCGGTAATGCTAATTTGGACGGTAGGTCAGTAGGTAAAGCAGGTTTATTTATTATTTACACAAGTGGAGGCTCAAAGTAGGAAGCAACAGAGTAGTTACTGGTTAATTCCCTGGACACATGTCAAAGTGATTTTGACTGAGAAATGGATTCTACTCAATGTTATACAGTTGTTATAGAGTCGAGAGTTGCCGTGCATCGATGATATCCCCATCATTGATGCATGTGTGTGTGTGTGTGTGTGTGTGTGTGTGTGTGTGTGTGTGTGTGTGTGTGTGATAAAGAGGTCAATAATAAGCAATAATAATGTCAATAAAAAATTAATTGTAGACCTTGTTCAACATAATATCACTGCATCCCATTAAACATCTGAATAAACGCCCATTGAAATCTAACCTCATGTTAAATGGTTAAATGCTCTAGAATAAAGAATGAGTGCTGGTGGTCATAAAGATGTGAATACTGCCACCTACTGCAGCTACACTAGTTTATTACACAGAGCCAAACCACTTCATAAATGTTTCATGTTTTCTATGTATGTAATCAATAAAAAATACCTACACAAGTCAACAACTGACTGGAACATTTGCGTTTTATAAAATGTCATCAGATAATACAATACCATACTGCGCACACACACACACACACACACACACCCACACCCACACACACACACACACACACACTTTACCTCAGCAGCGAGGTAGTTGCCAGTTGCCAAGTGTTTAAAGCGGAAGAGGCTGTTCCACTGTCCAGCTCCTCCCCGACAGGGGTCATAGTGCACCACCTGCAGAGGACAAACAGGATCATAACACACTGCATGGGACAGACAGGGGTCATAGTGCACCACCTGCAGAGGACAAACAGGATCATAACACACTGCATGGGACAGACAGGGGTCATAGTGCACCACCTGCAGAGGACAAACAGGATCATAACACACTGCATGGGACAGACAGGGTCATGTTACAATACCTGCATGGGAGAAACTATGCATTACATTTAACTATTTTGCCACTTACAAGAGCACCAACTCCATGTTAAAAGACACATTGTAAACCAAAGCTCTTGTGTTGCATGAAGACACTGAACGTGTGCTGGTGCAGCATTGGGTCAGTAGTAGTCTCGTTGTACCTCTATTTCCCAGAGTGCTTTGGAGCTGGTGGCGGAGGTGGCCGACTGCCGTAGTGTGGTCCGGAGAAAGACGTGCTGCTTCTTCTTGTACTCGTCGCCCGTCAGGAACTTCTCCTGCTCGGCGTGGAACAGCCTCACCACGTCTCCCTGCCACCACAGCCGGGACGTCAGACCACCAGGTCTCCACCAGGACCCAGACCACGTGGTGGTCTCCACCAGGTCTCAGACCACGTGGTGGTCTCCACCAGGACTCAGACCACGTGGTGGTCTCCACCAGGACTCAGACCACGTGGTGGTCTCCACCAGGTCTCAGACCACGTGGTGGTCTCCACGAGGACTCAGACCACGTGGTGGTCTCCACCAGGACTCAGACCACGTGGTGGTCTCCACCAGGACTCAGACCACGTGGTGGTCTGACCATGATATATCTAATGCACTTCATCGGATTTGGGATTATCAAGCACTAGCTGTTTAGAAGACACTTGGTACGAATTCTGAAATTGTTGTGTAACCTTATGTCTCTGAATCCTATGGCTACTTGGCACTCTCTTAGGTTGTTGTCTTGGCACTAAAACATTTTGTTAGGCTCCTTATTTTTTATGTTATGTGTGCTTGGTTGTTCTCAGCCTCGCCAAGTCTCACTTAGCACAAAAGGGCTATTTGACTCAATAAAAGGATGTGGGGACACTGCAGGGGGGTGGCGTACATACCCCCTTCAGCACATCCTCTCTGTAGTCACTGAACTTCATGAACAAGGCAACCTTCCAGCTGGTGTTGCAGTTGACAGCATTAACCTAGGGGAGACAAGCAGAGAAGGTACATGAAAAGAAGACGATGATTACATTTGCGATTTTCTACTCGTTTGGTCACACGGGCATTTTGAGTGGCTCGTAGACCATATGGCAAACATCAAGCACATTTTTCCTTCAATGGCTTCCTATTTCCTTGAGTTTAGTCACGACATGCAGACATTGTTGATTACTGCAGTCACTAACAATCACCACTCATCAACAACGGTATCGCCAAAGAGAAAACGGAAATCTTTGAGATTACCAATTTAAAATACCATAACATTTCATATATGCATCCATTTTACTCTAATGATTTTATTTCAGAAGAATATATTCTCCATGTGTAAGATGGCCGACCTCCTTGTAGCCAGGGTTGTCCAGCAGCTCGATGTTGCTGGCATGGAGAGGCTGTCCTGCGTTGACTGGCATCAGGACCACCTTGTCTCCAACCACCACCTGCAATAAACCAAGGAACCCATTTGCACCCATCAAGGATACATTGGGCATCATTGCATTGGTGCAGAAAGAGTGACAGAACACTTAAAGTTCACAACAGTGTGCCCATGCAAGGAGATCCATCTACCTTTTGCATATCATCAACCACAAGATAACAGCACTGGTTTTCAGTGCCTTGGTCTGAGGACCTGTTCGGACACCCCAAGGTGTTCAAACAGGTCTATTCACACAATGTGAGACAAGGTGATGCAAGGAGCAGCCAGTGATGTTGCTACATCGCAGGCAACATGTCACTTCTTTGTTCCGTCCACCACTCTCTTCCTTCCAATCAGAATGCATCCATGCAGCCACAAACAAGCATAGTGACACTTCCAATGTTGAGCCAATCCATACTAGAATAAAAATGTTGAACAATGTTCCTAGAAGGAAATAGATGGAAGCAAGAGTTCTCACTAAAGCCTTAACATCTGCATGCAATAAAAACCATGCTTTCTAAATGCTATTGTCTGTCAGAGCTTGAAAACACAAAGACCACATGCACAAACAAGAGCAATACCTTCAATTAAAAGGAAGCTAAAGCAAAAGAGAAGGACAAAAAAATCACAAATGTTAATAGAACAGGAAAAACTAAACCAATATCATCTCTGATGTATGCATATACCTACACACTTTATTTCCACTGGTGGGGGAGCGAATAAAGCATTGGTTCCTGATGCAAGGTTATTTCTTGTAGGATACTTTTTGACTGCAAAGTATTTGATTTAACGGAGCGTAATCATGGGAAGACACACAGGAAACATTTACCAAGCAGCTTCAGAGAGACAAAGGGTGTACATGATTCTTACATGACACATTGTGGGTAGTCCCACACTCTCTAAAGGCTTCGCTCAACACGAGGCTAAGGACAATCTCCCTGGTTTCTTTGCTAAAACTGGGTGGAAAATTTGAGTTAAAAAAAAAAACCCGCCTTGCAAAACCCATCAAAAGTCTTTGGGTGGACCATTCATATTGGGCCGGTGACATGTGTGGTCATACTAAACAGCTTTCTGTTGTCCTGGGTTAAACATATGGAAAGATGCTAAAGATGCTAGAAATCCCTGATTTCACCAATATTGTTGACTGAGCACACATTCAATGAAAAATTATAAAATTATGTAATGATGCTCGGAACAAAACAAAAGAATTCTCTTCATGTGAGAAAGTGATTCCCATATCTCCAGTTTTTTCACTCCGGAACAGAATGGGTGGAGATTTTCCAGTAAGGTGTCATTTCCTGTAAAACATACTGTATGTCTGTTTCGCCACTGTTCAAACTTGCATATAGAAATCTACAGAGGTCTGTGAGGTGGCCAGATCCCTGCTCGTCTGGTATTCCTCACCAGGGCTCCAGCCAGCCATTGCGTGAGGCCAACCTACTTCGCAACAACAATGGCCCCGAAAAGGTCAGGTCTTACATTTGTTGTGTATCCGTTTGGTTGTGGCACCACAACAAGCAGGGTCCAGACCCACAGGGTGGGAAACACTGGGAAAACATGAGGGTTTCCCCGCCAGCCCGCTACCTACGTTGTCCCCCTCACTGCGGAGCTTCCAGAAGGGCTGGATGTAGAACCAGGAGCCCTCGTTCCCCGCAGGGTCCAGAGACACGCGCATGGCGTTCTTCTCCAGCAGGGCCGGGAGACGCTTGTTCACCGTCAGGTACTTGTTGCTCTTGATGTGTAGCAGCTGAAAAACACCAGGGCACTCGCTGTTAGTGGTCCACTTTCAATGGGTTTCTTCTTTCTTTTACCCAAGAGATTTCTTATAGCCTTGAAGAAAGGCCATGTTGTGTCAATGGCGTAAGCACATCCTCAACTGCTTAATGGTGTTGTGCAACAATGGGACCAATCTCACTTTTCTAATGACAAAACACATCAGAGTGCGACATTCTGAGCAATAGATGTCAACTGCTGAATACTGATTATGTACAGTGTAGATTATCACTGTTGATTTGAGGTCATTCCAATAATTACAAGCAAGCCCTTTAGCCAGTTAGAAACACCACAACAAGTTAAATGTGTCTGTGTGTGTTTATAGGGAATATTCTTGGATTTCAATAATATAGTTTACTCTGGTGAACTACATTAATATCAATATTATAGTGCTCTCTTTCCATGCGACTGAAATGTGAACATCTCCTTAATTTATTCTGCATACCGCAGACAGCCTACTTTACTCCAACCCTATATATTAGAAAAGTATACTTTGTTCAAATGTATGTGTTTATGTGCAGCATCTAGGTGTCAACTAATGCTCAAGTAATGGATTGCAGGGACACACCCTTGGAAAACAAACATTACAACAGAAAAGCAGCAGAAGTTCAGACAGACAACAGACATGCTTTAGGTAATAAATGAGTTGTACCTGAACAACACTACTATATTTAACCACTTCCCCCAGGAGCTTCTTGTTCTCAGACTCATTTTGCTTCTGCTCCAGTTCTGCTGCATGCTGGGTAATAGAAGAAGAAACAGCTTTACAAATAATATGAAAGGCCACCACCGTCTTACATTAGGAGTGTAGCCATTAACAACCACTTAGATACAATCATGCAGCGTGTATTAAGAGAGGTGTGGCACCTGTAACTTCTTGAAAAGTTCTCCCTGTGTGTTGGTATTTCCTTGTTTTCCCTGTTTGGCCTTCCAGAACTGCTTCTGCGCAGAGTACCTATTCATGGGACACACCTTGAAGAGGCAGTCTGGGGAGATAAGGCCGTTTTTGTCAGTCGCTGTATTCATGTTTATTCCTCAGTAGGCCCCAAAGTGCTTCGCATGAAACAATCAAAGTGATGAAAAACATAAAAGAAAAAAGATTTTTGTGTCAACAGTAACAAGCAACCACCCATATCCCAACCAAGGAAAAATGAAGTGAAATATTAAGTTAACATATATTAATAATCATCATCATACTTATAATACAACATATTTTCATATAGTATACATTAAGTCCAGCAGAGTCCAGCATGTGGACGTGAGGGGGAAGGAACTTGAAGTTTGGTATCAGCGTAGGAGGAGGTGTGGGCACCCTTTGTGCAACAATATGACGCCAAATAGACAACAACAAGCACATGCACACACACACCTCTGAACTTTTTGGGTGGGTTGGCCAGGTCTCCGGCCTCTGGTTGGACCACACAACGGTCATCAACAAGCCTGGGGGAAATTAAAACAACATATAGCAGATTTAACCGTACATTCCAACACTATCTACAGACATGGATTGTGATATGCCAGCAAACGCTGAATGTTTCTGATTTCCAAACCGTGTTACTGGGTTTTTTGTGTCATACAACAGATGTAAAGTGGAGACTTTACCATCAAAACCATTTCCTTTAGAATAAAAAATACTAATAAAAATAATAAGAACACAAATGACCACTAGAAGCCCTACGATGCCGTACATTTTACAAAGCATTGTCCACATCCCAAATAAAGAAACAGCCCTTTGCACTACAAGTCCACTTTGGTGGCTTCTGAAGGCCATGTGGGTGTGGGGCTGGAGGAGGACATCAGAGCACTGATAGGAACCTTCAGAACCAGTCAATGCACTCATCACTTCTGATGAGTGTGTATATATATATACAGTATATATATAAATACAAATGCACATCCACCAATCCACCTAACATGACCCCCTAAGCAACAAGTTGGCCCCAAGATTTCCCTGCAGTATTCTCCTTGGGCCAAATTAGGACCAGAAATAAGAAAATGCTAAAAACCCTGGGTTGATTGAGCTGTGGGTGGATGGGTTTGTGTTCTTCAAGCGTTTTGTGATGGCTGTACTTGGGAACGTTTAGAGCTCTGTCGGTGTTGTTTACGTTTAAATGTAATGATGATTGCTAATGGAGCCTTGACCATTAGAAGGGCAGAACAACAAGGAGCGAGGATGTGGTTCTACAGGCAGGGGAAGCCAGGCCTCGCCTCACTACAGGAAAACATGAAGCCTGCTGCGTGTGGACGATAACTACACACTGTCAGTCATCTGCTTGATAAGGTTTCCAACCACTCAGGCCTTTGTGGACCGTCCACCACAAGATCAGCCGCCATTACAGAGACAGGGTCTCAAGGAGCGTGGAGAGATTTCACATGGTCCACTTGATACTAATAAAGGTGATCTGGTGATCTTGTAAATGCTCTGTACCAACTGAAACCCCGGTGTTGTTGGTTAGGAAGAGGTGGGGATCATACAGGTTTATCATAGCTATGTATCAGGGAATGCTTTGGACATGCTACCCGAAATCACAAGACAGAGAAGTAAAAGAGTACAAGATCCAAAGCAGTTTTGTTAGCGGTTTTTTTTCCAATACATTGGTATTAAACTCTGGGTTTCAGTCATGTTCTTCATGAACAGGAACCACTATACAGGTGCTTTCACAGAAAGAAGCTTCAATCTTTCCTATGACAATTAGTATTGACTAAGTGTCAATACTAGCAGTGACTAAGTGTCACAGCAGTGACACATGCACGGGCATTTTGTATTCAATAAGTGAAGAAGATTTAAAAAAAACAACAACGAAGTGACGCATCGCACAATTTCCCCAGTTCACACAGAGCTGGTAGGTGTTCAGACAGCAGGGCCTCACACACAACACCCACTCAACCACCAGCACCCACTGGCTGCATAATGGATCACAGTTAGCAACAGTAGGATCAAATAGGAAGTACCATTGGGTGTTAAACTCCTAAACAGGAAGGCAAACAGGAAGGCAGGTACAAGTAATTTGAGCTCATAAATAATTAACCATACATTCCCACAGACCCACTTGGCATAGAAGAAGAAGAAAAAAAGAAGAGAAATTAGCCTGTTTGTTTTGCACCGGAAAACCTGGGCTCCTCAAACAGGGACAGAGTTAAAGGTAAACTAACAGCAGGTCATTTCATGACTGGAACACAACACAACAAAGACAAAAAGCTAAATATAGATGTGAGGCATTTGGCAATGGATCAAAACCAAGACTTGTGTGTGACTTGACTTCCAGAACTTTCATGTTTGTCAGGCTATTGCAAATAGCTGGCCCACTTGAATGCTTGCTATGCATGTCCTTGCATGCTTCAACCTGTAGATGCCCTTCCAACTGTTCCCCAACACTTTCAGTTTCTCATATAAACCCAGTCATGCCCCATCCACATGTAGATATATCCACATAAAACCAAAGACAATGTTAAAACATTATTATTATGATATCTGCATTGCATCTGCATATAACATCTGCAATCAACAGTTTGTCATATAAACATATCCGTTCCTCATCGGCATATCCACATCATAACGCAAATGCCATTTTTTTATGTTAAAATATCTGCATATCCTGACTGTGCATGTATAAGGAGTGAGTATGTGACCTTAGAAAAGAAGACTTGAGCTGTTCAAAGCACAAGATATGCAGATTGAATATTATCCTAAGCAAATGTGTGCATGGTGCACTGTGTGTGCAGCTGAGGTTGCATTACACTGTGCTGATAGAAGCTGAGCTTAATATGTTGGCTTTAAGTGCTACACATTCTCTCCCTTGGTTGGTGATCCCGTGTAGGCTATACACACAAGGAACACCTGATGAATGTTCCTTAAAAGTTCTCCATATCAAACTATACCAGTTCACCAATGGCTGATGATAAGATAACAAAGTCACACATTGAACTGCCCACATGCAGCCCAGCCTGGGGTGCTATGAACTTAGCATTTTAAAATGTGTGTGGTCTCTGTGGGTTGAAAACATTGGCATCAATCTTGTGTTGCAATCCTGTAGAAGTATTTTCCAGAGAAAAAAGGGCCGGGAGTTCATGTAGACCCATGCCATACTAAACAACAGTGCAGATGCCAGCTGTTCAGCAGGCCTACGATGACAGGACCGGCCTGAATAGGGTTGAGCAGTGTGGAAGAAAGCCAACCAATTGTACAGCTCTCTGTAGACCAGTGTTGACCAGGAACTGGTGAGCACCTTGCACTGTCTGTGGCCACAGAGCGATTTAGTTTTTATGGTAAAACTGAAAAGATAATAGGTAACTTTTCCTGTGTCGGATTAACTTAGTTTAGTTAGTGAAAGATATAAGGTATCACACACACACACACACACACACACACACACACACACACACACACACACCTCGTGCTTAAAAGCTCAGATTTTGCATTAAAAAAAATATCAACAAAAAAACTAAAATATTATAAACTACATAAGTTCATATGATCAATAACAAAAAACATAAATACTAATATCTACTATTAGCATCCATGAGATGTTGGGTATTTGTTATTTTATAGTTACAAAGGAATAAAAAGAAATAGTATTTCAATAGGCTATTGCTCATGAACACTCCTTCAGGATAGCATATGCACGTTCTTCCCTATTTGAAAGACGCGGTGACTCAAAGTGTGTTTCCCCCCGCATTACTAAACATGAGTTAACATTACTCGACCAGGATTAAGAACGATAAATTACTAAAACCAAAATGATTTGCATTCCTGCGAGATTTGTGTACAAGTGTAAGGTTGGCTGCAAATCATTTCCTAACAGTTTGCGTAAGGTCTTGGCAGGGCCTTGCCCAAATCGCTTTGATCAAACTGGCAACTATATTTCTGATAGTATAGCCAAATGAAGTAGTGCAACGAATTAAGTAAGGGCGATGAAGCGCACCAGTAATGTATGTTAATGAACGTATGTCACTGAAAGGAAAGAACATACCCCAAAGTACTGATGAAGCCATTGACCGAGCCTTCCGCATACAGAGACACAATGTCTCCAATGTGAAGAAAACTGGACCTGTGTTCTGACATTTCCAAGTTCATTTATGCCTTTCCATTTAAATTGGCATTCCTGATTTTGGTGAAGCAACCCACGCGTTACAATGTGTCCAGTTTGGCAACCATCCTTTAAAAAAGTAGGTTTTCAACTGTAAAAACCGCATGCATACATGGAAAAACAACACGTCCACCTCATTGACGCTGGTTGTTCGAAAAAAAACCCCAAAGTGGAATGTAGTTTGTTCCAAAATGCGTTGTTTTGGACTTCTTCTATACTTCTCCACTCCTTCCTGTATGTCACCGTGCTCCTCTGACCTGGTGGGAGGAGACTTGTTCTGTCAGGCTGCTGGAGAGCATTCCGCTCATGACTTCTTTTTCTGAAGACCAAACCCGCCAATGTCGTTTTGATTAAAATCTGCGTTATACTCTTCACATTTTGTGGATAACCCTTCTAACTTGAGCGATGCCTGTGTGTGTGTGTGTGTGTGTGTGTGTGTGTGTGTGTGTGTGTGTGTGTGTGTGTGTGTGTGTGTGTGTGTATGTGTGTGCGCGCGCGTGCGTGTGTGCGTGCGTGTGACATGGCTGTTGCCGATGATCCGGAGGAGTGCATGACAGGATGTAGGATCAACTCAATTGGTCTGAAACCTGGAACACACATAATGTTACTGATGTCAAACTGCGATACAACAGCGACACCATTTCAAAATGTTAAAGATCTCGGTATTTCGTGATTTTGAAACATGTATATGGGATGGCAAAATGGGTGCATATTTTTTGTTGGATAATATGTGTTCCATGATCAAATCCTAAATCCTTATTCTACACGTGCCGCACTACACCATGTTGCACATGTCTTCAAAGTGTGGTCTCAGTCTGTCGTGTTCTGCTGTATCTACTGGGTCCTAATAATGTCAAAGATGGCCCGAAATGTATAGGATTCACTTCAAATATGTCTAGCTTAAGGAATCATCTGAAGAAATGCTCCTACTCTAGTTTGGCCGCCTTAAAGCATGATACAATTTAATAGAGGTGAGCATATTTCATTATTGGATATAGTGAACGTACTAGTGTGTAAATACGCTTTAATGATATGCAGTGAATACATTTTTACTTGTTTGTGTACATTTTATTGATTGAGTGCAGTGATTTTGTTGGTATTTTATTTGTTGGTTTTGTATGCCAACGCTTGGGCTGGAAAACCATCAATTAACGTGCACCGACATGGCCGGATCGTAGCGCACATCTTATGAGTGTAAACACCCTTAATAAAGCTCTGACATACTGTACTTTCTGCGTTGTGCACGCGGTTCCGTTCATACTGCAATTACTCCATGCCAGCTGGGGGCGGTAATGCGCCATATCGGTGTTTGTCAAAAACTATATACAAAAATAAATAAATAATATAAGAAGAAGAAGAAGAAGAAGAAGCATGCGCATTACAGGAAGATGCACTTTCCCGAGTTCCCGCGATTTTTCGCCAGGAATTCAACAACGTATGTGTGCCTTTATATTCCTTAAAAAACGTAGAAATATATAAATGTATGTATACATTTGGGTAAAGGCGGGTCTCCATGCACTTCCTGTTTTCAAAACAAGCGTCCATTGTTATTTGGAGCATGCGCAGCCGGTTGCCGTGCGTGGAGTCTGCGTGTTCACTAATGTTTGGCTGCGCGCGTATGAATGAGCCGCAAAGCATTCTCCTCCTCCTCCTCCTCCTCCTCCTCCGGCAGCTGCAGCAGCGTAAAGATGGGCCGACGGACTTCTAAGCGCACATAATGTTCCTCTTCATCATCTACCTCCTTCCCCTTGGCAATATCTTCCGCAAATTCAACATCCACTTCCACTGCTATGCCGATGACACCCAGCTCTACCTCACCACTAAACCTTCGTCCTCCCTCCCGCCCACCTCACTCACCGATTGCATCTCTGAAATAAAAGCCTGGTTCACCCAAAACTTCCTTAAATTAAACAGCAGTAAAACAGAAGTTCTCCTCATTGGCACAAAATCCACCCTATCCAAAACCAACAGCTTCCCACCCATCATTGACAGCTCCTCCGTCTCACCCTCCCCCCAGGTTAAGAGTCTGGGTGTCATCCTCGACAGCACACTATCCTTTCAGTCCCATATCAATAACATTACCTGGTCTGCCTACTTCCACTTACGCAGCATCAACCGCCTCCGCCCCTCCCTCACCCCCCCACACTGCCGCCATCCTTGTCTACAGCCTCGTCACCTCCCGCCTGGACTACTGTAACTCTCTCCTCTTTGGCCTCCCTCAAAAATCACTCCATAAACTTCAACTGGTCCAGAACTCAGCTGCCCGCATCATAACAAGAACCCCCTCCATCCACCACATCACCCCTGTCCTCCAACAGCTCCACTGGCTCCCTGTTCAGTTCCGCATTCAATATAAGGTTCTCCTGGTTACATTTAAGGCCCTTCACAATCTCGCCCCCCCCATATTTGTCAAACCTCCTCCATGTTCCCACCCCCTCCCGCTCTCTCAGATCCTCTTCTGCCTTACACCTATCTATCCCCTCCGCCCGCCTCACCAACATGGGGAGCAGAGCATTCAGCCGCTCTGCCCCCCGACTCTGGAACTCTCTACCACCCCTACTCAGAAACATAGACTCACTCCCCCACTTCAAATCTCAACTCAAAACTCATCTGTTTAAAACTGCCTATTCTGTTTAATGCAATTCCCTGTCCCAGCCCTTTTGTTGTAATGTTCCTTATTCTGTGTTTTTATTGATTGTTGTTTTTTAACATGCTTTTATCTACCATGTGTACGGTGACCTTGAGTGTCCAGAAAGGCGCCTTCTAAATAAAATTTATTATTATTATTATTATTTAACATAACATTACATTTACATATGCACTTTACATGAACTTATAGGGGCAACTATGGACCGATACTTTTAATGGATATTGTGGAGTGTATTTTGGATAGTTTTTTGTTTTATTGTCGCACTGATTTATATAGGCTAATGCATTTATTTTTATTGAGCTCAGTATTGTTGGTGTTATTCATGTATTTGTTCTCGTCATAAATAACATTGCCATCTATCTTGTCTATATTGTTGGTTTTGTGGCCTGGAGTGTAGACGCCTCGATTTCGTTCCTTGACAATTCTGTGACAATTGGCACGACGCTCGATAACCAGTCCACACCATTACAATAGCAGATGAGGCTAATGGTCAACAACCAAGTGCAGCTACAAGCCATGCAAAGGTAAACACCATGGTAATGTCCTGGTATATGCGTACCCTGTGGATACCAAAATTCTCTGGGGAAAGTAATTACAATGTTAAATTGTCAACATAGCTTAAACAATTGGAAACAATGCGGAGGGCACAAGAGCTTAATGAGGGGCACATTTGACTTTATAATGGGGGCTCTTGAGGGCAATGCAGAAAGGCAGGTATTACTAATGAATGAAGCAAAACGAACAGCCACTTCACTACTAAGAGAACTGCACATACCTGCAAACTTGTCGCTTTTCGGCTACAATCGCCGTTTTTTGGGTCAAAGGGGTCATTCACGTGACTCGTGTAGATCCGAAGAGTTTTTGTTTGGGGGGGGGGGGGGGTCGGGGGCGGGGAAGGCTGCGTTGGCTTATCAAGTGGAGGCTGAGACACGCATGCCGGCCAGGCAAAAAGTGAGTTTTTTGCACGTGTAGAGTGACGTGTAGAGTTATTTAGTCTGTAAATGTCAACTATAGGTCATAGCTTACAAATAAATTACCATTTACATTGAAAGTAACCCTTTTTTTTTTTTTAATTTAATACAAATCATTGAGCTGAATGGGACTGTACACATATGCTGCTATTTTGTGAAAAAGACGTTCATTTTAATCGCACCATCAAGCGTTTGTTTTCACACCCACTTATCATAATCCCACTTATCCTCGAACTGCCATTCGCTACACTATTTTACCGTCTGTGGAGTGGTTGATGTTAATGTCCATGTCCGAGAGAGGGTTATGGTTCTAGTTATATATAATGCCACGCTCTGTGTGGATGTGTGGAGCTTCCACTGTAAAGCGGTTGATGTCCGCGTCCGAGAGAGGGTTAAGCTTCTAGGACACTTTTAAAATGGCACAGTGTGTGTTAAAATGTGTGGGGCTCGAGGTCACCAATTGATTTTGATGTCCACATCAGAGTGGTTTAAGCTTATTGGATACATAGAATAAAGCCATGGTTTGTGGCGCATTTCATATACAATATTAGCCATTAAAACGTACACAACAGTCCAAAAAAGTATCACAAATGGGTCGTAGCCATGTGGATAACATGCCACACTCCTTCCTACAACTACAATTCCTATGTTTTTTTCTTTAAATGTCTTCTATTTACAGCTGTTTGTCTGCTCTGGGCTACTGTAGAACCATGGCTGTGCAACAGATTAGATTCAATTTTCATTTCCATTATTTTTTTAGATATGGGAATGAAATTTGTTCTCTGCATTTGACCCATCCTATGGTACATAGGAGCAGTGGGCTGCTAGGTTCAGTGCCCGGGGAGCAAGTTGGGGTTCAGTTTCTTGCTCAAGGACACTTCCACATGCGGACAGTTGGAGGAGGGGAATCGAGGGGATCGAACCACTGACCCTATGGTTGGTGGACGACCCGCTCTGTCCACCCACTCTAACCACTGAGCCACCATCGCCCATGGTGCATGGTGGCCTCCATGGAAGAAGACCCACTCCCCATGTACAAATAAAGGGCTCAAACTAAGGTAACTACAACAAAACTAACTACATGGGATTATACACTAATCAAAACAAAGGTTATTCCATTTCTGCTAAGTATGTTCCGCTACACGCCACAAATTCTGCACTGAACCTTAACGTTGTGTGAAGACAAAGCGAACATGCAAGTGTCTCCAAGTGTCAACAAGTATTTTCTTGTTATATTTTAAATGGGGTTCCACTTGGACATAGTAAACCCCTTGTCATTGGCTAAGGCCTTGTGATTTAAACAAAAAAGTTATTTTTCCACACCCACTTGCTTCCTTTGTGCCATTTGGCTTGATTTGCATCGCCTTTTGGGCCTGCCCAATCATATGTGTTGTCTCACGATTGACAACGTCTCCCATCCTCTTTATATTGGATGCGATATTGCACGGTGCAAGGGAATGTGGGAAGGCTTGTATGCGGGTGGGGGATTGCGGTGTGTTAAAGGGCCGAACTTCAGTTAACCTTCTGCAAATTAGCACGTTCGGACATGTGATTGGACAAGACATTCAGTTAGTACTGGCAAGCAGCAACTACAGAAGGGATGATGCATCGCCCCTCACATCTAGTTGTGGGAGTTTACCACGTTGTCTATATTTATACAAATCCAGGAAATTAAATTCAACACCATGACTCGCTGAATGTCGATTGTCCTATCACATGGCAGAACACTCACCGCGCTGCGCGCTCATGGCTCTGAATGCGAGACCACGCGTTTGGTGGTTACATGGTTACATTTACATTTAGGGCATTTAGCAGATGCTTTTATCCATTGCTGCTAATACAGTAAGAAAGTCACCAGAACAAGTTTCAAGCATTTCAATTGCTAGATCAACCATTGCTGGTATACAACCTCTGTGACTAAGTGCCAAGTTACAAAGAGTGATCAAAGTGCCAAATTACAAAGAGTGATCAAAGTGCCAAATTACAAAGAGCGATTAAAGTGCCAAGATATACAACAAATAAGAGCATGAGGGTAGGATTATGCAGGGTTCAGGTGAACTCTGAACAAGTGGGTCTTGAGTCTCTTCCGGAAGATGGGGAGTGACTTTGCAGTCCTGACATTGGCAGGGAGTTCGTTCCACCACTGCGGTGCCAAAACGGAGAAGAGTTGAGATTTCGCCATCCGACCTTTTCCTCCTTTTAGTGATGGAGGTACCAGTCGACCAGCTGAGGTAGTTGGGCCAAGTGCTCGAGCAGGGGCATGGTGTTTCACTAATGTTGGGCAGTTCCATTGACGGCTTTGTAGGCTCGTAGCATCGTCTTGAATTTGATGCCAGCCGCTACAGGAAGCCAATGGAGGTCTTGGAAGAGGGGGGTCACATGGGAGAATTTGTTTTGGTTGAACACGAGGCGTGCTGCAGCGTTCTGGATCCAATCCAAAGGTTTAATCGCGGTTGCAGGGAGTCCAGCTAAGAGCGAGTTGCAGTAGTTGAGGCGGGAGATGACAAGTGCTTGGGTCAGGAGCTGTGTCACTTCCCTCGTGAGGAAAGGCTGTATCCTGCGGATGTTGTAGAGCAAAACTACAGGAGCGGGTCACTGCAGCGATGTTTGCAGTGCAGGACAGTTGGTTGTCGACTATTACGCCCAGGTTCCTTGCAGTCGGTGAGGCAGATACTGTGATGCCCTCGACCGAGACCAGCAAGTCCCTGTGAGGGCAGTCTTTCCCCGGTATGAAGAGAAGCTCAGTTTTTGCAAGATTGAGCTTGAGTTGATGCGCAGTTGTCCAAGAGCTGATGTCTGCCAAGCATTCTGAGAGGGGTTTGGACAGGGTGTGACCTGTTAAGTGTGATCCATAAGGTAAGATGTGAATCAGGCTAGAGCGGTGTCAGTAATGCTGAGTTCAGCGAGGGTGGCGAGGAGGGTCCGGTGGTTCATGGTGTTGAACACCGCAGGCAGGTCGAGGAGAACAAGCACCGACAAGAGGGAAGAGGCTTTGGCAGCATAAAGGGATTCGGTCACCGTCAGGAGGGCCGTCTCTGTAGAGTGCACAGTCTTAGAGCCAGACTGATGGGGATCAAGCAAGTTGTTTTCTGAGAGGTAGGAGGACAGTTGGTTGGAGACTGCATGTTCCAGGGTTTTAGAAAGGAATGATGGCAGAGATACCGGCCTGTAGTTCTGGATGTCAGCAGTGTCGAGGGTAGGCTTCTTGAGGAGTGGTTTGACTCTGGCAGTTTTGAAGGGTGTAGGGACGAGACCCGAGGTGAAGGAAGAGTTCTCGAGGGAGGTGATGAGCGGTAGGATGTCTGTCGAGATGGCCTGAAGAAGGTAGGAGGGGATGGGGTCAAGAGGACAGGTGGTCACATGGTTGCATGTGACCAGTCTCCGGACCTCTTCGGAGGAGAGAGGGGTAAAACGGTTAAGTCTAGCAGAGGCGGGAGCTGGGGGAGGGAGAATAGCTGTGGAGGTGGGGTTTGGGAAGGTAGCAGCAGGGGTAAGAGAGCTGCTGATGTCCGTCACCTTCTTGGTAAAGTAGTCGGCAAAATTGTCAGCAATGAGTGAGGAAGGTGGGGGATGGGAGGGAGGGTTGAGGAGAGAGGAGGACATGGAAAACAGTTTCCTGGGGTTGGAGGCAGAGGAGTTGATCTTGTTCTGGTAGAATGTAGATTTGGCTGCTGACACTGTGGAGGTGAAGTCTGAGAGGAGGTGCAGGTAGTGGGAGAGATCATCAGCACAGCCTGATTTCTTCCATTTCCTCTCAGCTGTCCGTAGCTCTGTTCTATGAGCCTGCAGAGATTCGGACAGCGGACAGGAGGAGGTCTGGATGAGAGGGGACAGAGGGAATCTAAAGAGGATCAGAGGGAAGACAGCAGGGTAGAGGAGGCTTTCTCAGCAGAGAGCAGTGAGAATTGCTCTGGAAGGGGTAGTGATGAGAGAACAGCAGAGGAGAGAGTGGAGGGGGAGAGGGTTTTCGGGTTCCTGTGGGTGGTGACAGTGTGGGTGGTAGGAGGAACAGAGGAGGGGGACTTCAAGGGGAGAGAGACAGCAACAAAGTGATGGTCAGACACAGGGAGCGGGGTAACGGAGAGTGCACGGGTACTGCAGGACCTTGTGAAGACAAGATCAAGTTGGTTCCCGGCTCTGTGGGTAGGAGGAGATTGAGAGACGGTTAGGTCAAATGAGGTAAAAATGAAAAGCTGAGATAATAAATCAGGATCGGATTATCCTAATAGTCTGGGTGATGATGTCACCCAATTTTAGCTTCATGCAAATTGTTAGGTGCTGAAGCAGCAAGCAATAGCGGAGCTGGATTGTATTTTTTCCAGCTCTAGTTTCTAGCGAACATAGAGGAATGTCACATCCCCGGGTTCCTTTAGTCATGATCAGTATTTTTAGTCCATCGGGACACAAACATGAAACGTGATCCTGATTTATGTTATATGTTATATAGTGTTGGATATTGAGAGCGAAGAGCCAGTTCAATTAAATGCATTGTGTGTGGTCATGGTTACCTACTAGGCATACGATGTGATTCTGTTTCGATTAATAGATTAGATTCAACTTTGATTCAAATTATGTTGCCATGCATACAGTAGCCGTAAGTAAATTGTTTGGAGATATGATGTTTTTACTAAATAATATACAGGGAAAACGTAGAAAATAGTATATTTTTATATAAAGAAAAACGTGCGTGTGTGTTTATGTGGGTGTTGTGTGTGCGTGTGTGTGTGTGTGTGTGTGTGTGTGTGTGTGTGTGTGTGTGTGTGTGTGTGTGTGTGTGTGTGTGTGTGTGTGTGTGTGTGTGTTTATGTGGGTGTTGTGTGCAGCCATGGCCAAGTAAAAGGCACAGTATGTTTGTGAACCATGGAGACGTCACTGCATCAAGATAATGACATCATCACCCAGACTAGAAGAATAATCCGATCCTGATTTATTATCTCAACTTTTCATCATCTGTAAACCAAACCAGAAAACCTTTGAGTAGGCCTACTTATCGTTATGGTTATTGAAATTAAAGTTCAATATTATTAAGAGCCACCAGAGGGCGGGACATCTCAAGAGCATGAGTCGTATGTTCCTGCAATACCGGAGGCTGCGATTTCAAGACCCTAGTTTTCGTGACACTGCCTTCGGGACGCGAATTTATTTGTCCTTGAATAGCAAATGAAGCTCATGAGTAGCTTATTCATAATGAATTAAAAGAAGCACAGCGCGTAGCTTACTTAATATACAAACTATATCTAACAATAGCCTACCTAAACTAACCCTTACCCAAACCCTACATTTACCATCACTAACCTTATTCCTAATTCCTAATTCCTAATTTATACAGGTATAACCTAACACCTAAAATGACAATCTCTAACCGATTACCTAATCATAACCAAATAACCAGTTCTAATGAGCAATTTATGAATGTAGATCATAATTAAAACGTAATTTGCAACTCCGTCCTTGGAAATATCAACTCGCCTTCGCCGGTGTCGTTAAGTCTTAAAAGTAAAAAAAAAAAAAAAAAAAAACATAGATCTACATAGATAATTAGAGAACTGCTATTCCGTGTATAGCTGGCGATATATACCGATCCGCAAAACAAGGCTATTGTTTCATTGTTTTTACAAAATCATTCAATAGTTAACCATTACACTACACAGGATTACATATTTTCAATAGCCTATAATATATTTCGGACTGGTCCTCCATTAGTGATGCTGGCGCGCGCGTTGCAGTGCGTGTGCACGTGAGAACGAGAGCGACTTTCGGTTCGGAGTGGAGGCGGCCGCTGCGCAGCACGACATTCACGGTCCGTACCCCGTTGGAAATAGGGGTTCCTGTTTTTGGCCATGAAGACTGTAAACTTCTTACGTGTAGGACGTCCACTACTTGTGCTGTTCTTCTAAAGCGACAAAAGCTTTGCACTGCCAGGAGCGGTGTAATGCTTCTTTCTCGGCTTCCACTTGGCCAACACTTTACCCCAGACGCGACGGTCACATTGTTCCTGCAACAAGCCCCGAGCCAGGGAGCCGGGGAGACAGAGAGACAGGGAGACAGAGAGACAGAGAGACAGGGAGACAGAGAGACAGAGAGCCGAGGACCCGAGGAGCCGGGCCAGGGACGGTCCGCGGCGGGACACCAAGGAGGCTACAATACTCGTCTGTAAGTGAACGCACAGCTCAACGTTTTTAACTTTCATGAATAAATTGTATAGGTACACGAAATACATTTTTAACTACTACGTGTTTACGTGTGTGCCGAGTTAGAATTGTACTGTTTTCACCGTTGGCTACCTCGACGACATGCGAAACATGCAAAGGTTCACGTTGCAACAAAAGTAACCTTTATTTTGTTTTGGCTATTTAAGTTGGTACGTGTAGGCTTATGTCTGGCCGAAAATGTATAACACAGGCTCCGACACATGATCCCAGGGTCAGGTGTATTTGCCGCAGATTTTTTATTTCCCACATCAATCTTTCAATCTTTAACTTAATGATACATTATAATGTGAGCCACTATGAAATAGCCTACATTTACTTTTGAATTACAATACAGCGTTATTGAGTTGCATAATTACTTTTTAATGTAAAATAAGCCATGGCTTGACACCGCTACTGCTACTGATTAAGATTAAAGACCTGTGAGAAAAAACAACAACATTAGTGCTACTTCACTTCTTGAGACTATTGCTATTGATACATGCCCCCCCCCCCCCCCCCCCCCCCATAGATGCAAGGGCTGTATGGCGGTGACACTGTGGAATGCTACAGGGATTACCATCTGACATTGAAGTCAGCCAAGCGAAAGAATCAATATCTGACGAGAGACCACACTTATTCTACAGTTTTGACCACTGTACAATGACTTTAGTGTGAATATGTCCACCCTGAACCAAGTTATTCTCATCGATAAGGACCAAAATGTGGAAAACAACTTGGACTGGAGTTACATTGAGTGGCTAGAAACTGAGGTGCCCAACGCGGGTGTAGCGAATGCTCAGACGCAGACAGAGCAGGTGTCGACCTCAGAGACAGAGTCTCAGACCAGCCACCCGGTCATCATGCACATTGACCTGGCACGGACACACTCCAAGCTGAAGCACGGAGCCCTGGTGGAGGCCGACAGCTTAGCAGGGCCCTTGTTCCAGTTTGACCGCCAGGCTCTGGGTCGGATCTCCACCTCTCCCACCCTCAGGAGAATGCGGAGCACCCGACGTTCCCACACAGACATCCTCTCTGTCCGCATGGAGAGCACGCAGGAGGAGCCTGCTGTGGCCCACAGAGAGACACCGCCACCTGCTAGCCCTGTGTCTCCTGTGCACAAGCACGTCGTGTCGCCGCTGGCCCCCAGTCCCCTCTGTGACGGGGCCATCCATCTCGATAATGGCGGCAGTTCATGGCCCAATTCATCCAGTGGCAGACAAAGGACCCGCTCCCAGAGATCAAAGACCTTTGACAACGGCATCTCCAGCACAGGGCCAGGGTCTCTCGGCACCCATCCTACTGACTTTGAATTCCCCAGTTGTGAAGGACAGGTGAGTCCTAATGAACACTTGAATGTGGTAATCTAGTTAAATTACTGAATATGTATAATATTTATTAAATCCTAAGATAAAGGATGGGGCTGGCAATCAGACATTAGAATAGAATATGCTCTTTTTTATTTGTAACTCCCGTGCTCCTTTTGCCAAATATGGCAGATGTCTGGCACGTCCAGATTAGAGATAAGTCAGTGACATGGTTCTGAAATACTCAAACCAAGCCCACCTCACATCATGATGGTTCCATTGGGTGAGTAAGGGCATCTTTATGGGAGGTGAATGAATGAAGTGAACTCTATAGTCGTCCACCAATCTGGGTGTCGGCATGCGTTCTGCCCTCCTGCTACAATGTGCGCTTTTGACAGCAAATGAATCAGCAGTTACGTGCACTGACAGCTCTGACACCCCCCCCCCCCCAACAGAGCCCTGGGAAGTGTTCTCCCAGGGCCCCCCATTCACCTCACTTAGCAGGCACCTAATAATGGAGGGGTCAGTGAGCGATGGAGGAAGATAATGGGGCCCCCGGCACTATTCATGGGCCCCTGCGGCCCTCAATGGAGCACATTCCCATCAAGCCCTCCTGAGAATCCCCTCAGATCTCCCATGCTCCGCAGTCACAAGGACCCCCCCCCCCCGCAGTGGACTAGTGATGTAGGGGCGATGCTTAGGGTGGGGGGCTTAGAGATACTGATTTAAGTGTGTAACAACATGTCGTGACCAGCAAGGTTCACATGGGAGGGGTCCACAGCTGGGGCAGCTTGGGTTGTGGCACTCAGGTACCTGTTTCATATGTAGATTACATCTCCATGCCTCCTGGTTTATCTTCTTTTATTATTATTATAATCATGCTCAAAGTCCTTATTTTCAATGACTGCGTGTTCTGTGTTTGTTTTACAGGAGAATGAGCACAATCACACAAGGTGAGTAAGCAGGGTTATTTTGTTTTTGATACATGTCCGTGCACACTTCCACATGATGAACAAACCTATTTACACATCAGGACTCCAGTTGTAAAGTTTGCGTGCAGCTGATAAAGCTCTGAGCTACACTTCCCTACTGGCCCTCTTCCACAACTATCTTGTTTTGTTGTGCATTGTGTTGCTGCACCTTAAAAAATGCAACCAATTTTCCCCAAACATGCAAATTCAAATGTCATCTGTCTGTCATTTTAGCACAGGTCACGAAGACTGTATGCTAAAAGTGAAAATGGCCGCTGCAGTGTGTGCGTGCAGTTGACCTCTCATCTCAGCTCCCCATTGTGTATTCATTCTGCTGGCCTCTTTGTTAATAACGGGTACACAAGCTTGGATCAGTTATGAGAGTCCCATGGTTATGGATGGACAAGACAAACCTCATTATGGCCAGTATCTCTGCCCCCTCCCCAATACTGGATAATTAGGCAGCTATTGTCCCCCTAGCTACACCCTGGCACTGTGTCCCCTATGGTGAATTGGCCCTGTGAATCTATTGGTTGGGACAGTTTTTGCCCATCATTATTTCTCATGTTGCGAGGGAACAAAGCAAGATATACACCCACGGGGGGGCATGTTGTTGCTGAGACAGAGCGGGGTAAGGATTCTGCAGTGCAAGCAGCTCTGACCTGGTTAGCGGGTATATCATGAAGTAGCATTAGCTTGCCCTTTGTCCCTCTCTGGGTTTAGGCACTGCTAGTCTTATAATGCAGGCTCAAACACTTGTTAGAGCCTGCATTATTCCTTGACATTGTTACAAAATGTCTAAGATAGATTTCCTATTAATTCCTATTCATGGGGCCAACGTAAGTCGCAGCTTTGTTCGCCGTAGCGTACTTTAGCTTCGCCAGAAATGCAACTCGAATTTCAATTGCAGTTTTCCTGTGCTGAATCAAGTAAAATACTCTACAAAACGGTTAAATAGGACCAGGAGTCCTATTTATGTGTGTAGGGCCCTAGTTTATCTATAATATCTAAAGTCTGATGGCCAACAGGAAACAGGGTGTAACTCTGCCCAGTTTCTGGTCTCTGACCCAGGCTCTGTGCTGTGTCCCCCCAGAAGTTATAACATAGCAGGAATGCTTGATCCCAGATAAAGGCACTGCCAACTCTGGCTATCGTAAGCTTCTATACCCCACTAGGCATGTATCCGGGTAATGGCTGTCCCAAGATATATCCTTGTATAACATGTTCTGTGACATTATCACAGTAACATCAACTGATTTGAGCTAGTTTGCTCCATAATGTCACATCCAATCAAATGTGGTGATCACTTAATCACAGTGAAACACACTACAAATATCTCCTATGAAAAATGTCAACATGAGCCACAACACAATCACATGGTATTTCAGCTATGTAAACTATGACAGCAAAACTCAGTCCAAGTCGTTCTGTTCCAAAGGAGTCACTTAACGTAGTATTTTCAGATGCATTCAGATAGTATGTTATCGAATCATGTTTACTTACTCTTATTGTGTAAACAAGCTTTTGATGACGATGAACAATCAGGAAACCGAGTGATCGTGAGCTCTTGTGCTTCAGTGAGACACACACACAGACACACACACACACACACTGATGTGGACCCGTGCCCCCAGGCTGCAGCAGCGGAGACGGAGTTCAGTGGTTGTCAGCATACCTGGTCTGGATGTGTCCCCCGGCGACCTGTTTGTTTCTAACGGAGCTGCAGATATGCTACATCGCTCCAGCTTCTCAGGTAACCTGGCAACCAACGATGGACATGTGTCTGATGTTGCCGTCTCATGTTGGGCTAGCAAGGGTTAAATGGATGTGTTTGTACAACTGAGTGCATGTTTATATCCGGGACATAAAAGATCCTGGATATTTTCCTTATTTCCCCTTTTCAGCTTTCATTTTGAGGTTTAAACAAAATCGGAGCGCATTAGTGTGCTTTTCACTAATTCTATCTGTTCCTCACCACACTTGGCCATCGTCTGCACTTCTTGGTATTATTACCAAGAAGTATTTATTCTTTTTTATTTATTTCACAGACACAAAGAAGTCAAAGTGGCCTTTCATAAGGCGCAGCACGGTAAGTGTGCTTGATAGTTTGTTTTATGAGGGTTTATGAGGGCCACATTCAGCAGCCTGTAGATTGTGGAATGCAGTGTTTACAGAGTAGTCTGTTTTAGTGGGACTCCACATTGTTCCCTGACCCATTTACCAAAGCAGATTAATTGTCCTCTTTTTCTCTGTTGGCCTGCATGTTGTTAATTGGTCTTTTCCATGCTGCCTGTTTGATGGCGGGAACAGCAACTGAAAGAGGAAAACACATTAACTTGCCCAACGCACACTTGGATGGGCTCCCCTGACATTAACTGGGATGAGTGATGTGCTTTGCTTGCTGTGCAGACCAAAGGGAAGATATCCATCAGCACAGTCTCCAATATAGAGAAGCACCTTTCCACAGCACACATTCAAGACTGGAGAAACACTGAATTTCAGAAATATAAGGTGAGAAATGAACATAAAATAATGGTTCTATTAATTATTCACGGAGACATACCTGCCTACCGATAATACACATGACTAATTGGTTACATTAATGAACTTGTGACATCATCTAATAAAGTGAAGCCTCAGTAGAGTTAACAAAGTTCTCACACCACACTACGGGAGCCGTTGAGACCAAGGACCTTCAGGGCCTCCCAGTTGGCGCACACATATCCATCTGTGTGTTGGTCTGCAGGGCTGCTGCCTCGCGGAATTCCTGCAGGACCAGTCTCCCCAGCTGAAGACTCCCCCAGACCCCCAGGGCTACAAAAGACAAGAGGCACTCTGGGAACTCTTCACCAGCGAGGCTGTTTACTTCCTGGATCAGCTCATGGTTCTAAAGGAGGTGGGGGAGCTCTTATCTGTCTGTGTGTGTGTGTGTGTGTGTGTGTGTGTGTGTGTGTGTGTGTGTGTGTGTGTGTGTGTGTGTGTGTGTGTGTGTGTGTGTGTGTGTGTGTGTGTGTGTGTGTGTGTGTGTGTGTGTGTGTGTGTGTGTGTGTGTGTGTGTGCGTGAAACACAAAGTCACCACACAGCCCCAAATGCAACCCAACACCCGGTGCTTTGTGTTGCTCAGTCTGCCTTTTGAATTGTTGGAAAACAAATACACCCAAAAGCCCTTCCTGTTTTCTGCAGCCCAATTGCCTTTCTATAAGAGTCATTTCAGTGATAAAACCTTCTTTATTGGGTCTGACTTCTTTTGTGGTGTTCAGGTGTTTTTGGCTACACTGCAGAACCTACAGGCCAGACACTGTCTGAATGATCTGGACTCTTGGAGGCTGTTTGCCAACCTCAACGAGCTGTGTCTGGTGAGTCAGGATTCACACACCTCATCCTAAACGCACACACGCACGCATATGCACGCACGCGCACACGCGCACACACACACACACACACACACACACACACACCTTCATTCTTCATACCAATCAATACCAGTCATACATGTTGACAACCATCATGACATAATTATTCCATGCCTGAAATAATTTCAGCTTGTTACAGATGTAGAACAATGACCAATTATTGTAATGATATAGTGTTGTATATGGCGGCATACTGTTGAATGATCCAGGCCTTGTTCTGTTTGGGTCTTCCCCAAAGTAAAGAGAGGAGAGAAACGGTTAAGAAAGTTTTACTGGAATGAGTGAACTTACCTTACCTACTGCTATATTTTATATGAGATATGAAGATAAGGCTTTATTGATCCCAGAAGGAAAGGTGGAGGAAATGTCAGCTGACATTCATCTTATCATGCTATCTGTAATCTCAGTGGGTCATTTCATATCTATCAAGCCGTCTGTGATGCTGTCTACAACTTCCCGCATCGCTGCTTACTTAATACTTAAGACTCTGCTATCGATGCTGACCATGAGTTGGCCTGTTTGCAGGTGAGCTTTGGCTTCCTCAAGAACCTTCTGCGTGCCATCAAGGACACATGGGAAGTCCCTCTGGAGGGGGGCTGGGCCTCTCTGCCCAGCCTGCTGAGTAAGGTGGGTTTCACATGTCCTCGCGCCAGGCACCGGCCACACTGTTCTGTCTGCCTGTCTGTCTGTCTGCCTGTCTGTCTGTCTGACAGACTCGCACGACAAGAGACGCGACCGTGGAGTGCTGTTGATGTACAAGGCCTGACCAAGTGATTACAGGGGGGTGTTGTGTTATTGTACTGTGAAAAAAAACATGTACACCATCACAGCAAACTGTGGTGCTATGAGGCGGCCGATGCGTACACACAGTACATTAGAAATAGATGGGGGCTACAAACTGAAGACCTGTAAACCTAGGCATCCAAACTGCTGCTAGCCAGCAGATAATCAACGTACAAACACCCATACAGCATTAAACACATTTCGAGCATAGTGTCCATTTTGACTTCATCTGTCTATCATTCAATCACTGGCCGAGGCGATACAGATTCCTCCTTAACACATATTCACAGAGACACCATTAAACTACCAATTACCCTGGACTACCTCATCACATTCTCACACTCTACTATTCTACTCTATAATAATCCCATGACTCAGAGTGAAAGTAACTTGTCTGTCTGTGTCTGTGTCTACAGGCCTTCCAGGAAAGCATATGCCACTGTCTGCAGAAGTACTGCCTCAACTACTCTGCCGCACTGCTTTATCTGGACTGTCTGAAAGCCAGGGAGGACTTTGGTTGTTATCTGAAGGTACAGCAGAGACCGTCATCAGCATGGCCTGATTATATGTCTGTCAATCAGGAAACTGGTGGTGGTGCTTTTTACCATGACAACCAAACCAAGGGGCATGCACAGGGAACAGTGATGGGAGCAGGGGCCACTTGCCACCCACCAATGTGGATAGATTTGTCAAATTTGGCAGGTAAAACATTTCAGGGTTACATATTGATTGCTTTGCCAGTAGATTACATTACACTGGCAGGTGAAAAGACAGAAGTGAATTTTGGACTTGTGTGTGGGGAACAAGAGCTGGCTTGCGTGAGAGACGGGACAGAATGAACAAACACACAAGGTGACGGTGCCCAAGCAGCCATGACCAGTTAGTCACCAGGACTCGCCACACATTGGAATGTGACCGTTTTCAGAGCCATTGTTTGACTCTGCTTGTCAATAGAGGACTATTGTTTTCATTCTGTTAGTTTGGCATCCTGGTAATCATTTCACTCTCTACACCTTCATCCCCCACTACACGATCCCTTACTCTTGTCTACACCTTCATCCCCCACTACACGATCCCTTACTCCTCTCTACACCTTCATCCCCCACTACACGATCCCTTACTCCTGTCTACACCTTCATCCCCCACTACACGATCCCTTACTCCTGTCTACACCTTCATCCCCCACTACATGATCCCTTACTCCTGTCTACACCTTCATCCCCCACTACACGATCCCTTACTCCTGTCTACACCTTCATCCCCCACTACACGATCCCTTACTCCTGTCTACACCTTCATCCCCCACTACACGATCCCTTACTCCTGTCTACACCTTCATCCCCCCACTACATGATCCCTTACTCCTGTCTACACCTTCATCCCCCACTACACGATCCCTTACTCCTGTCTACACCTTCATCCCCCACTACACGATCCCTTACTCCTGTCTACACCTTCATCCCCCACTACACGATCCCTTACTCCTGTCTACACCTTCATCCCCCACTACATGATCCCTTACTCCTGTCTACACCTTCATCCCCCACTACACGATCCCTTACTCCTGTCTACACCTTCATCCCCCCACTACATGATCCCTTACTCCTGTCTACACCTTCATCCCCCACTACACGATCCCTTACTCCTGTCTACACCTTCATCCCCCACTACACGATCCCTTACTCCTGTCTACACCTTCATCCCCCACTACACGATCCCTTACTCCTGTCTACACCTTCATCCCCCACTACACGATCCCTTACTCCTGTCTACACCTTCATCCCCCACTAGACGATCCCTTACTTCTAACAGACTGTTTTCACCCTCTGATCGTCCCACTCCACACTGTCCTCTGTATCTCTTCAACTTCAACCTTTTGCAACTTCACCTTTTTAAAGCTCTCCACACTGCTGTTCTGAAGAGTGGCCCAACACTCAATGTTTGCGTTAGCGTGCATAAAGAGCTCATCAAACACAATGGTTTGGCTGATTGGAGGCACGTGGAAGTGCTTTTGGGAAGTCCATTAAGCGCACTTAAACTTCCTCCTAAGTCACCTGAGTGTTCCCATTGAAATGAGGTAACCAGTAAAATACAAACGTGTGTCTGTTCTGTTTTTTAAATGAGCGGAACAACACTAAAATAAAGGGGGGGATGGGTGAGTAAGGGGGGGGGGGGGGGGGGGGGGGGTGTCTCCAGTGGTGTGAGAGGAAGGAGCAGTGCTGGGTGAGTGACAGGGGGGGTCTGTGTGTCTCCAGTGGTGTGAGAGGAAGGAGCAGTGCTGGGTGAGTGACAGGGGGGGTCTGTGTGTCTCCAGTGGTGTGAGAGGAAGGAGCAGTGCTGGGTGAGTGACAGGGGGGGTCTGTGTGTCTCCAGTGGTGTGAGAGGAAGGAGCAGTGCTGGGTGAGTGACAGGGGGGGTCTGTGTGTCTCCAGTGGTGTGAGAGGAAGGAGCAGTGCTGGGTGAGTGACAGGGGGGGTCTGTGTGTCTCCAGTGGTGTGAGAGGAAGGAGCAGTGCTGGGTGAGTGACAGGGGGGGGGTCTGTGTGTCTCCAGTGGTGTGAGAGGAAGGAGCAGTGCTGGGTGAGTGACAGGGGGGGTCTGTGTGTCTCCAGTGGTGTGAGAGGAAGGAGCAGTGCCGCCGGCTGCAGCTGAGGGACCTGCTGGTGGCTCCCATGCAGCGTCTGACCCGCTACCCGCTGCTGCTGCGCAACATGGCCCGGAGGAGCCAGGAGGAGGAGGAGGCGGCCGCGCTGCAGGCCGTGGCTGAGCTGGTGGACGTCTCCATATGTGAGCAGACCCACTCAGAGCATCACGCGTTGCCCAGTCATTTAGCGGGATTCAGGATGAGCTGCTTCTGGTTAAATAGCAGCACACTGCTTCTGAACTTTGTCATAGAGCTGGAGACATCACACAGATTCAGAAGGTCCATCTTTTTCATATATACCTTCTTTTTTTAGGGCATTTAGCATCAGTACATTTGTGGGGTTCGACATACGTTTGTGGGGGTGGCCCGTTCAGGTGGGGATGGAACCACAAACCCTCTGGTTAGTGGACGACCCGCTGTACCCACTGAGCTACTGCCGCCTGCACAAACCGGCTCTTTTACCTCCTTAGTGCTCTTTAAAATAGCCACATTTTGACACTCTTCTGGAAGTTGTGGCGCCTCAATCACAGTCACACACCCTGATCTAAAGCGAGCACTTCTCCCCAGCTGCTCCGCTAAGCTGTTCGGCTTAGTGCCATAGTTATTTCACTGCAGTGTGGACAGATTCCAAGTACATAAAAGCAGAGCTTTTCTCTGTCAACACTTGCAGCCTTTTTCATGTCCTCCCTAGAGCAAACATGAGTTGGCGTCCCTGCAGCACGCCTCACAACCTGGCTTTCAAAACATTTGGTTTTTTGCTTCCATTGAGATTGTTCCCCGCAGCAGTCTGGGCCTGTAGACTTGTTGTAGCAGTTTACTGTACAACCCCACCGACAAGCCGGGGGCCAAATATGTTCCAGCACAGCAATGCACCTTTTTCGAATGTCGTGACATTCAAATGTATTTAATTGTTTATTTTTCTTACTTGAGGTGAAGTTCTTGGCCAGACACGTAGCAGAGGGTGTGACAGATAGGAATGAGCTGGAAGGAGGTGCCAGCCATGGCACGGATAAAACAGGTCAATGTCCCACGGGTGTGGTGGACACTTGGCATTAATGGTTAAAATAAGGAACACCCCAACACAGCCAGGGTCCAACACCAGAGGAGACTGGCCTGTCAGTGGCCTTCTGTTTTCTCTCCACCTCTCTACTAATGTCATACATTCAAACCCAATGCCATGTATCCACACGTTGTGCATTCAACACCATTTAGCGATCTGCATGAGTGAAGGTAAACACTGCCCAAATAGTGAGATCAATCGGACACAGTTGTTTTATTGAGGACATAAACAGGCACATACTTGACATGCCAAAGTGTTTGAAAGAAAAGTACTGCCATTCATAGCATTATCTTTATATTTTATACTGGATTCTGGAAGTCTGTCAAAGTATTGCCAATAGCTTGTTGTGCTCTCCATCTCTGTCCGTTTTCAAGGCGATTTGGAGGGCAAGGTGAAGTGGTTGGATAACTATCAGCAAGTGAAGCAGTTGAGAGATGCTCTGGTGTGGCTGCCTGTGTGGGAGAGAGACAAGAGGGCATTTGTCCCCGAGGTCTGTATATGTATATGTGTGTATGTATGTATATGTATATGTGTGTATGTATATATATATATGTCTGTATATGGTCTCCCCAGGGAGCACCATTCAGAGACTGTATAACATAACAAATAACAAAATTGACTAGAAGATTTAGTCATGGATTTGAAATGTCATACTTGAAAGTTATTCATTGAATTTCTTGTGGTCCAGAGTTTGAAGCACCTGCTGAAGACCGTCACCTTGGATAACCTTATCACTCACCGAAGCCTGTTGCATGATGGGAAACTCGTAGCCACAGGTCGGTGCAGTTCACCTCAAGGAATTCAAGTCATTCCAATGATTGTTTTTGCCAAGATGGTCCAGTATTGGTCAATGTAATAGTAATAGTACTAATATGACACCAGCTAGCACTCACTGTGTATAACATTCTCAAATGCAATGTGATCATATTGCACTTGCCTTGTTGTGGTGATAATGTACTGGAGCACTAGAGAGCTGTATATATGAGTTCTTTTGATGAATACATCTTTATTACATATGATTACCAGAGAATACCAAGATGGTTGACGTCTATCTGTTCCTGTTTGATGAATTCCTCTTGCTCACCAAGATAAAGAGAAACAAAAAGGTATGTTTAGCTGAACATGGACTCACAAACACGGCAACTCCATTGCAACGTAGAGAGCAAGTGAAATGGTTGGAAAGCTCTCAGCAACCGAAGCAGTGTACAAATGATCTGGTGTGGACTGTGGGAGAGACCAGCGGGTGTTCCATCAGACCTGTTGACGGTCTCTCTTCTTCATGACTTCTTCATGACAAAATCACAATTTGAAAACGGTTGATTTTGTTGTTGTTGTGATTTTACAATTCTATTGTGAAGGATATGCACAAGATGAGCTGGTACACCACGGAGGCCACACCTCCACACCTGAATGTGCTTGGCATCCCTCAGCAGCTGCCCCTGCGGCTGAAGGGCTGAAACGGATGAACAGGAGATTTTGAATCTGTAGATTCTGAACATATTTGTGCCGTTCCCTCTCCCTGGTCTCCCCCAGCGGTCAGCTGGCCCTGAGCAGCCTCAGACCCTGGAGCTGGATCAGCTCCTGAAGGATGGCTGTACCTTCACAGTGGTGGACCAGCCCATTTCTCTGGATCGTCTTCAGCTGAAGAACATCGACCAGCTCAATGCCACTGGTAGGTTGGTGGATGCTGAACTACGGTCCAATATCTGTAGGACCATAGGCTAGGGAAAGTTTTATTACAGAAACATCAGGTTCTATAGTAATTGACGTCATTAGCTTTGTGTAAATACAATGAGATGCATAGGCATGTCATCAGGGTGGATTAGCATATAAAGTTGGTATGAACTAGTGTTCTTCCAGTTCAACCTGTTTCAGCGTGTGAACCAAATTGTTAGAATTGATGTTATGTTATTTTTTGTCTTCCCTCCTAGCATCTGGACTACCTCACTCTTTTATTCTCATGCATCTGAATCGCTACCAGCAGTGCATGGGAGCGTTCATCCTACAGGCACCCTGCGAAGCCGTCAAGGTGAGCTTGGCCTCTGCACACGATGCATAGTTTCAGTGTTGGAAGTCAAGCGTGACTTCCAACACTGAAACTATGCATCACTCCCTCCTGTCACCCAGAGAGCGTGGCCGCTTACTGCAGCTGAACAGTAGCTCCAGGGGAGGGGGATTGCTGACAGAACAGTTCATAATGTTATTTTTTTTTAAGTTGCCTACCAGTGTACTACACTGACGGCACACATGTCTGTCTGTCTGTCACACGCTGTGGTTTCTGTGTGCATACAGAAAGGATGGATGTCGAAGATAGAGGGCGCTGTGGCGGAGCTGCTGAAACTGGACTCTGAGCAGCGGCGGTTGAAGAAGGCCTCCCTGTGGCTGGAGTCCTCCCAGATATGAGCACTAGAATACGGGCCTCTGTAGGCCTGCTGGCAACATGCACTCTGAACGCTGCCTTGTAAATACTTGTTCTATTGCTTTATTAGTTTGATCAAATTGTTATTTTGCCGTGGCACGAGAAAGCTATAAATAACTGAATGTACAAAAAGTTGTGGATTTTTTTGATGTACTTATATATGTACTCCTCTGTAACGACAAAAACAAAGTATGTGACAAATAGAAACATGTTTTATTCACTTTTTAGTCATGAAGAATACCAAAAAACAAGTGCACCTGACCATAAACAACATTCTCTGAGTTCTCACGTCACTCATCCACCGGGCCTGGTAGGACAGACCAGTAGGACAGACCAGTAGGACGGACCAGTAGGACCGACCAGTAGGACAGACCAGTAGGACCGACCAGTAGGACAGACCAGTAGGACCCTTGCCCCCACCACAACTCTCATCCAGCAGCCTCAGCGTTGTGAAGCAGAATGTGATGACACAGTGAGTCATGACACAGTGAGTCCTACACTGCACCACTCCTGATGCTCCACATGCACAGCCTTGGGAAGTAAGTCAACGCTCTGTACTTTTGTCTTGCAAAACTCAATGACATCCATTACTGTACATAGTGGGTGAAACCTTTCTGTGACCACAAGTGTTTAGCTATATCTATATCTATATATATATAGATAGATATAGATATGAGAGAGCGAGCTGTTCAATATATTCTAATACATTACAGTGAGCCTTTAAATGAATGAATGGCCATTAGGTATATTAACATCGCCATGGTTTCACTAGTGTGACTGAAACAGATAAGTACATGACACAATGAGATCTTTCCCAGCTTCCCTGCTCAGTCACGAAGCAATTGAACAGAAGTAGTCTGAAACGTGTCCTGTAATGTTTCAATGTTTAGAAACAACCTTTTCTGAGCCAATCTGAGGTAGAAACAGCAAACCAAAAGAACACGGTGGGGAAATGGGTGCCATGGTCACAGCATTTAGCAGACGGACGTTTTCAATGAATCATTATTAGCATTTAGATGTTAAGCATCAAGTAGCAACCATTATGTAAAATGCTAGTCTGTTGATAGTGCTGCTGGGTGACTACAGATGGTTCAACCAGGACCCCATTCTGTGGCAACATAAAACATGAAGTACATAGTATTTTTAGTTATAATTTCTTCTCCGTTCACAACACTATTTGCTGCACTTGGATGGCTTTGCCGCACCGTGGGACACATGGCAGCTACGAGAAGCACTGAGCAGCCATCTTGAATCCTAATGGAGCTGTAAGAGCAGACAGCGCAGCATCCCCAATATACAAACAACCAGTTTTCCTACCAAAACACACTCCTACAGCAACACCAAACACAGCGGCAGTTGTTGCATGGAAGCAGGGCGCGCGCACACACACACACGCACACACACACACACACACACACCTCCAGTGGTAGTCATGCAGATGGATTTGAGATTTGCGGCTAAAAGAATAATGGTAGATAGTGAAGTGAGTTTGTGTTCAGGCTGAATGAAGCACCATGATGTAAGTGTTGGATATTCAACAATAGGACGGAGGAGTCTGCATAAAGATCTTGCCTTTAGCGAGCACAATAATGTAGTTAATTGAGTAATGTACTGTATTTCTTTACCATTATTCATTTATAACACAAAGCTCCACGCCAAAAATACATTAAAGCATGGTGTTTTTTGTGCAGCTAAAATGGGCTATGATTTTTTTTTTATTCACATTGGAAAAAAATATGAATACATGTTTTCATAATAAAACAGATCACAACTTCAAAGCCCCCCAATTTTTTTTTCCAAATGGAACATTCCTGCAAAAATGAAATAAAATATGGTGAAACCACTCAAGGACATCATCTTGTCCATAATCCACCATCTTAGACTATTTAAGACATTCTTTGGTCACTGAATTCACGTTCAGGATACAACTACTTCTGCCCTACGAAAGGAAAATGACTGCTTTGACTGTAAAGGGGATCTCTGTCAATTCTGAAATGTAGTTGAGCAACATACACATGACCTGTGTTATAATAATTAATGTAAATGCCAGACCAATCCAAAGAGAACAACCATTAACTAACAATAGATAATACTGTGTTTCACCTGTGTAAGAATACATTTAGGCTCAAATGTTTAAATGGTGTTTGATAGAACTAATCAGATTCAGGCTTTGAATTTCAAAATATGGACATATCGTTGGAAATGACAAGGTAGGTGATTTTTTGCCAGTACGTCAGCCTTTATAAAAAGATTGTTTGACCAGCTGCTGTGGTCCCGAATTTCATATAAATTCTGCAATGGTTTCATTAATGGTTGCATTGAAAATAATGTCTTCCATAGGATAAAAATAAATAAAAGCAAATAGTTATTTAGTATTCAAATTTTTACAAACTGAATGAAAATGGATGTTTACTTAATACTCAGAAAAAAAAAATATTTCCACCATTCAAATTAAAGAAAATATAATTCCTGGATATGGATATGGACAGTATAAAATAGAAAGGCATCAATCTCTTGCTGTAAAACTAAGTGACATAGATTCACTTCTCAAATAACTGGAACATGAATCATGTCAATCTCTCACTCAGTGTTGGCATTCATAAGACAAAACAAAAATGTGTGCAAAGGGAAAAACTAAATCATCCTTGTAGGGCAGTCTTTGCTTTCAGCTTTCCTTACATTACAATATTTACCCTCCCTTCACAAAAACGTTCTGTGGTGAATCCCAATGCTGACATCCTGGGTACATTATGACAAGCCCAATGGAAAGAAGCATGACAACGAAACAACAAGGTGGGTCCAGCTTGAACCAATGACATTAAATAATAACTCAATCAACGGTGCTGTTAAGCTCTCCCCATCCCTGCTTTCAAGACAGAGCAGAGTATTAGCGAAAGGCACAATACATCAAACGGATAGAGTTCATCTCCTCTCTTTCCCAGCCCACCACCACAGGCCCTGCCAGCCAGAGGGGGAGATGGATGGGGGGGCTTCCTGCCACTCTTTCATTAGTGCAAGTCAAACCTGACAAGACGGCCCTCACCCGGCCCTCTGTGTGACGGGGGTGCTGGCACTCAGCCCTGCAGCTCCTCGAAGCAGGTCTCACACACCCGCACAGGCTTCTTTGAAGAGGGCGTCAGGGCGTTGCGACCCGAGCACTCAGCACAGTAGATGTTGCCACAGTGTCTGCAGTGGTGCTGGGAGCAGAGACAGGGCATGTTACTTTACACTGAAGAACACAGGACACGCTAAGCAGTGGCCATTTAGAATTTACATCAACATCTGAAGTCAAGCTGATAAATATTACTTTTCTGGTCTTGAAGGCCATATCGGAAAGAGTGAAAGGATTGGGCCGGTTTGTTAGGACCACAGGTTAAATGCTGACGTTGTCAACGTTGAAATGTACATCAGCCCTGAACTCACTTCCTCCCATGGAGTAGATGTGTACCGAAATGAGGCAGTTGGCCATCGATTGACATCCATTTCATCCCAGACGAGTGTTCAGAAGCTCCCAAAGAAGTAACTTAGCAGTGTCCAACGTACGCGCGTATGAACTGCCCTGACCAGGTCGCCTTTTCCACTTCCATTGTGTTTACACAGCCATGGACTGAGACTTGAGACCAGCAGTTAGCATTCTGACTGAACATAGTGGCTGTGTGTCAGACAGACAGACAGACAGACAGACAGCGTGTCAGACAGACAGACAGACAGTGTGTCAGACAGACAGACAGACAGACAGACAGACAGCGTGTCAGACAGAGAGACAGACAGACAGACAGCGTGTCAGACAGACAGACAGACATACAGACAGACAGTGTGTCAGACAGACAGACAGACAGACAAACAGACAGACAGCGTGTCAGACAGACAGACAGATAGACAGACAGCGTGTCAGTCAGACACGAGTGCAGAGCAACATAAGTTGCGATGGTCAGTTTAGGAGTGTGTGTTTTTCTTACTGATTTCAACGCAGCATACGTGTTCTGTGTTCACACACAACTGCACATGATCACGGACTGAGAGGTGAGCAGTTACAATGACTGCATGTTAAATGTCCGGGTCATGAGCACCATGGTTTGGATCTAACTGTGGATCTGGCTTGCTTGCTGAGTGTATTCCATTGCTTGCAATACACCCAGTGGGGTAAAAGGGACATTTGTGTTTAGTTGACGGTCTCCTTCTACACACATTCTTACAACCGGGAACTGAGCACTTCTGGTTTTGGAGAGAATGCTTATGCTGTGTTCAACTCAATTAAAAAAAAAAAACACTCCTACACATGTCCTCGCAACTTATTGAGATGTTGCTCCTGAAATGTCAGAAGGATCACACTGCCTAAAACGCAGTCACTCAACACAGAATGGTGGAGCCATTGGTTTGTGAGCACTATTGGAGGAAGCGACCTAGCCAGGACACTTCCTATGTGCTTACCTGGGGTAGACAAAACAAAGACACAGCTATGGGAGCTGCTCAACACTTGTTTGGAATAGAATGAATGGATGAATGGACCGCCCGATTCAGGGACGTGACACCAAGAGAGGGACAACTAAAATCATGGATCATGTACGTCTCCACATAGACAATGTCAATTAA
Source organism: Urophycis tenuis (assembly GCA_036785325.1). Lineage (NCBI taxonomy): Eukaryota > Metazoa > Chordata > Actinopteri > Gadiformes > Phycidae > Urophycis > Urophycis tenuis. Next base: position 770,157 of record JAXIVH010000013.1, read on the forward strand.
CCTGGGTTAGACAAACCTGGGTTAGACAAACCTGGGTTAAATAAACCGGCCACATCCGCACTGGCCACAAGCCCTTGAAGCCCCAATAAATCAAAAACGAAAATTGCAGATTTGTGACCAAATTGTAACAACGCATTGTGGTTCTACAGCCCACAGATCACTGAACTGAAGATGGACAGCAGTTCAACCATACCAACAAAACATTTACTTAAGGTGTAACCGGGCCTTAAATATTGATTTGCTTGGTCCTTAAACCAACAAAACAGACACAGACACAAACACATTTGAAGTTATTACTGAATAATTTCCCATATATAATAAATACAATAGCAAATGCAAAAACGGTGATATACATCATCAATTTGCGTGTGTGGCATGATGTGAAAAACGTGTCCTACCCTCCTGACGGTCACTGAGAAGCCTTTCCCACAGGCCAGGCAGTTGGTGACCTCATGGTCTTCTGCCCACTTCCTGGTCAGAGACTGGGACTGCTTGATCTACAACACAGCGGGACACACAAACCTCTTACAACCCAACCCACGTCCCTCTCCGCCATGGTTGTATGTTACATAAACAAGCGTAGTGTAGCAAGGATGAAACTAAACGCACCAAACACACTACAATCATCTTATACTGAGACACCAGCTCATTTGGTAGAAGACACCGGTCATGAGACTGACCTGCAGGGACTGGTTCTCTCTGCCGAGCTCCTGCATGGCAGCGGTGGTGTCATCCAGCTTCCTCCTCATCTCCAAGGCCTTGGCCTGCAGCTTCTCCATCTCGCCCTCGCCCTTCACACACCTTCCAAACACACGTTTGTTGGTTTATCCTGGGTCTACCGTTTTATCCTGGGTCTACAGTGTTGTTTTAACCTGGGTCTACAGTGTTGTTTTATCCTGGGTCTACAGTGTTTTATCCTGGGTCTACAGTGTCGTTTTATCCTGGGTCTACAGAGTTTTATCCTGGGTCTACAGTGTTTTATCCTGGGTCTACAGAGTTTTATTCTGGGTCTACAGTGTTGTTCTATCCTGGGTCTACAGAGTTTTATTCTGGGTCTACAGTGTTGTTCTATCCTGGGTCTACAGAGTTTTATCCTGGGTCTACAGTGTTGTTCTATCCTGGGTCTACAGTGTTTTATCCTGGGTCTACAGAGTTTTATCCTGGGTCTACAGTGTTGTTTTATCCTGGGTCTACAGTGTTGTTTTATCTTGGGTCTACAGAGTTTTATCCTGGGTCTACGGTGTCGTTTTATCCTGGGTGTTTTGTTACTAGCTCAAGGTGAGCCAGGGCAAAAGGCTGTGACTCACGGTCACAGACTCACGGTTCTCTGACGTCCTTAGAGAGCCGGACAGTGTCATTGTAGACCAATACATCTTTTATAGATGTTCTCAGGATTGGATCAACAAAGTGAGATCAAATGATATCCAGCCTTATATATACGATTTAGAAAACATATAGTTCCTGTTCTTGGTTTTGATTGGATTTTTATGCTGTCACAGGTGTGCGTTGATTATAGTATTTTACAGTGAGTATTAATGAGCTGTCAATACCAAAGTATGCTATTGTGTGTGTGTGTGTGTGTGTGTGTGTGTATGCGTGCGTGCGTGTCTGTGTCTGTGTGTATATATGTGTGTGTGTGTGTGTGTGTGTGTGTGTGTGTCTGTGTGTCTGTGTGTGTGTGTATGTGTGTGTGTGTGTGTGTGTGTGTGTGTGTGTCTGTGTGTGTGTGTGTGTCTGTGTGTGTGTGTGTGTCTGTGCGTGCGTGCGTGCGTGCGTGCGTGTCTGTGTCTGTGTCTGTGTGTGTGTGTATGTATATATGTGTGTGTCTGTGTGTGTGCGTGTGTGCGTGCGTGCGTGCGTGCGTGCGTGTGTGCGTGTGTGTGTGCGTGTGTGCGTGCCCACCTGCCCAGCAGGGCGCGCCTCTCGTCCTGGTTGTTCTGCACCGTGGCCTCCAGCACCGCCATCTCCCCGCGCAGCTCGTCCGTCTGCTTCTCCAGCTCGCCCACGCGCCGCTGGCTGCCCTGCCACTCCCTCTTCAGGGTGGCCACGTTCTCCCCCAGCGCCGTCACCTGCACCGCCAGCCGGGCCTCCGCCTCCTCGCCGCGCTTCGCCTGCTCCTCCCGCGCACGCTTCTCCGCCGCCTGTTGGGGGGTGGAGGAACAAGGACCAGGCTAACCATCTCCCACGCTAAAGGACTTCTTCATCAAAAGGTCTGGTGGAGGGGTCCACTCAGATGAATGGCCAGAGAGCCAGTCTGGCCTACTGGCTGTCCATCTGCTGGGTGGACCCTCAGAACCTGTGCTCAAAGAGGGGCCCTTTCAAACCACCAATAAACTGTGGCGCTAGGACAAGATGCAGCAGAAGCATAATCGTGATTTGATGACTAACTATGATAACCATTCATTTATTTATCAATCTATAATTGAACGGAGCAGCCTACTGGTTAGGTGTTCGGACTTGTAACCGGAGGGTCGCCGGTTCGAACCCCGACCAGTACGAACGGCTGAAGTGCCCTTGAGCAAGGCACCTAACCCCTCACTGCCCCCTGAGCGCCGCTGTTGCAGGCAGCTCACTGCGTCGGATTTAAGTGTGTGCCTCACCATCACTGTGTTTCACTAATTCACGATTGGGTTAAATGAGACCAAATTCCCCTCACGGGATCAAAAGAGTAATTCTTCTTCTTCTTCTTCAATGTATTTGACAGCGTTTAGTTTCCTGTGGATTTGGTTCTTGGTTCTCACCAGCTGGGCCTGGAGCTCCTGTGCCTGGCACTGGATGAGTTCCTCTCGCTGGGCCACGCTGTCCTTGGTGCCCTGGTGCGCCTGCTGCTCCTGCAGCAGCAGGGCCTGAGCCGCCTCCAGCTGGCCCTGCGCCTCCAGCTTCTGCTGGATCAGCAGCTGCTTGGCCTCCCGCAGCCCGGCCAGCTCCTGCAGGGCCAGGGAGCAGAGGTCAAGCCTCTGGACGTACTGGTGGAGTGTGTAGAGGACAACATGTACAGAGCGTCCTCTAGGCAACATCCCGAGGAAAAAAAAGGTTTCACGTTTACTTTGTAGGAAAAATGGGCACGTTATGTATTGACGGCTCTCAAGAATGTATTGTCATTAATCTAGTATAAAAAAACTATTTATAACTGACAAGGAGTCCTTTTAGAGTCTCCATAATCCCCACAATCCAATATTAGCCCAGTTCAATCAGCCGTTTCACAGAACAGTGCCGATTGTAACCTGGTTACAATTGGCTTTCCTGCGTGCATTGTGATGCCTTAATACATGGACATTTTTCAAAGTACCTCTTAAGGTAAGTGTCAGAGCAAATTCAAATGTAGTGATGTAAATGACAATGAACGGCATTCTGGGACATTGTGTCGCATTACAGGGAATTGCAACAGTTCAAAAAAGGACATGGACCTTCTCGCTTTTCTCAGTGAACGCTTTGAGCTGGGAGGTCAGCCTGGCACTGGTGCTCTCCAACGCACTCTTGGCCTTCATCAGCTCTTCTGCCCGGATCGTCTCCTTCCCCAACTGCTCCTTAGCAACACCCTGGGGGAAAGCAGCAGTAAGAAGGATTATCGGCATTTCATAGACGTGTGGTTAATCATGCATGGCCCCCGTCTCCGGTGTTTAATGATGGAACCAGCCCAGCTCCTCAGCTCTACTGGAACCATCCAACGTTCTACTGATGGAACCAGCCCAGCTCCTCAGTTCTACTGGAACCATCCAACGTTCTAATGATGGAACCAGCCCAGCTCCTCAGCTCTACTGGAACCATCCAACGTTCTACTGATGGAACCAGCCCAGCTCCTCAGCTCTACTGGAACCATCCAACGTTCTACTGATGGAACCAGCCCAACTCCTCAGCTCTACTGGAACCATCCAACGTTCTACTGATGGAACCAGCCCAACTCCTCAGCTCTACTGGAACCATCCAACATCAGCTTTTCTATTAGGCTGGGAAAATAAGGCTGTATAATATGGGAAACACCGCCACAATATACATTTTGTGAACATTGGCTACAGAGAAGGTGGAAGTCATTTTTCGTGGAGCCCCGTGTATTACATGTTGCTTCTGCAGCTCCTTCAGGGCCTGGTCCTGCTGCTGGATCTTCTGGTCTCGTCGGCCCAGCTCCTGCTCCAGAGAGGCCTGGCTCTGTCTTAGGTCTTTGATCTGGCTCTCCAGGCCCGTCTGATGGGTCCGGTTAGCGGCCAGCTCCTCCTGCACCAGGCAAAGCTTCTCCTCCAACATCTACAAAAAAAACAGAGGATGTGAAAAAAACATACTGACCCATTAACATGATGTACAGATTGTGTGATGAATAGATTTACATCTTGAGAAATGTAGATGAATTATATTACAAGTATGCTCTTGTCAGACTGACAAAGGAATGACCCAATCAACCTGACAAACACAAGAAATGTTAACATTCATTCAAGGTACACACAAAAAAAGATTATACGTTAGACAATGTGTTTAGTGGAGGTGGAGATTGAAAGCTATAGACAGCTGGGTTAAACCCTGACAAGTATTATTTTAAGTAAGAATTTAAAGCACATTGCAGGGTCACAAATAAATAGTCATATATAAATAGGCATTATTGAGCAGCATGTACTACAAAATATATGAAATATGAGTCGATGATCAGGCAACGGTGGGACTGGCCTGGCCAATCATTTTGGACTAATCTTAGGAAGTATCACAGGTGTGCTCTACTATTATGTTTGGATCTTTGAGAAAAGCACCAATAAGAGCAACAAGTTCCCTCGGGATGAACATGACTTTGTGAAGGTGAGTCTGCATACAGTGGGTGTCTTTAAGTGTCTTTAACCTTGAGGTCCTGGCGTAGTGCAGAAGCCTCAGACTCCTTGCCATAGTAGTCCTCCTGCAGCGTGCTCCGCTCCTGCTGGCTCTGCTCCAACGCCTTCTGGAGCTCGCTGCTCCGCTTCCTCTCAGCAGCCAGCTCCTGACCCAGCCCTGAAGCCTGGCCCTGCAGCCTGCCCTCCTCCTCCGTCTGGGGGGAGAGGGAGGGAGAGGGAGAGGGAGAGAGAGAGAGGGAGAGAGAGGGAGAGGGAGAGGGAGAGGTTGGCTACATATCGGAATCATCTCCTTGACTAACTTTACTTGGCTTATTGACTTGACTTATTCAGTGTTGATTTTGATGATTGCCTGAACGTTTGCTTGGCTTATGGCACTGTCAGCCACAAGCCACTGACTTGAAACGCGACACTACAACGCAAACCTAGATAGAGATAAACACTGACAACAAGGGTAGCAACTACGCAAATGCCTCTCCACTATTAATGTTTCAATGACGCTATGATGAGGAGTCTTGCTTACCTTCTTGGTGATGGCCTCCTGTAGATCAGACACTTGGCTCTCCAGCTTCTTCTTCTCCTGTTCTAGGGAGGCCTGGGTCTTGTGGAGCTCGGCCTGCAGCTGCTGGAGGCCCAGCTTCTCCTCCTGCAGCGCAGCCTGGCTCTTGGAGCTCTGCTCAGTTTGTGTAGTCAGCTGATCCTTCAACACCTTCTCTGCCTTCAGCGTTGAGCAAATTCAGAAAGAGACGTTCAAGAACAACTTACACAAAGCACAATCCAGTCCATGGACTGTTGTGGTCACCTTACCTCTCTAAACTTGTCCACCTGCGTCTTGATCTCCTTCATCTCCTTGGTGATCACCTCGATGTTCTTCAGGAGCTCCTGTCTCGTCTTCTCGTGAGACTTCTCCTGAGTGAGATCATTTGTATCAACATATTGGGTCAACCAATGGTCACAACCAAATTACATAAGAGATGACATAAGAGATATCAACAGACATCACACCGATACAGTGATTATAACTTATAACTATAACTCACCTTCTCCTCCAGGGCTGACTTGCTGCTCCTCCTCTCGTTGTCCAGTTGGCCTTGGGTTTCTTTCATGGCCTTGTTTACCTTCCCCAAACTCTCTTTGGTCAACGCAAGATCCTTCCCTTGAGAATCTCTCTGTTGCTGGGCCTTCTGCAGGTCTGCGGCTAAGCCTTGGAGTTTCCTACCCAGCTCTGCCTGCTGCGACTGCCCTTCCTGGGTCAGCTTGTCCAGATTGGCCTGCAGGGTGGACCGCTCCTTGTCTGAAGTCGTCAGCTCCTGACGAGCCTTAATCAGGTTGGCCGACACTTTGTTCAGCTCCTCTTGCAGCGTGGCAGCACTGTTCACAACAAAAGCATCACTTTGGAGGTGACACATTGATGCATCAACATATCTCTGAGAGCCTTAGGTGCGCATCATTGATGAATGCGTCTCAGGTCAGCCTTCTTGCAATCTTCCAACATAACAGTATTGATGAAGAGTGAGTCTTACCCGGCTCTGTGGAATTCCAGCTGGCGTCCCTGCTCTTTGAGCTTCTTCTTGACCTCTGAACCCTCCTTCTGGAGCTTCTGAACTTCCTGTTTACCTTGTTCAAGAGCTGCCTTCAACTCCACCACCTCTGACTTCACTCTCTGTTAGTTAGTGTCACACACACGCACGCACACGCACACGCACACGCACGCACACGCACACACACACACACACACACACACACACACACACACAGACAGAGGTTACGTGACCCTTGAATAGAGATATTCTGTCCTCCTCACTTCCCTGCACCACATTATACTAGTCAACTTATTTCTTTGTTCTTGAAAACAGGTATTTGGTTGACATTGTGCATGATGTCATTGATGGTGGAGCAGCTCTTACAGAGTGGAGCTCCTCCTGCTGCTCCTGCTGCTGCTCCAAGGAGAGCAGCTTGTCTTTGGTCTCCTTCAGGGTCGCCTCCAGCTGACTACACTGCTCCTGTTTCTCCTGCAGCCTCCCACCCTGCTCCTCCAACTTCTGCTGAGCCTTCACCAATTCCTACAATAGTGTGTGTGTGTGTGTGTGTGTGTGTGTGTGTGTGTGTGTGTGTGTGTGTGTGTGTGTGAGAAACAGGAGAACAAGTGAGGGGAGAGAAAGGGAGGGTGGGGGGGGGGGGGGAAGGACAAGGACAACATGAATGTCTTCAGTAGTTACAGTACATATTTATTTAATCTGTGGTAGGGCACTTAAAGGGATTAAAGGGTTGGGTCAGGATTTTGTCTTTTTCCACTTTTGTGATCCTTGCTGGGGTTAGACAAAAGTATTTTTTTTAAAAAGGACTTTATTCAAAATATACACACACAAGTAGATTCATGTTTGCCTTATGTGGAATGTGTATGAAGTGTGTGTGCTAATGCTAGCCTGGACCCAGTGACCACAAAGGGGAGGAACTGCTCCGGCTCACCCTTGGAGGGATCACAAAAGGTTGAAAAAGGCAAAACAAACCCTGAACCAATCCTTTAAATCCAATGCAAGGGGCACATTGTTCTCAGAGTAACCCTATTGGCCAAGGACCGACCTGCTGCTTGTCCTGCATTGCATGCTGGGCCGTCTCCAGGTGGTTCTCCAGGTCGGCCCGCTGGGCAGCCTTGGACGCCTCTGTGGACAGCAGCATCTCCGTCTTTGCCTTGAGCTGAAACCACAAACACGGGCATGGTGGCTATGAGGTGGAATCAGATAGGTTCCTATTTAACCAGGTGAAGCCTCATTGACATTTAAAACAACTTTGTCTAGTGCCCGGGCGACAAAGCAGCATGAAACAACAGACAAGACTTCCTGTTGGTAACAACACGGAGCCAGCTACCTGGGCGTTGAGCTGGGTTCCCTTCTCCTTGCTCTCTGCCAGCTGGGCACTGAGCTCCCCGACAGACGTCTCCAGGGCGTGGGCTCTGTCTTGGGCTGTCCGCAGTAAGCTCTTCTGCTCCTGCACCTGCTCGTGGAGGTTGTCCCGAGCCTGCTTGTGGCTTTCCGATTGGTTCTTTAACTTGTCAGTCAACTGTGTCACCTATAAAAACACGTGTCGTTCAGACAAAACAAATGGTTTGTGATATCAGATCACCCATTCCTTCATAACTATCCATCTATTGATACTACATAATGGGTCCTCTCCCCTACTCAGGTGTGTGTGTGTGCATGCACTGACCTGCTCCTGTAGTGCATGGTTCTTCTCCTTCATCTGGTGGAGCACGGCCGTCTCGCCCTCCCCCGCCTGGATCTTGGCACACAGCTCCTCCCGCTCTGCCTCCAGTTGAGACACACTGTCCTTGCTCTTCTGCAGCAGCGCCTCCACATTCTGGATCTTCTGGTCCTTGTCCCCAATCTGACGTAGCACCTGCTCCAGGTCATTCTATGGAAAAGCAGGCATAATCTCCAGTGCAAATAAAGGACATTTCAGAATACATACACTCAATAACTGGGTCTGAATGTATGGTTATGACTGGCAGCTTATGAAGACATACAAAATGCATCGTAGCATAACAAACTGTTAAAGGTCATTCACTGTAATCATCGTGTTGATACAAGTTGCTGTCAGGGTTGCAGTCCTGCAGTGACCCAGGGAGGGAGCTTACCTGGGCCTCTCGCAGCTTGGAGGTGATGTTCTGCTGCTGGCTCTGCAGCTCCTGCTGCTGCTTAATGGCCTTGTCCAGCTGGTGCTGAAGGTCAGTGTTCTTAACACCACTCTCCTTTAACTGGACAACACACACATGATTTATGCACATCTCTCCAGTGGAACATCCCTTTGACTGAACAACACAGAGACACTGCCCTTGAACAGAACAAACAGTATTTGTATTGATTAGGACTATCATTTACATTTAGCAGGCGTAGTACATTTGTCAGAAGAAGGTGAAACACGTCATCGCTGTTAATAGTAAGCAGTCACCAGAACAAGTTTCAAGCATTCCACTTGCTTAAATTCATTTTCAACACAGAATTCTGAATCCAAAGTACACACTAGAAGTCTTCACCGGTCCAGCCCCCCTGTAGGGGCCGAGCCCCGACCCCAGAGCTGTGAGAGTTAGGGTTCATGTGTGAGTTGGGGTTCATGTGTGAGTTGGGGTTCATGTGTGAGTTGGGGTTCATGTGTGAGTTGGGGTTCATGTGTGAGTTGGGGTTCATGTGTGAGTTGGGGTTCATGTGTGAGTTGGGGTTCATGTGTGAGTTGGGGTTCATGTGTGAGTTGGGGTTCATGTGTGAGTTGGGGTTCATGTGTGAGTTGGGGTTCATGTGTGAGTTGGGGTTCATGTGTGAGTTGGGGTTCATGTGTGAGTTGGGGTTCATGTGTGAGTTGGGGTTCATGTGTGAGTTAGGGTTCATGTGTGAGTTAGGGTTCATGTGTGAGTTAGGGTTCATGTGTGAGTTAGGGTTCATGTGTGAGTTAGGGTTCATGTGTGAGTTAGGGTTCATGTGTGAGTTAGGGTTCATGTGTGAGTTAGGGGTCATGTGTGAGTTAGGGTTCATGTGTGATTGTGGTCAATGGGCTCCAGGTTGGGTCCCTGTCCTTTAACACAGGTCTGTTTATCATTGTGGGTTGTACCCCAGTGGGCCTGAGAAGACCTGGGATTAGTGCTGATCACAAGAGAAACACACGCTCAAAAGGCTGCATGATGATTAGACTGAACAACAGGATCAGATATTATGAGAGCAACGATGAAGGTGAAAAAACCACAAGAGCATAAAATAAGGGAAAACATTTTGAAAAGCGCCAGCGAGCAGGTTGATAAAAAGATATACAACTTATTCCCTGAGGTGAAGAATAAACGTAATTTATCTAAAAGGGGTCAACAGATTGTCATGCAGAACATCCAGATATGTGGATGGATGACTGCAAGGTCAGTTACACCTGCATTACAACAAAGAGCTACACCTGCATCACGGTGGACAACTAGGAGTTACACCTGCATTACAACAAGGAGTAACACCTGCATCACAACTAGGAGTTACACCTGCATCACAACTAGGAGTTACACCTGCATCACAACTAGGAGTTACACCTGCATCACAACTAGGAGTTACACCTACATCACAACTAGGAGTTACACCTGCATCACAACTAGGAGTTACACCTGCATCACAACTAGGAGTTACACCTGCATCACAACTAGGAGTTACACCTGCATCAAGGTGGACAACAACTAGGAGTTTAATAGTAGTTTTGCATGTACATGTGCATTCCCACTGGGGGTTAAGAAGATGGCCCTGAATCTAAAGGGAGAATTGCTCACACAATTAAGTGAATTTGGTCTGAGCCCAGGAAAGACAGACCGGTGTTTTTCAGTGACCAAGCTGCAAATGTTCAGCTGCTGGTGCAATTCCTTTTGGTTTTAATACCCATTTGTTTTTATTTGTAATTTATTTACAGACACATATTATTAAAATGAATGTTACGGGTGTGTGTGTTTTCTTGGTTCTTCTCTGTTCCTGCCTGTAGGTGGTGACTGGGCGGAGCTAAACCACTAGCCCAGGAGTGACGATGTGATTGGTGGCCGGCACAAGAGTATAAAAGCTGGCCCAGTTCCAAAATGTCGTCCTCTCTCTCTCACTCTTGCGTTGTCCTCGCTGCGACAGACTGGCTGGTGGTTCGTGCAGTCGGTATTTCTGTATTATTGGGGCAATTGCAAACTTCCTCACGTTTTAGTTGTAGGCTCAGGGAGGGTAGCGTAGTTAGAGCGGAACCCTCACCTTTTACTTTTCTTGGGAGCGATCTGTGCCCTTTGGAACGGGAGACAGTCTAGATTCCCCACTGTTAGTAAATAAGATTGAGGTTTTTCTTTACTCGTTTTTTCCTTTCCTATCATTTTGCAATTTGTCCTTGTTATTTGTTTTATGGGAAAAGTTTGCCTGTGCTAATTTCATCCCGAAGCATAGGCAATCGAACTAATAAAAATCACGGCTTTTCCCTCAAAACCTGACGTCTGGACTCAATTGTGTTGCTCATCCATGTGGCGAGTGGATTCGTAACAATGAATAATATGCAATTGCTGCTGTGAGGGGTCTAAATCAAAACAATAATATGTGGTTTGAGCTGTTGTCTTCACCACCATGACAGGCCAACAATGCTTCCTCCTGCACGTGATGCTGCTGGGATTCAGAGTGTGCAGGAGGGGCTGTTCAGACGCCAGTGGGCGGCTCAGAGAGACACAATGAATCAATGTGTTGGGCGCAGCTGTACAATGAAACACCATTTCACCAATTTGAAGTCGAAAAGACTATCGACCGCAGCCAACGTCATTCTCTCCGACATTAACATGAATAAAAATAGAAAACGTTGCACCCAGGTAAAACGTCTATGTGGGAAACACTGCGTTGACTCGGTAGCTGACCTGAGCCACCTGTCAAAGCAGCATGCATCGTATGAAGCTAGATAGAAATGTCATTTCAATAAATGAGGCTTCTACTGAATGAGTGCCCGTTTCCCTCAGGGGCTACAGGGCCGGTGAGACCACATGTAACAAACCGTTACCTTGAAGAAAACTACAGAGTTCACTGGATTATAATGTTATATTATGAATGTAATGAAAGTATGCATTTGTTTGTTTTAATTTATTCATTTGATTTATTATAAAGCAACCATAAAGCTGATAGAGAAGATTGGCCATCATCTGATGTTTGCCAAGGTTTATTTTTTTATAGTAATCCAATAATCCAATAATCCAAGTATTTATTTATTTGTTTGTATCGTTATATTAACAGGAATTCCTGTCCTGGCTACTGAATAGCCAATAGCCAAAAATTATACCACTGTGATGCAATATTGATTCATCAAGCTCTCGTCTCGAGTCCTAGGGTATTGCCTTTATAAAATGGTTACCATTTAGTGATGGATTGTGCTGTTAAGTGCACCCATAATAAAGTCATGCAGTTTACTTTAGGGTTCAAATGGAAACAAGACGATCCCTGAGGAACGGCGTCAGACTGAAGCATGTTCACGTTAGCTTCTTGTTCTTTTTGAGCTCCTTTCAGTACGCTTTCATATGTTGAATCAGACATTATATTGCTTTTAAACAGTATAGAATTTTCTTTTCATCAATTTTAATTACTGTGTTTATCGATCCATAAAACACCCTACCAGTCTCCTCTCCAACAAAAATGGGTCGGTATATACACACGCACACGCACACACACACACACACACACACACACACACACACACACACACCTTTATTTGACCCAAATGGAACCAATTTTGGGTCCATTAGGGCTCAGTTCAGTCATATTGAACCTGTGAAGTTTACTACACACACACATGTATGTGGAAATATATAAACCCCTAAAATAAAACGGTCAAGTGAAAAGGGTGACTTCCTACCTGCTCCTCGGCACGGGAGAGCTGGAGCTTGAGGTCAGCGGCCTGCTGCTCGCGGTCCTTGAGCTTCTCCCCAGAGAGCTGCCTCTGCTCCTTCAGACGGCCCTGCAACTCACCCAGCTGCCGCTCTGCCTCCAGCAGGCTGGCATGCAGCTACAGCCGGGGAGAGGAGAGGATCACTTAGAGCAGGGCTTCACAGGCTCGGTTCATCCACACCAAATCACAAATGTTATCTTCTGACCTACTATTATCATTTAGCATCATTACCAGGGTTTGAGTTATGGTTCCATCTTTGTGGGAGCCCATATGTAGGGGGGCGGGGGGGGGGGGGGGTCTTTTTTTTTTTTTTAATCAGGCATGTTGGGGCTACGGTTGCTGTGAGGGTGACCACATTTTTTTTTAGCTCTCTTGGACTCTTTTTTTTGCCCCCAGTCTAGTTCTTAGTTTTGCCATTTTTTCCCGATGCTCTTTGGAGCCTGTTTATTTACTAATTCTGTTTTCAAGTCGTGGCTTGGTGGTGTAGTGCAGCCGTGCCACACTCACCATGCTTTTACTACATGTTTACTGTTATTACTCCTCCTCGTCATGTGAAGCTATTTATATTTCATGTCAATATTACTCTGTATGTGAAATGGAAAATAGCTTCATTTATAATTGAAATATTAGGCTATACCTCTCTTTATGGGAGCTCAGCTCCCACTGGCTCCCACCTAACTCGAACCCTGATCATTACGAATATTGGCCATGGGATGGGTAAAAACTAAAGATTCTGGAGGGCCTGAGTCACTTAGATAAGGTAAGGGAGGGGCCTTGCACTGTTGAATCCAAACATGAACCACAAAGTGCTGAATTAGGCTTTACTACATGAATTTGGTAGACATGCTAGATTACTTTGCAATAGGATATTTGCCAGCCCAGAAGGCCTGGGTTGTTGTTTCAAGAACTTTGTGAGTTTTTGTGGCCGTTTTCAACTGAATGTGTCGATCTGGTGATCTCGAAGGATAAAATGAAATTATGACTTGCATAAAACAATACACTTTAAATGCTGCATCAACTTTTACATTAGCCTACATCTTGCCAATAATCTGCTATGCATCACTGCATAGGTCACCGATAAAGCAGACGGCATTGTTGTCAACATTGACTCACAGCAGACTGCTAGACAATCATGAACTTATTTAATATGTACCATTTCAGCACAGAACTGCAACACTAAATTAGGAAAATAAGAACATTCACAGACAGTACATTACATGAACATACATAAATTAACTATACTCTCAAAAAACTAATTTCATGTTCTGTTTATTTGTGTCTCACTGTTTTTACTTAGCCAACTTAAATTAGTTAACATCAATACATTGATGAATTTCAATTGTGCATCTCTAAAGATATGACGCCAAAATGGTGTCATTTCATGCAGCAAAGAGGACAGATATTTATTAGTCAGCCATGATCTGTTCTGTGACTTGCAGTTCAAACAAAAAGCATCCTCTGTGCGTGCCTGTGCAGGTCTGGAAACTGTTCCCTTCAGTCAGCCACAGAAGTTATCCAGTGTGGATCTAGTTAACCTTTGCTTGCTTGCACTCTCATCCAGGACAATGTGTTTTTTTACAACTCTTTAATTGATTTAGAAGGTCCATGGGGCAGTTCAGGCCTTTACACTTTATACTTCACAGTGAAGAACAACGTTCTCCACACTCTTTGAGGGCTGGGCAGGCACTGCCCATGTAACTCACCTGGCCGATCTCACTCTGCTGCTGAGCCCCATGGCTCTCCTTCTCCTCCCGCTGCTGCTGCAGCTGCTTCCTCTCCGCCTTCAGTTCCCCGTGCTTCACCTGCAGCTCCAGAGCCTCCTGCTTCAGCCGGGCCACCTCCTCCCCCTTCTCCCCGAGCTCCGTCTGAGCCCGCTGCAGGGAGGCCTCGGCTGTGGACGCCCGCAGCTGCACCTCCTGCAGCTCCAGCTGCACCTCCTGCAGGCTGGCGCCGAGGCCCTTACCGGCGGCCCGCTCTGCTCCCAGGGTCTCCTGGAGGCCCTGCAGCTCCTTCTCCCTGCGGGACAGCTTGTCTGCCAGGCTCTGTGGAGGTGCAGGAGTGGAGAGCCTTGGTTTAGAGGAGTCCTCACATGTTGAAAGGATACACACATACTGAAACAAGCAAGCGGAGCTTCGCCGATTGGAATCGTCGTCTTTCGTAGTCCAATCGTCAAAAGTGTGTCTTTTGAGAGGATGGGGGGGTGCCAAGTGAGACCACAGCGTTGCCTCGCTTCTAGAAGGTCAAAACTAAGTTATACAAGGATTTTTGTTTTTGATATTTGCTTGACCAAGTCTTTAGTGGGGAATAATGGAAGTTACATTATCATCATCATCATTTTCTTTCTAAAGTTTGGCAGTATTTCTAAACCATAAAAGATGATGTAACAAGTGAAACACAAACTGTGCCGACCTTCATATCACACCACTCATGCTGGGGAAATGATCCCCTCCCTCCAGGAGTGCATTTCGTCCTGCTCATTTGAATGGTGCCACATTTGTTCTACATGCTGAAGCAAATGATTCACACAGTGTGAATGTTAGTGTCGAGGCGGCCGGTCATTCAGCAGTGGTGCTGTGCCTCACCTACAGCTATGGAAACCCTGGGAAGCCAGAGTGGAGGACCTACTGTCAGATATATCTATAGATATACAGCATATATCGATCCATACACCTCTACAACTTAACGTTTCACCAAATCACAACAATGCGCACATCCGTTCATGTCATCTGCATTCAAATTTGACAGAAAATATTGGCTACTATTAGCCTTATTATATAAACGAATATAATATGCCATAATGAACATAATACATCTATGAAATCAAACAGTGGACGATTTTCACGGAGGCAGACTTGCACCGATAAAGGGACTCTGGCAGTGTTGTACAGGTCAAGAATTGTAAATACATAACAATGATGTGTCTCAGCCTATTGAACAAATACAGCACCAGTACATTTAGCAGAAAAGCAGAGAGAGACAGACATCTGTGTGTGTGTGTGTGTGTGTGTGTATGTGTGTGTGTATATATATATATTGGGATCATCTTTAATGGTTTCAAAATGCTGTAGGCTCTAGCAATTGAGAGACACTGCATGCACACTTCAAAAAGAACAATACTTTATAAAGCGTGGATGGAAATGATATGAATCCTCCGGTGCTGCTGGCGTGTCCAACATCAGACCACTACAAGGCACAGAACGGACAGGTCTCCTGCCTGTGGAGCCGGTCATGTAATAACATGACTGCACTATGAAAACATGTTGTCAAATTCTATAACAGACTGGCAGTCAAATTACTTTTACGATAGATCAGCAATTCTAGTTATTTTCTGATGTGTAATCTGCAGAACGGAAGTGGGCTGCTGGTTGTGCTCTACTGTGGTGTTACCTGACTCTGCTGTACTGTGGTGTTACCTGACTCTGCTGGTTGTGCTGTACTGTGATGTTACCTGACTCTGCTGGTTGTGCTGTACTGTGATGTTACCTGACTCTGCTGTACTGTGGTGTTACCTGACTCTGCTGTACTGTGGTGTACTGTGGTGTTACCTGACTCTGCTGGTTGTGCTGTACTGTGATGTTACCTGACTCTGCTGGTTGTGCTGTACTGTGGTGTTACCTGACTCTGCTGGTTGTGCTGTACTGTGGTGTTACCTGACTCTGCTGGTTGTGCTGTACTGTGGTGTTACCTGACTCTGCTGTTGCAGGTTGTTGATGCTGCTCTGCAGCTGATGGATCTGCTGGGTGTAGACGGCAGCTTCCTGAGGGCCCTTCTCCAGCTCCGCCTTCAGCTGGGTAATGGTAATCTGCAGCAGCCAACACATGATGTTAAAGTCAGGAGGACAACCCTTTGGAAGATCCTTTATGTCTTCCTTTATATCCTGGAGGTCAATCATTTGGAGTGTGGAACATCTGTACCACACACCAAAACTAGGTGGAAAGAACGTGAACAGAAGAAGTTGTTTTCTACTGACAATCGTTTTCCACGCACTAGATTTTTAAGCTAGTAGCACAGAATCAATGGCAGAGTAATATTCATTGTGATTCTATATGAATCCTCTTTGACCAATGGTAATCACAACAATGGGAGCAATGTCTTGTGGAGACTTTACCCCGGCAGTGGTGTGGTTCTCCAGTAGCTCCTGGTATTGGAGCTTGTAGCGCTCAGACTCTTCTTCCCGCTCACGAGCCATGGAGTCCATCAGGGTCTGCACCTGCACCAGCTCCTTCTGCAGGACAGTCACATCCTCCACTCCCGGTCGCTGCAGCTAGGGTGTGGCAGAATCCAGACTGTTAACAATCAACAGTGTTCCATCTATGGGCTTTAAGCACAGTCAAAAGCTACGTCAGCTCAAGATGGACTCTTTGGTCTTCACCGTTCCACCATATTAAAATAACTTAAGGCTTTTTTTTGCTTCCACACACACAGCTCACCAGCTCTGTGTGCAGCCTGTCGTTGTCATGCCTCTGGCTCTCCAGATCCTGGCTCAGAGTGGCCAGTCGCTGGTCAGCAGCCCCCCTCAGACTCTTCTCCTCATCGTAGCGGGACTTTAAATCTGGTGCAGTTGAGAGATCAGTAAGAAGCCAATACTCATTACCTTAATCCTTAACAGTATGCTTCTTGTTTTGTCCTACTATAACCATGACAGTGGATATCATAAAGTGTAATCTGAGATATTAAAATGTAATCATTCTACTATGACGATATATTGTAAATTTATTATGAAAAAAAGGCACTGCAATTTTGCACTGCATCTGGATACAGACTAGTTTTGTTTTTTAACAGAAAGCACACAAATTCCCACAACGCTAACCGACTATCTCTGTAGCCAGCTGGGCCGCCTTCTGCTCAAACAGATCTCTCATCTGCTTGATGTGGAACTTCTCTGTCTCAGCCTCATTAAGCTTCTTCTCCAGGGCTGAGGGAAGAGCAAACGTGGATTATTATTATTATTATGATTATTATTATTAGAAGCAGAAGACCAATAGTATTGGCTCTTAAATGTTCTCTAGGATCTAGTTTTGACAACCAACCTGAATCTTCGGAGATGGCTGGTCCATCGCCCTGTGGATCCAGAAGAAACATAGAAATGCATCGATAGTCTTCAAAAGGACAAAGTCCCTGTTAATCATCATATTACTGCAGACATCCTTGATGAAAATGCCACCAGTGTTCATCTGTAGTGATATGATCTTAGTGTGGTAGACCAGTCTATGTTGTGCTTCTAAACAATGTTTTTGTAAAAACACAAATAAATTCTATCTGAATATTCCTGCTGACCAGGGCAATGGGACAGATCTGTGATTTGTAAAATTGTCTCCCAGCTGCAAAGCCACGGACAATGTGATTTGCTTTCAGCAATTTGATTGGGAATTTTGGCAATAAGACCCTGATAATGCAATAACGCCTTGTCCTTACATGAACTATTCTGCTGTTGATTCAGATACCCCTGTGCTTCAACAGTACAGTGTTCACGTGGATAATGGTTTAGTATCCTAAAGGAATTACTTGCTTCAGGTGTCCTTGTACTTTGTTCAACTCCTTCTTGAGCTCCCCAGAAAACCATCGTTCCTCCTGACACACACACACACACACACACACACACACACACACACACACACACACACACACACACACACACACACACACACACACACACACACACACACACACACACACACACACACACACCTGGTTGGTATGGCATTTGCAATCTTGACAATTGCACTAGTTAGGCGCAAATCATTCTACATGATCATAGGACTTTGCCAGTACTATATAAGAAGAAACTAGCACATTAACAAAATGAATACTGGAAACAAGTACAAGATAATTCCTGTCTAAACAGACAGGACATTACCTTAAGTGAAGCATGCAGGTCCTGAACCTCCTGCCTCAACATCGTCAGGTCTTCCCTGCCAGGAGGAAACAGCATTTAAAGGCATTTAAAACCATGTGTCCTCAGTAGCACACAGAAGCACTGCTAAAGCTCTGCAACACCAAGGCCCCAGGCCTGATGGAGAAACCCTTAGTGGGTGTGGCCTAAGGAGGGCCACCTCTCAGTGTGATGATAAACACTCCTGAAGAATGTCCAGAATGCATTCATTCTATTCTAAATGAGTTTCCTGCAGCTCCCAAAGCTGTATCTTTGTTTTGTCCAGCAGAAGTAAGCGCATACAACTGCCCTGGCTAGGCAGTTTTTCTCAAATAGCGCCCACAAACGACTGTACACAGACACACAATACATACAACACTGGATTGGTGACTGGCGGAGATCATGTAGGAAATGGGGGAGGAGGGGGGTGTTGTCTCACCGAGTGGGGGCCACGTTAGAGGGCAGATCCCCTGTATCGTGGAACAGGTCATAGTGCTTAAACAGCTCCTCTGCCGAGTTGTGAGACTTCATACACTGAGGACAGATGAAGCCCTGAAAGCACACAACACATAACGATAAGTGACATTACCAAAGAGCTCAGGAGACCAACGCTGAGCCTGATTGGTCAGGTCAATGGTAAATAGGAGAATATGTTCAAGGTTACCTCCGAGGTCTGTTCGTTGTTTAGGTTTGCTCCAGGCTGCTCTGTGGACTCCGTATTCTGAGAGCCTCCTTTGCCAGGAGTCTGTAGGAGAACAAGATAATGCACAAGAAGTATCTCAGTGTTGTTGACAGGCAAGATGATTTGAGTGTCATAGCTTAGGGTCATAGTGTCATAGTTTAATGCCTGACATTTGTAGTATGCGTGTTCAACAACATCCTACCATTTATTACATTATGTCTCATCAAACATTTGTAGCTATACAACGGATACAATTGGTCCGGTGTGCATACTCAAATCCTCGACCTTTAGCCATATCGGAAAGAGTAAGGTAAAAGATAGTCAGCTAAGTGAAAGCCTTCGCATGAAATAGCCTATGTTTGCCATTACGGATTTCTGAGAACTGAAGCGGAACTTTATATTTAGACATAATCAATTATGAAGTGGACGTTTCAATATCACGAAATTAGGTTGACTGTTGGTAGTAAGGCTAACCAAGAACCGACCGATCCGTAAGATAGTCCCTGGGGCACTCAGATATTGAATGTTAGCCATAACCTTTCGTTTATGTGAAAATGCTTTGTCAGCATCCCTCGTAGTGACCGATCTCTGTCAGTCTGTCTGAATGTGTCACACAGCCAGTAAGCTAACGCTTATGTTAGCTGCCTTAAAATATATAACAAGACATAGCGGTGATGTATAAATGAAAAGGACAGCAGAGGGTCAGATTCCCCGTTAATCAACCTGTGGCTTCTGTAATGGCAACGCTAGCAAACAATGAATTAACCTAGAAACTCAGAAGTGGAATAAAATGACTAATGAACCAACTGTGACATTTCTGACTCTGGTCACAAAAGCCTACCTAGCCCTATTCATTATTAGATATTGTGCATATAGAGCAACATAACGTGTCTACATAGTCATTTTACAATCATAAATACAGCCCAGTTAGCATAATTTGCTAGCTGTGTCGCTATCACTGGGGGAGCGCTCGTTTTGGTTCCTTGGAGCTGACGGTTTATCATATTGGGAGTATGTGAGAAACTCCATTGGATAAATAGCCCATTCCTCGCAATCGCGTCACCAGGGGCGAAAATACGTCGCCCACAATCAGACCATAAACGGAGGGCCTCGGTCAGGGGAATGTAAGTGGTTTAAGAATAAACAATAACATAAACACAGTTCAACGGAAGTTAATCTTACCATCTGGAGGATCCTCCTGAGCATTGTCTCGATTGTTTGTCTCAACACCCAATGTAATCGACAACCCACAAGCTAAGTTAGCGTGGCTGTGAACACCTGACTGAGCTGAGGAAGTGGCAGCGATGGGCGGGTACTGGGAGGACTGTTGAGCACCGAGCACCACTGACCAGAGGATCTCAACAGAATGGGTCAAATGCAATATTCCGCTTTCACCCCCAATAAAAATAATCACAAAAAAATGGCATGAACTAACATCAACCGTTATCTACTACTACTCTACAAAATTAATATTTTAATGACGACAATGACGGCAATGCATTATTTTGTAGACATGTATTTTATAGCATGCATATTAAACCCAGGAGCAAAGTTACAACAATGTTACCGGTACAATAGCCATAATTTATTATATCCTTTATTATAGCCCTCGATATGGACTCATGCAGAGTTGCATCTTTGAAACAGTCTGACACCATATCATAGTTAATGTTACAATAATGTTAATGCATGGTTAAATATTATTGTTAATAGGCCTGCATAACCTTTGGTGGGATGAAATTGAACACATGTAAATACAGAGAATATGCACTTTAAACCACAGAATAATTTAACCTATAAATTGGGCTTCCTTAGCTTTCAATAAAAAAGCATGTTTAATCAAAATGCACATTTTTGTTATTTATATTACTATTTTCCCTATTTACAATTTGTTTTCTTACCAAACTGAGGTAATCAAATAACCGTATTATTTTCCCTACCCATAGTTGAGCTACTCAAATACTTTAATAGCAATTCCGTGTTCATGACAAATGATATGGCACTGATTTAGAGATTAGCCGACCATTATTATATCCATCAATCTCCTATCTTTCAGACAAACATCCAGCAATCTTTCACATATTGTACAAATATTTTTCTTAAAAAAACATATGCACTGTCTTAAAAAAGCTGTGTATATTCTATTGCTAAATGCGTTCATATAGATAGATCATGTCTAAATGTATCAACGCGTCATTAAACTTTGTAGACACTATGTGGCAGTGAGTTACCACAGAGCTTTGACTGCCTTTGAAAGCCAACATCTCCCTCTGCTGGCCTTAAGGAATACCAACATGGATACTGTGTATAATCTGTGTTACACATCGGACCTTTACAAAACAATACTGAGTTTTGGTCATTTTCTTTTACACACTTCATATTCCAAGAACAATTTCTACGTAAAAAGTAATATTTAATCATACATCAGCACCTTTTAAAAGGTTTTAAATCAACTCAAACAGTTTTAAAATAAAGTCAACCAAAGCCAATATTGTAAATCCATATTTTCAAGATATGAT
Organism: Urophycis tenuis; assembly: GCA_036785325.1. Lineage (NCBI taxonomy): Eukaryota > Metazoa > Chordata > Actinopteri > Gadiformes > Phycidae > Urophycis > Urophycis tenuis. The sequence continues at coordinate 791,445 of JAXIVH010000013.1, forward strand.
ATTTGCATTTGAAGTCAGAAGTATGCATCGTCTGCAGAAGCTGTGTCCAGTTAGAGAGCGTTCCCCTCCGTGGCTTCGTGTTATCTGTTGACGAGACTGGAGCCCTGCGTGGGGCGGCCGTAGTGTGGACCGTTGTTTCCCGTCAGTGCAGAAACAGGGCTGTTGCCATTGGTGTCAGCACAGCTTGGACTGCAGGGGGCGCCACATGTACTAGTGGTGAGTCTGATGAGGTACTCAGCGTGGACAGGTTTGTGATTCTGCAGCACTTGGAGGGCATCCTCGATCTTGAACCACTTCCGCTTCCTTCCTGTGAGAACGCGAATGAACAGACATTATTCTCTTTAATTTTTCATGATGCTGGACAGATATCACGGAGACAGTAGACACCCACATGCACCCTTTTTACAACTTAATTGACAAAATACTATGCAATAAATCAGGTATTATAATATTACGATGTATTTAACTTAACATAGGCTCTTGCTCAATACGGAATAATTAAACCAAGACATATTTGACATGTAAATCAATATGAGTATAGCATGAACCAATCCCTGGTTATTGGCTACATAACATCAAAACCATGATTATCAGTTCCCTTATAAAGAGGCACAGATTCATATGTATATGGCTCTGTATACCGGGGACAACTAAACTATAGATTGCCACACTGTAGTGAACTAGTGTTTGCCTTTTAGATAAAGCGTTATGGAAAATAAACTAAACACACTGAGAGCCCAGAGCTCACGAGAGAGGGGCTGTTGTGGGTGTCGATGACCAACAATAGCAGCAAACATGGCAACCCCTAATAACAGGCTGACCTCTATTTCTATTGGTGACTGGGGTATTTTAAGTCTTGACTGGCTGAGTTCATAGGCATTAAGTAAAACATGTAAAGAATATTAAGCAAACAGCTTAATTGGACTCATGGTTATGACAAGAGGCCATACCTATGGTGACAGAGTCCTCCCAGTCTTCCACAGTCTCTGTCACAATGAGCACATAGACATATGTCCTGTGCTTTCGGTCCTGGTTGTGCTGTGAAGGGAGCAGAAGAGAGCAAGCAGATGAATAAAGTATTAGATGTACTATGTTGTAGTACAGACGCATGGAGTAAGTCACAGCCACCTGGAATTTCTCTATCTGGAATTCCGGCTGCTGGTTGGAATTGCAATTATAATAAAGCTCTTGCTATGAATGTAACCCCTAACTGATGGTGAGCTGGCATCCTTCCTTTGTGGCTGATATTGTCATCTTTTGCAAGTACTGACGCACTGAGTGGCCGTACGCTACTTAGAACGCTATATATATACTGTATATATGAAAATGCAGTGGATTAACCAATTAAGTATGAATATATATGAATATATATGCAATTTTATATTATTAACTGAAAATGTTTTATTTACCTCAAAAACTCCCAGCAATCGTCCAAGCTTGCCCTTTACACCCGCCTGAGCAGAGAAGCACAGACAGACTGGATGTGTATAGACAGTTTCAGTTAGACATAGACCAATGCAGTAACTACAAACACATGGAAATATCACAGGGAACCGGATCAATTGTGGAATATATGGCAGAAATTAAAATAATTGGTTGATGAAAATCTGATCTCTGATAAAATTGTTGCTGTTGCCACTTTCCATTAGTCCGGTGAATTCTGCACTTGGTTCTGTCTCAGTAGTGAGTTTCTTTGGCTTTATTTAGGTCAGCAGCTGGCCATTCCAAAACATGCAAGTCTCTATTTATTGATTCATAGTAGTTAACTTTGTCATATACTCAGTTTGACAATCTACATTTCTTTTGGATCAAGGACTTATGAAATGTAATGTATGTGTCAGTTATACTGTAATACTGTATAAGTTAATATACTAATTTGGAGATATAACCACAATCTATGTTTTTTTGAAAGAGTATTTTTGTTGGTTTACATGAATATAATTAATGATGATGAATAATGTTCAATATTCTTTAGCGGAAACAAGATTTTGTGTTCCGGTCCAGTCTGGGAATACACAAAGCCTTTTGAGCTCATCTGAGAAGGACAGTTTTAAGTTACTTGCTGGACTTTAAGTTTGGATAAGTGAAGACATGTGCAGCAGGAAGTTCCTTTTGTACTCCCCTTAACTTAATGCAGCCAATAGGTTCTCAGGGCGCGGAGAGGAAATGAATGGCTGTTACCAGAAAGGAACGCCTTGTGTTTGCATTCAAACTGGATGGGAGTTACAGTTACAATTGGTTTAGAGAGGAGACAAGGCTTTTCTCCCAACTCATATGTCAACGCATATGTCATTATGATCAAGCATTGGTTGCACATGATTATTTGAACAGGGCTTGACCACATTTGTACAGATTTTGACATATGCAGTGTATGCATGAATTATAGAGAGAGAATTATAGAGTAATTCTCACCAGTTGGGGTGAAATGCTGAATGACCAGCATTGTAGGTGCATTCATTAGATATAATATATACAATGCTGCTGTGTGCCATGAGGCCATGAAGGCTGATTTCCTTTGGGGAATGTTCACGGTGTAGTTTGCTTCTTTTTCTTATCCTCCTTTCTGTAGCTAGGCTACTCCTGGCAGCAGCCCAAGAGGTCCTGATGGTTTCAGGTTTCAGAGTCCTAGAGTGGTCTGGACTCCTGAGCCCCTCTTGGACCCCAAGTCCCTGCTTGGGTGCCAAGGATGGTCCAGTCATGTGACAAACACATGCACTAGTAGGTTATGACCAGATAGAAACGGGCCACGTTGATGTCAACACTTTGCACCATATGTTGGACCCAGCACCAAAATATTGATCATGTGATGGAATTTACTGACAATGATTCACTGAGAAAAGGGTGAGAAATGTTCAAAAGCAATGTGGCTATGATGCCCAGGTTCAGTGGGCGGCATGTAGCTCAGTGGGTAGAGCAGGTGGTTAGTGGTCGTCCACTAACCATAGGGTTGGGGGTTCGATCCCTGTGATCCCCACTCCCAAAACTGTCTACATGTCGAAGTGTCCTTGAGCAAGACACTGAACCCTGAACCCCAACTTGCTCCCCGGGCGCTGATCATAGCAGCCCACTGCTCCTATGTACAATAGGATGGGTCAAATGCAGAGAACAAATTTCGTTCCCATGTCACATGGGAATGACAAATAAAGACCACAAGGTCCCAATAATTAATTAATTAATTTATTTATTTATTCTGTGGTTCAGCAAGAACATTCTAATTAGTATAGACAACCTTCTATAACATAGTATGTCAACTTAACAGATGATATACCATAATATTGGGAGGCCTAAAATTCTCAACAATATCTAGCCTGAAATTACATTAATGAAAAAACTCAATTGCTCGTCTTTTATTTTTCACAGTATATGCCTTTATCACAGAGGTGGATGAAAACGGGTGTAGCTCATCAAGCTAAACAAAGTTCATCCCTTCTATTACACCCAGACATATTTACATAGACACCACATTGTCTTTGTCTTTTGGATGAAGAAGCCAAGACTGGCCTGAAAACAAATACTTAACTGTGGTTTTCCAGTACAATAAGGTTTACATTTCTCAAACAGTTTCAATCATTCATTTGAGTGTAAATATTAATTATATTTTATATATATAACATTATTATTTTCTTATGAATGTATTTTTGTACACAATGTATAATATAAACCCTAAATAAAACCCTAATTGAAATTGGTAGAGAAATGTAAACGTTAGTTCTTATCCAGAAAAGCCACAGCTCCACTACAGGCCAGTATTGTCTCCAAACTAACAATCTCACAGCAAGGGGAGCCTTCAATACGGTGTTTATGTATCTATGCTTATATTGTTGAAAAAAGTGAAATATGACACTACATTGAATATTAATATAACAAATATAAATCCAAACCATTCTGGATTTTGCAGTAATTTTGCAGTAAATTCATTCCCAGGGACATCTCTCTTTAAGAGGACATAGGATATGTGTAACTGGACAGGCCTTCTAAATATCATCGCCATAACTCAAAGCTGTCAGCACCTTGTATTTAAGCTGGGGCCTCCTAGACCACTCAGGTCTAAACCCTCTGGACAAGCACCAGTTTCTGCTTTCCACAAGCCACAAAGCAACCCAAGAGAGGAATGAAATATAACATGCATATTATCTAAAACAGTAACTATTGTCTCCAATCAGTTGGTCAAAAGAAAACTGTAAAAGTGAACCAGGTACTGCATTTTGTATGCTCCATGTTTTTCTCCTCCTCACCTCCTCATACACCTCCCTGACGGCAGCTCCGCCAGGCTCCTCTTCTGGCTCCACGCCTCCTCCAGGAACAATCCACTGGTCTGGGTGTCGACTGCTGCTCACTAGCAGCACCTGCAAGCAGAAGAGCTCCGTCAGGTTCTGAAGGCCCAACCCAGAGAAGGTCAACACTATAGGGGAGCCCGACAACGTGCCTATGTGGTCCCGTCTCAGAGAGGTGCAAATAACCAGCATTCACATGTACTTTCTTCTATTATACTGAACTTAAGAGTTCTTATTGAGAAAGCATAAATTGCCAACCAGCTGAAAAATGTATATGTGAAGCACCCCACATACTTTCTTCGAGGCTGTATGGAAAATATAAGATCTCTTTGCACTTGAGGAAGTTAGTGCTTACATTTCATATCCAGGTCATGGACTGTGCTTTAAATATTAAATAATAAACTATGTAAAGGTGTAAAAGTACACCCTAGCACTAGCAGTAGAGGTACACCCTAGCACAACTTATATTCAAATCCTAGTTAACAATAATTGCATCGTTCTCCTTAGACAAGACACAGATGTAAACATGTAGGACATCCGCAAACAACCTTTATGTATAATGCCCTGCCTCACAGTTCAAATCTAAAAGTTCCTCATGGACGTCTCATCTATTGATGACATCCCTCAACCCTGAGTGCTCAGAAAGACAAGCTTCTCAAGCAAGAAGAGGAGGAACCCTCAAGAAGGACTAGCAGGGCCTCTTCCTCCATGAGTTGGGCAACTTGGTATTCACTTTTTATTCTGGGTAACATTTAGGGCCATCACTAGCTATATAACATTAACATCATTTTACATTTAAATTTACTTATTACAAATATTTGATCTTGCTTAAAAGACAAAAAGTAAAAAAAAAAAAAAAAAAAAAACACCAATATGAACAGTAAAGTAAAATGTTACAAGAACGTTTTCTATCCAAGATCATGAAAAAAGGCTTGAGACGGTTGAGATACATTTGCATGATGCTTTGGGACATTTCAAACCTCCACTCCAACACAGCCCAAACAATGGCAGCCTGACAGTAATGAGTAATACAATACGTGATGGATTCACGCAGCAGGCGCACTCCTCTTTAACAGTCCTTGAGCCCAGCGTGTAGAGCCTTTAGTGGAAACATGCCCTCCGGCTGCAGTCACTCTGCGCTTCAGTCCCCCTGCCTGGAGTCCCAGTGACCCGGGCACATGGGCACGCGGGCACAGGGGCGTTGTTAGGCCTGGGTGATGAGGCCAACGACCGGGAGATGGACCAACAGCTCAGTCTCAGAATTGCTTTAATAAAAATATGATTCATAACAGATTTGTCTTGTCATTCCGATAATGCATTAAAAGCATTATTGGAATTAATATATTGATCTCTCTAGCATGTCAACAAATGTTTAATGATAGCAGTTGTGAAGTATTCTGCTTCTACTCAATACTAATATCTAACAACCATTCATATTTCTAACAATTCACCTGGAAAGTTGATAAAGTACGATAGTATAGCAAAGGGAGCGAGTGCGTTGAAAAGCATTACTGGGGTCTGGGCTGAGCCCCGCGTCACCTCAGATAATGTCCCGCTGAAGGACTTAGTGGTCAACATGAGCAGTGGCCAGGTCAGCCCTCATCCACTCAGAGAGATGGAGGAGCTTCTCACTCCAACATCAAACCTGCCGTCCATCGGCTCAGATGTTGACATCAAGAACTGGCTGGTGGTTACATATCGGGAGGATTGTGGTCTGGAGAAAGTATTTTCACTTATGTAGTGAACAAGGCCAACAACAACGATTGGTTTAAATAAAACAGATATGCACACACACACACACATATATATATATATATATACACATACATACATATATACATATATATATGGAGTGTAGATTGATGAGGGAAAACAATAATTTAAATCATTTTAACATAAGGCTGCAACATAACAAAATGTGAATGACTCTGAATGCCCTATATATAATATTTAAAAAATATAATTTTGTATATATATTAAACAACTATTCATGCAAGAATTACAAACTGAACACAGAGTCGCTCCAGATATACCCCTTTAGGATTTCAATCTTAATCTAGACAACTACTCAAAATATTGCCACGTTGAACTCAGATCACATGCTCTGTCTAAGCAACACGTGCACTACACATAACTTTCAAATGTTATTTACAACCTGTGTCCTTATTTAGAACTACACACAGAGAGACACAAAAAACATCCTACGCACCCAAAAACAAAAACACACGTGTCCACACAGACACATACCCAGCCAGCCAAACAAGCTTAGCAAAAAGCATTGGATCAGCAGTTGCATTTCTGCTTGAAAATCAAAACAGCTTCGCAGAGCCCAGATGGCTCGACGCAGCTGAACGTCAGACCTTAGCAGGAGAAACTGGGACCTCACCACCTGCAGACAACATGCAACACTGTAGCATGATCACATCCACAACTCCAGAGCTTTTAAGCATGTACAAACACAAATAGAGGATAATGTAAACTGCCTAGTCCTTTTACTCAGGAGTAAAATATCTTTGATAATTCAGACCATCATCATTTTAATATCATTTTTATATTAATATATTGCTATACGGTTCCTTCTCAAATTCAGCTAAATGTTTATGTTCATGTCCATTTTTTATTAAATAAAGCGAATGACCCATTTTTCTCACGTTGCTCGGCTTGAATGTGCAGTTTCTCAGACTCACCAAAGCTTTTCAGCACCAAAGGAAAAGTAGAAAGCAACAACAAGAGTCGACCCATCAGGGAAAATGTACAGCTGGCATGCAGACCGCCCAGCACAGGGAGAATTAAACATGGAGTTCAGTCCAAATTAGTGTTGTGCCATCCTGACAAGTCTCACACACACACACACACACACACACACACACACACACACACACACACACACACACACACACACACACACACACACACACACACACACACACACACACACACACAAAATAAGAGCCAAATGTAAACATTTCAGTTGAGTATTAATTATGGTCAGTGAAGTTAATTGCCTATGCAGGCACAAGAACGGGGTTTACACACAACCTTTTGGTTAAATTTGTGTTTTTTTTCAAATATGGAGAGTTATTTAAGGTAGGCTGCCACTGCTGTCTGTTGGACAAGTAGCAAACATTTGAGAGAATAATGTTGTCTTGACCATTTTTGCACAACTGATGTTGATGCCAATATTGAAACTGATATTACACAAACAATCCCCCCCCCCATTGTGTTTAACAGTAAGATTGTGTCTTCATCAGCGTTTGGGTAAAAACAACACAAGGGTACTCAAGCGCAACAATCAGTTCGCATCATTGGCATCCATGTAGGCCTTCCTCTGTAGCATATTTTGCAAAAGATAGGCTAGGCTACCATTATCTGTTTCAATGCATGATGAATAAAGAGCACACCTATGAGATAAAACAGTGAGTGAGTGCGTAGCAGAACATATGCCAAATCTTTAGAAAGATGATTTCACTTATATTGCAATGGCTTACTATGTCAATGAGTTCAGAGCCAATTGTTGCAATAACCGTTTTATTTTTGGGTCATGACTTGATGACTAATGACAGATGTGGGGCCTGAGGAAAGACCAGTTGAGAATATTTTGAAGGCCTATAGTGCTTGGCTGTTGTAATGTATGTCAATGTATGTAGCCTACTACTACAACATCTAAGGACTCAATTATAGACTCACTGGCATTTGGGCTGAAAAGGTCAGTTCCTGCATTTAGGCGTACACTCTCAAAAAGCAGATCAGAATCTGTGATTTTATTAATCTATCGAACAATTTATCTCTCTATTTCGGATCATCTTTTAATATTCTCGACACTAATATCCAGTAGGCTAATGGTTTGAAAGAAGCCGTTGGACGCCAGTGAGAAAGTCAATACGACAGGAGACAGCTAGTGCCCGCACCTCGTTTCTATAAATTGCAGCAGATAGGTCACTGGGTGTTAAGCACAGAGCCTAGCACTCGTCACCCCATCCCACCCCTGACAGGCCGGGTCACGTGGTGTGCCACTGAGAAGGGCTGCGGTCACCAGGCAGAGATGTTACATTAGGAGTCCACCTCTGTCAGGCCACCCCACTTTCCCATTAACACTCCTGTCCTCGCATTCAGTCCAGAAATGTCGGTAGAGCTATTGCTAAAATCGTAGTACATTTAACCCCTGGTGTATGCTGAAGCGAATTAGATGCAAATCTAAATAATATAGCCTGTATGCGCAATCGTCAATCAAATCTGTGCTCTTGAATTGAAGTCACCCATCTTCGAAAGAACACTTAAAACTAAAAGACAAACAAAATCCGTTATTCATGCCATCGCAACTTTAACCTCACTGACAAACATCTTGCTTCAAACTTAAAATACTTCCTGACATTAATCAATTATTTAAAATAATTAGGCTAATAATAATGCTTTTTTTATACAAGCCAAATGGTTACTTTTTATAGGCTATACAACGCGTCCCCTAACTATGTAAGCAGGACATATGGTTCCCCAACATGTATTCAACTAAACTATCGCTAATTACTAATTAAACTATCGCTGACATCTAGAACCAGGTTTACATCAAGCACCTTAGATTACCTCGTCTTCTCTTTCGTTCCTAAAACATAAACACGCTGCCCGTCTCTTGAACCCTTCGCCATCATACGTCCTGGTTTGGTGTGGTTTAAACTTCATCATCCACTCGGTGGTTCCACTCCGCCGTCTGACGGACGCGACGCCGCGGGCCGACAACGAGACGCGGCGGCCTCAGGTGTTCTCCTGCTCAATTAAGAGACAGCACTTCATCCCAGGAACACGTCCACTTCTTCACATGTCCCAGTTGTATTGCACCCGACTCCTTCCAAGGAGACGACACTTTGTTTAACCCTAATTTAATGTTTCCGAAGTCGCAATAGTAGAGGTGTGTCAGACTGTTGGCCCGCAGCATGAGGCTGTAGTAACATGGGAAAGTACGACAGGCGAGGCGCGACGGAGAGCAGACTGACTTCAGCCGGAGTTGCTCAGCAAGCCGCCTATCAGCGCGTGCACGTTGCGTGACGTAGCATGATAGACGTTATTAAAAGGCGGACGTCCGCTGCTGCAGATTCACTAGTGCCTCCGGGATACTCTCCTTCACGGCCTGCCCGTTACATACATTACCCAACTGCATTGTAATGTAGATCGCATTGCCGGTGGATAAAGCTATATCGATGCGCCAGATTTAACACTCTTGTCCTCTTAGGTCTTAACATGACGTGTCTATTATTTCCTTCAACGGCGTAAGAGCGAGAGTTTAAAAAGTACAAGGCCCCCTTCTAGTGACCAAAACCCACCTATCAACGTTCAGCTTCAGGGTAGGCTGTAGATTTCACCATTACACAAAAACACAAACAAGACTGTCAACGAAAATCCAGTTGGTCAGGAATTGCTGCGTGGTTTTATAAGATAGCGAGAAGCAGCATTATTTTATATTGCTATCACATTATCGCATCATATGCTACTACCGCGTTTTGATAAACGTAAACATCTTTCTATATTTTTCTATCCTTTACGGCTTGTAGCAACTGCCAACTCTTAGTTACAATGAATTACTCTTTGTTACTTAATTACTTAGTAACTAGCCTACTGCAGCGATCCGAAATCAGTCAACCAGAGAAAAGTAATTTCATCAAGATTAGGCTATTAAATGTTACATTACATTACAATTGTCACACTGCATTCCAACAGTATCCCTATCAAAAAATCCAATAAATTAAATAGTAGCCTAGCTAACTACTATATACATTTTTCTAAAGCAATCTATAAGCAATATATATATATATATATATATATATATATATATATATATATATATATATATATATATATATGATAGAAAAAATGCCCAGACAACAATTCCTTTTTTCTTATTAATCAACAGATTTTATTTACAGAAACCAAAAGTATGCAGATGGAGTGTTTCCATAGCATTCTGAGAGCAGAAACATTTCTTCCCTAGATTAACAGAAGGAATTAATTTACAAACATTAAATTGAATACAGACTTTGCAACTGAAGACCAATCGTGACTGCAGAGACACAGAGCCCTAATTGATCTCTTGGGGGTAATGAGCCCCTTTATTGTCACATGGTATTCCTTTGAACCCCACACCCACCCCAACCCCAGGCCAGCCCACTGCCCACTCAGCCAGGTGCTACCTCACCACCCAACCACTCTCTTTTCCCTGAAAAGAATGTCTGAAATGAATGTCTGGGGGAAGAGAACCACGAATCAAAGAGTTAGCATGTAATGGCAAACAGAGTAAAGAGTCATTAGTCGGTCAATAACCAGAACGGTCCAAATGTAGACCAGATATGATAACAAAACACACTTATGCTAAAAACAAACCCCACCCCCACCCACCCATGCCCACTCTCTGCCTTAAGCCGCACACTGATCCAAAGCCTAAATAAAAAGGTCTACGATGACAGCATTCGCAAAACATTATGATAGTGGAAGGCTCAGTTGTAGTTTTTAGTCATATCTTTATTTTGTTACATGTTGGATATGATGAAATAAAAACAGGCACAGTGCTGTGACTGCAGTGTCCTGGGGGGCCCCTGGCAGGACCCACAGTATTGTGACTGCAGTGTCCTGGGGGCCCCTGGCAGGACCCACAGTGCTGTGACTGCAGTGTCCTGGGGGGCCCCTGGCAGGACCCACAGTGCTGTGACTGCAGTGTCCTGGGGGGCCCCTGGCAGGACCCACAGTGCTGTGACTGCAGTGTCCTGGGGGCCCCTGGCAGGACCCACAGTGCTGTGACTGCAGTGTCCTGGGGGCCCTGGCAGGACCCACAGTGCTGTGACTGCAGTGTCCTGGGGGGCCCCTGGCAGGACCCACAGTGCTGTGACTGCAGTGTGCTGGGGGCCCCTGGCAGGACCCACAGTGCTGTGACTGCAGTGTGCTGGGGGCCCCTGGCAGGACCCACAGGGCTGCGGCTACAGTGGCCCTGTTGACGTTAGCTGCTCTCATTTAAACGGCACCCCATGAAAGTCCAGAGCAGGGTCACACAAACACAGCCCAATCAGCTGCTTCTTCGCTTCTACCCCTCACTTTCCCTGCTCTAAATGAAGACAGACAACATGGGGCAGGTTACCCAAATTGTTCTAAACAAGCTTTTTTTGAAGGGGATCTTGCTTAACAAAAAATAAAAATCAATGGACAAAGAAGCCTGGTGAGTATATCTTAAAATGTTTGAACAGCAGTGAATCAAGACAACAACAAGTCTTTTTTTAATAGTGTGCATTTAAATGACCAATTGTCAGCAGTTGTCTTGTTTCTCTTAACAGTATATTCCTTAATATTTGTTTTATAATAAAGACTGTGTCCGTTAAACTCAAATGAAGTAGGAAGAGGTCTTGGCGGAACATGAGGACTTGCGTTTCCGCGTGACTTCTGTTTGTTTACAGCGTGGTCCATCAGCACTACACCTCCAGATTGTTTCTGGCGTAAAGCCTGGTCCACGCCCTGGCTGTAGAGCAGAACAACACATGTAACAAAGGAAAACACACTGCACAAACATCAAGTACACAAACCTTACTCCTGCTTGGATTCATCAATTCGGTCACATTACGTTTTCAATTAGATTTGTTTTACTTCATTACATTTTCTAAATGTTTGAATTTGCTATATTTATCAAGTCATAAATCAGAATAGTGTTGAAAAGTGAGACTGTGCGATGACATCATTTAGAAATAGGGGTGCTACGGAACGTGCAGAAAACAGAACCCTCACCAGTCTCTATGGCTTTGACTTCATTGGTTTTCCACTGCTCTGCGACGTCATTGGCTAGGGGATCATCAGGGTTGGGTGCGCTTAGTAACGCCTGGATTGATAGCAGCACTGTGCGGATCTGGAGGGCTGGAGACCACTTGTCTTCATTAGGTTTGAGAGGATGGAGGGAGGAAGAACAGCGAATGACCACTTGTGAGAAGAGTATTAAAATAGCTAATGGTTACAACAATGATGGCTGTGGGATCAGAGGTGTGAGCACAGACACTCTTGATCATTGAGCAAAATTAATTTGCTAAATCCATTTGTACACTCACACACCATAGCCCAGCTACTACAGAACCAATGCAGCTTTCCTACGCCAGCAACAAGGCCACAGCATTACTACATAGCATAGTGTAACAGATAAAAAAGATAGTAATACATTTTGGTGTTTTTATTTATTTATTTTACTATTATTAATTTCATCAACATCTGTCACATGTGTTTTAGTTTCTTTTTACTGTAAATAGGGAATTCTGTTAATATAATTCAATTTTTGGGGTTTTATTTTCATGTTTCCTCATTTTTACAAATCTGAGCTTTTATTTTGCTTTTCGTGCGTAGTTTCCCGTCTCTCCTCAGCCTGAGTTGTTCCTGACTGAGAGAGGTACGTTGTTGAGGTTCTGGGATCAGAAAGTTTTGTTTTTAAGTTTTAATGTGAATTAATGACAGAATATGAACGCAGTACTGTTTAGAGATGTGTTTATGGTGTTTTCTGTCGTGTAACATATTTTTAAGAGCTGTTTTGATCGAAAAGAGAAAAAGCATTTTGCCGCGATTTCTCCCTGTGTGTGTGCGTGCGCGAGCGATTGTGGGTGTGTGTGTGTGTGTGTGTGTGTGTGTGTGTGTGTGTGTGTGTGTGTGTGTGTGTGGTGCGCATGATGCTGATGTATTCTCCATGTACTAGCCTAAGTACTTTTGCTAAGTGGGTTTTATTATTTTGTGATAGGATTGTTTTGGAGAAGATCACCACTCACTCATCCATTTTGTTTCATGTCGCCATCATACAGGTATGTCTGTGATTGCTCAGCTTCCATTGTTGTTTTCAGATATGTTTAATTGTGATTGATTATGCAGAGAAATAGTGTTGCATGGTGAGTCTGAGTTGTTCCTGACTGAGAGAAGATTGTTTTGGAGAAGATCACCACTCACTCATCCATTTAGTTTCATGTCGCCATCATACAGAGGAATAAACCTGTGTGAGAAACCACCCCTGCGTCCCAGGTTATTGAGCACAGAACACAACGCAGGTGTAGTTGGAGCGTACAGAACGTTCCGGCTACAATAGCATAACATAAAAATGATACACCAATAAAAAGGTCCAACATGGAACAGAAGAGGACACCTACAATACACGTCTTGGCATGCATCAGGGTTGGGCGATTGTTTCTATTTTCATGTTGTCCAATCATGGTTATTCTATACGATATACGCTCAAATCACCAGGGGGCGCTGGGAGTAAGGTCAACTGCATGCAAGACAGTAAAAAATGTATATAGTTAACATTTAATCAAAATTAATTACATTAAAACATTTTATAGCAATGTATGTTCTATCAAACAACGGCTCCCATTTTAAAAGTTAGAATCCGTGAGATTGGTGCAACAATATCACAGCATCGTGTTTATTATTTTCTCATAACACGATCCAAATCGTTTCCATAACGTGAAATACTCTCATGGAGGGTTAGGGTTAGCTTGGTGAGCAGACATGGAGAACAGAGCTGTAGGGGGTCAGCTCCACGGAAAGAGACGGCGAACTGGTTTTAAAATGCACTGGCATGACCCGCTGGCGAACGGGGCTAAGCAGGTAGACATTCTGCTAGGATGTGTGAAAAAAATAACAATGGCTCAGTCTCCTGTTCATTATTACTTCACCAGTCATCGAACATCGAGTGGATGATATCTCAAAGCCAAAGCAACCCAGAGCAGTCCAGGTGGGTAAACCCATTATTTCCAAATGACTTTGACGAAAGCATGAACGAGCATGCGCAGGAGTGTTCTTTTCAAGCATCTTTCAATCCAACGCATGCCAACCTATGATGCCAACATTCAGCACAGCAGGACATTGAAGATAGACATTTTTGCAGTCAAGCGCGTCTTAAAAGCAACATTATGAAGGAGTCTATGTGCGCGTTGTTTATAAAGTAGTTAGTTAAAGTTATAATACGTAATTTCTGCCCATATGGGATCGCTCGATCAAAACAATAACAATTACCACTATTGCCAGTGAAAATCTATCTGAGGTGACTCATGTTCACGGACGAGTTAATGTTTTAAAGTTAAATTCACGTTACGCTTAGTCACGTTATGCCATTTAATTATAATGAACTTGCAGCAAAAAACATAACGTTAACTTCATAACTTTCGATTAGTTGAGTCGACTATTCAAACTGCTGTAGATAACGTGACTCTGATTAAACTGACTCAATTAGTGTACACTGGTGGAAACTACCTCTGACTTTTTTTTCTAAATTAAAAAAGGGTCTACAAAACTAGTAGACAAGTACTGTTCAGATTTAGACTGTGTATTCCAAGTTTGATGGCATTTCTGGGTCCTTCGTAAGTGATTTGAGAACCCTGGATACATTCTATTTGGGTAATTCAACCACTATAGAACCCTGGATACATTCTATTGGGGAATTCAGCCACTATAGAACCCTGGATACATTCTATTTGGGTAATTCAACCACTATAGAACCCTGGATACATTCTATTGGGGAATTCAGCCACTATAGAACCCTGGATACATTCTATTGAGGAATTCAGCCACTATAGAACCCTGGATACATTCTATTGGGGAATTCAGCCACTATAGAACCCTGGATACATTCTATTGGGGAATTCAGCCACTATAGAACCCTGGATACATTCTATTGGGGAATTCAGCCACTATAGAACCCTGGATACATTCTATTGAGGAATTCAGCCACTATAGAACCCTGGATACATTCTATTGGGGAATTCAGCCACTATAGAACCCTGTATACATTCTATTGAGGAATTCAGGCACTATAGAACCCTGGGTACATTCTATTGGGGAATTCAACCAGCGGTCGTCTCTGCAGGGAAACCAAACCATCCTTCATCTGGCGGTCATGTTTGGATGGAGTGTGCACCGAGAGAAGGGGCAGGTCCCAGGCCGCCTGGGTTAGTGTGTTGGTGACAGAGAGCTCGACAGTCAATCACTGTGTTGCGTGCAGCTCTACAATGAAATAAGCTTTTACCTTTTCTATTTTCAATGTATGGGAAAGACCGCGGATGGTGTCAGATAAAAAAAAAAAAATCATCCGCCGAAGAAAAGTGTGTGGGAACCATAGCATTAGCTTGGTGGCTGGCATGAGCCACGTGTTAAAAGTAGCTCATTGTAGTGAACTGGATCACTATTGAAATCCTCCACTGGATTCTTCTTTCTGAGTGTTTCCCGGACGGTAGAGGCTAAAGGTATATTTATCCATTAAAGGGATATTCCGCCATTTTTGGAAATAAGCTAATTTTCCACCTTCCCTCAAGCAAAACAATCGAGCTTTACCCTTTTCCCGTTCATCCAGCCGTTCTGTGAGTCTGGCGGTACAACTTTTAGCTGTAGCTTAGCATAGATCATTGAATCGGATTAGACCATTAGTATCTCACCTGCTAGCATCACGCTTAGAAGTGACTACGATTTCCGGAATTTTTCCCATTTAAAACTTGCCTCTTCTCAAGTTTGAAAGTGCAATAAGACCGACGGAAAATGAAACGTGGCGATTTTCTAGGCTGATTTTACCCGGAACTATACTCTCATTCTGGCGTAATAATCAAGGAAAGTTGCAAAGGTACCATGGGCGCAGTGATATGACGCAGCACCTCAATAGTCCCTGTAGGCTTCTTCCGGCAATACAACCAACGTGATTACCTGCTAACTGAAAGTTGCTGGGACTCATTGCTTTATGCCTACCGGGACTATACTTTGAGGCGCGTCATATCACTGCGCCCATGGTACCTTTGCAACTTTCCTTGATTATTACGCCAGAATGAGAGTATAGTTCCGGGTAAAATCAGCCTAGAAAATCGCCACGTTTCATTTTCCGTCGGTCTTATTGCACTTTCAAACTTGAGAAGAGACAAGTTTTAAATGGGAAAAATTCCGGAAATCGTAGTCACTTCTAAGCGTGATGCTAGCGGGCGAGATGCTAATGGTCTAATCTGATTCAATGATCTCTGCTAAGCTACAGCTAAAAGTTGTACCGCCAGACTCACAGAACGGCTGGATGAACGGGAAAATGGTAAAGCTCAATTGTTTTGCTCGAGGGAAGGTGGAAAATGAGCTTATTTCCAAAAATGGCGGAATATCCCTTTAACATGCGGCCAAAAGTGATGGAATGGATGCAAATATTACCCCGTGAATAAAACTACTTTCACTGGCTTAGGACATTGTTGGAAACCATTTGGATTATAGAGGTACACAACTCAAACAAATATATAACATAGGTCTCGTCATTTGTAGACATTTTAATGCGGATATGTTACTTATTGGGCCTTTAAAATTGCTTTCATATCTGCGTAGAAAATCTGTCGATCATCCCTTCACTGTCTTCAGGGCTTTTTCATTGTGACGTTACATGCAATAACTGCATCCATTTGCTCCAAAAATAGCAGCATAAGAATATTAATGGTACTAAAAGTCCTTTGGTCATGTTTAGTGAAATTATTTGTCATTGACAGTGGCATTTTTGTGTTTGAAACTGCCAGTGTTGGTCATTGGTCATATGGTATATTTATGTTCATTTTGGATCTTACATTACCACAACTCTTTTGGGTACTCTCGAAATGGCGGCGTATCGCCAACAAAAAATCCCATGATGCATTTGGATGTACAAGCCCTATACACTATCCCATCGCCAATTGGCAAAAGCCTAGCATGCATGTTGCCAATGTATGAGCCTTTAGTACCATGCATCACCTGGTGGTTGATAGCGAGGGAGCACTTACCTTTCAAAATGTCTAGACATATTCTTCCTAGCTTGTCTACGTTGGGGTGATAAATCTTGGTTATAAAGCGTACTTTAGGAGCTGCCATGGGGTATTCCTCAGGGAGAAAGAGTTCAAGTTTAAAGGTGCCCCCCTCAAACGGGGAGTCCTCTGGCCCCGTGATGACCACGTGGAAGTAGCGAGCGTTCCCCTCGTCAGGCTCGGCTTGGATGCCTGGGACAGGCTCTGCAATCAAGCGCTGAGTCTCCTGATAACACACACAGATACACACATCCTTACAAATGTGTTTGGCCAATATAATGTGCAAACCACAAATGACAATAATTGAATAGTAATGTTTGCGTTGAATGGTTGTACTATTCATTATTATTCCCAAAAACAAAACAAAAAAAAAACCACATAATTTTTCAGCTTCCAACAACTTGGCCTACAACCCTAGCAGGATTTAGCAGGGTAACCTTTACTTCAATCTTTACTCTGGTGCTCCTGTCTTTCTACTCGTCATTGCCGAAGAACATCAACCCCTGGAAAATACAGCTGTATAATACCAAGAAAGAAAAGCTGATATAGACAATTGATACTTTAAATGCTTTCCTTTCTCTCTGAATTAATCAATCTTATTATTTGTCATACATTTTAAGACACCGAAATGATCTAGCAATTCAATGGCTTTCCGCCAAGCTCACTGGAAAGACAAACACACTCGATAATGAGTGTCAATCTTAAGACCATTTTCTTCTTTGGTTCTTATATTCACTAATATTTAGGGCCCTATGTAGTAACGCCTGAAGGAGGAATAGGGTTTTGGGGTCTTGTCATTTCAGACACTGTATACAATGTCAATTCCCATCAGCCACTGCAGTGAGTCTTCCGCCAGCTCCTCTTCTAAAGCAAAGTGATGTACAGAATCACACCGCCTAGACTGTCAAGCCTCTTCTTCACTTCCTGCCAGATTTGCTTTAAATCACATAACACACTACAGCATTTCAGAAATGAAAAAGTTATAAAGAAAATCTGTTTAATTTGGTTAGTTTTAAAATCGAAAAAGCAATGCTCACTTGCCATATCGGCGTCCTATTCCACTTGTTACAATATGCTAGGTAGGATCAAATTAAAAAGGTATACCATATATAAAAAAGCCAGAAAGCAATCAATCTGTGCTAGTCAACCATATTGCTTTCCCAGTTTGCCCGAATGTAGATGGGTGCAGGATTCCTGAAATGTTTCAGATAACCCACAGACAAAACCATGCAGTGAAAACACAGACAAGAGGGGGGCTCCTAGTTCCAGTCACACACTCTGTGGGTTAGGAAGGGTCCAATCCCAGCATGCCTACCTTTTCCCACCAAATCTAATATAAAACCTGCATGGTCAACTAATCATACTACCACCTGTGTGTAGCCCCCTTTATGCCACTGCATAGCCTTCGCCTGGAATCAATAAATGCCACGTGTAAATAGAAGAGATTGCCAGAAGTCAGATATAAAAAAAAACATTCACATTCAAGTTGTTACTTTGCAATTTGATTTATTTAAGTTAATACTTTTCGTCTATGCGTTTTGTCTCGAATCGTTTATTTAATTGACAACGGCAGCCTTGTAATGTTTTCATCATTAGACACGAGGTGAGATGCTATTGAGCTTAATAGAACCTTGGTACGAAAAAACAATAACGAGAAAGTAATAGGTGCTTTCTGGATGACACCTTAAGTTAAATCGTATTCAAGTAAGTAATAAGTGACTTGCGTAGGGTGATATGATTGACCAACTAACATCGTTCCGCGACAGAATGTTAAAAACAAACATTTTGATGAGACGTCCAGACGAGACGTGAAACACTTTCCCAGTCATGTTGACGAGTGTGTCGTTATTATACACAACATACAGCCATGGTGGGTCGCTCTCTCCCGCTGCCCAACAAAGCAAAGGCCTTGCGGCAAAGTCTGCAACAACACAGCTGCGTCAAATGTTTTTTTTTTAATCCGACCAGCTATACACATACGTAACACTTTGAAGATACACTTGACTCAACAGGGACATATTCCATATTGTGCTGGTCGCTGAGTATCTGATTATTGTTATCACTGGGGGAGTAATATTACCCTGCTAGCTGACATTAGCGTATTAGCGCTTAGCCGTTGCCGTTTTATGCCAGCAAACTAGCTAGCTTACTAGGCTAACTATTTATTTGCCAGTAACACTAACCAATGTGCATAATTTTGTTTGGCCCTAATATTTTTTAAATATAATTCCGACCACAAACCACAATTCAGTAATCTGTAAAATGCATTCGTGTATTTTAACCCACCCTTTTCTGTTTCGCAAGGAAATTGGACGAAACGGAAGTAACTATAGCAAGCATATAGCTAGCGTTGTGGCTACGTGCAGACTAATGTGTTATTATTGATTCACAGTAAAGTAGCCTGCTTGGGCTTAATTGCACATTTTAAATGCCTGGGAATATCGATACTTAACAAATGTATATTAAATACCTTAACGATCCTGCGGGGCAGACCTGTCATCATCTTGTCTTTAATGCTTCTCAACGCTTGTTCTCAATGCTTCTTCTCGTTGGCATTGACCATAGGCATTGACAGCAGAACGTCTTCCGGTATCCTGCGTCATGACCATAGTTGGTTTGTCCACTGGATCGCCATCCAGGTTCTGCAGAGACTGCTGTGTGACTTACAAAACATGTGTACATATAGTTTTGTTATCTTGAAACAAAATCTTCATTTACAATTGTATAAGTTTACTTCGCTTTCATTATCGTGAATCTAATAGGTTAACAATTAAATAGGAGTCTCAGTAGCACTATATATACTTATTCATTGAATTGACGTTATACAATGCATACTAAAGAGACCCATTTGAGTTTATAACTATAACCGTTGTAATCATGCCCTCTTAATTAATAATATGCTGAATATTATAATAACTATTAGTTGAGTAGAATTAGTTTATTGTTAGTCGAAATTTGAATTTTTGTATTAGCGATGTTGCTCTGTGACAATTCAGTTTGGGGTCAATACTGCGCGGGGCTTGGTGGTGGTCGTTGGGGGGGGGGGGGGGGGGGGGGGGGGGGGGGGGGCAGTGTCTCAGCCATCAGATTGAAAGCTGTAGGATTCTGGGACTCCTCCTCCTGACACATCAGTATAGGCAGAGGCCATATCACATGGTTATTTAGGCTGAGTACCTCAGCAGTACACCAACCCAACTGGACCTTTATGAACAAAGGCTACAGGGGGTTCAACTATATATGGACATGCATTCTCTGCACCAAACCAACCGAACAGGTAGGTTTCAAACAATAAGTAAAAATGTCATCTGTAAGAATTGAAATTGATTATTCGTTCGAATGATATAGAACATGCTGTGTTGCTTACCTATTTACATTTTTTATATTTTCTATTGTTTAAAAAACAAAGATTTGGTGTGACTATTTTTTGTCAACCTTCTTTTATTGAGCACAAGATGGGGTAGGCCAATATACAATTTCTCACAACTAACCATTACCTGTATTATTCATCAGAGTGTGTTACTTATTGACTATAATATGGAATTAAATAACTATAATTATTACTCATTAAAAAAATGTGTACATTACAGGCAGCAGCTGGAAACTTTAGGTTGATATTCTAATCATCTTTAATGACCATCACAGCTTGTGTTCACTTCCTTGACAAGGGTTTCTACTCAACTAACATACATGTTGATATGTTTAAAACTATGAGAAGCTAACATATCATTGTCTTGGTGGCACTTTCCATTACACTTAATAAACACATCATGGTTTGTAGTATGCAGGAAAATATTGTGAGGATAAAATGATAGTTATGCTTATTGATATTAACAATGAAGATACATTCAAGCAAACACACACACACATACACACACACACACACACACACACACAACAGAAAGTAAGTAGATATTAGAAATAGCATTAAACCGCTCAATATATAGTAATAAAATATTATTTACCAATGTGAAAATGACTTTTCCACACACACACACGCACGCAAACACACACACACACACACACACACACACACACACACACACACACACACACACACACACACACACACACACAGACACACACACACACACACACCACCACCACCACCTCCACCACCACCGTCACTTGTACTCCGAAATGTTCCATTGTCCTCACACACACAGGAACAGATGAACCAGTGTCTAATCTAGTGCAGTGTTTCAGTGCACACAGAGAACAGGCTATATCAGCTGAATTAGGAGGGATGTTGCTTCCACCGCCTGCTAGCTTTAAGTTCTAGCAGCACTCAGGCACACTTTCTCAGAATCTAGCACAGTGTTTAACTAACCATTTGGCCTTTGACGTTTTTCATTCTATTAGTCTGAAGATGGCAGCATCTCTGAATGCACTATTCACGCAGGAAAAAGATTGAAGAATAAAACACGTAAAAAAAATCCACCCTTGGTATAGGATTTTTTTGCATCATATCTTTATTGTTTGTTTTGTTTTCGTTCATGCATATGTAATCATCTTCATATCAAACAATTGGCCCAGTAACCCAATGGCCTATGACTTAGTTCTCTTGGCTAATGACTTAGTTCTCTTGGCTAATGACTTAGTTCTCTTGGCTAATGACTTAGTTCTCTTGGCTAATGACTTAGTTCTCTTGGACGTTACAGGTGCTGTGCCCTTCCACCTGGCAGGTCTGCTACTAAGCATGATCATCTGCCTGGGATCGGTCCTGTCCTTCCACGTCCCCCCAGGGACCAGCGGTCTTCAGTCTGCATTCTCTGCCACTAGGAGCAATAGTGTGGTGGGTGGCAGCCAAAAAGCGGTGACCTTCAACAAGCTCTTGGTCAACACGGGAGGCGACTTCAACCCTGACACAGGGTACTTCCGCTGCAGAGTTCCCGGGGCCTACTACTTCTCCTACTCAGTGGGGAAGTTTCCAAAGAAGATGCTCTCCGTCATACTAGTTAAGAATGGGGAGGAGGTGCAGGCCATAGCGTATGATGACTATCGCAAGAAAGGACGAAAAGTGCAAAGCCAAAGCCTGATGATCACTCTGAAAGCCATGGATACAGTGTGGTTGCTTCTGCAACAGAGTGCTCAGTATGCAGTGTACAGCAATGTCGGTCCTTACATCACCTTCTCTGGCTACCTGGTCTACCCTGATGTGACTGCAGCTAGCCATTACAACAACCCCAATCAACTGTCCCAGCCATGGCCGTCCCATCCAGACTGTCCGCCTCAGGGAGGAGACCCGAGATACAGCTGGAACCAGGCGTCAGAGCTGCAGCCCAGGTCTGCCTTCTCAGTGGCCCGGACCTCCACCTCCCTGGGCCAGAGCTCCACCAGAGGGCAGCTGGAGACAGAGAAGAAACCCTTGAGCTTTGACGTGGAGTACGTGAACATTGGGCGCCACTTCAACAAGACGTCGGGGGTGTTCAGCTGCCACTACCCGGGGGCGTACTACTTTGCCTTCACGGTGGGGAAGCACCCCCGCAGGGCTGTGTCCGTCAAGCTGATGACGGGGCGCGGCGAGGTGCAGGCCATGGTGTTTGACGAGGACATGTCCAAACGCAGGGAGATGCAGAGTCAGAGCCTGCTGCTGTCCCTGCGTCAGGGGGACAGCGTGTGGCTGTACAGCCAGCAGGACGAGCGCTACGCCGTCTACAGTAACCAGGGGCGCTACACCACCTTCTCAGGGTTCCTGGTGTACCCCGACGCCCAGCCAGGGAGCCCAGACACACACACAGCCCACACTGAACAGGGAATATGAGTCTGAACTGTCTTTAGCATGTTGTACAAGGAAGGATTGTCTGCAATATTACATCGGAAAAAAAAAGATATGCCACACATACATACACTTATATTAAAAAAATGTAAGCTATCAGAAATCTTATGTTATTTGTGGACAATAAACAGAAATTAAATTTGCATGCTGTCAAATTAAACCACAAGATGGCGCTATAAGTCAAGTTTTTTTTATTCTCTTTCCCTAATGTATAGTTTTCTATGTTCAGGACAATCTGATTTAGGCTTGGAAAATAGTCATGTTATTTGTTTTTCTATTTTACATTTGTACAACTTTGGATAGTGAAAAAAGACAAACTAAACACATAGGCGTACACTATTTAAAGTTAGCAAAAGGCTCTGAGGCAATAACACAGATCTAACACCCTGTCCTCTTTTGAATTTATTTCATAAGCATAAAGATTTGCCTACATTATGAAGCCTTTTCTTTTGTATTTGCATTTTCTGTTTAACTTGAATAAAATATACTACCTATTGTCGGATGCATTATATCACACAAAAACATTATAAAAAAGGTTACACTTAAGTACAAATCTGAAAATGGTATGTAGACTATAGTTTACATATTGCAAATAGAGACTATGGAAATGATTTAAATCCAAAACCAAGTTATGCTCAGTCAATTTTGTGCAATGTACACACTTGGTTTAGTTCGGTTTATTGAAATAGAATAAGAAATGGAGAAGAAAAACGAATTTGGATGTTTACATTATTCTGTTTTAGAGTTGTGAATTAAAACAAAATAACTATCTCCGAAATCAATATGTTCAGTTCTCAATTTGTTATCGTTTGTTAGATAGAATTAAAATAAAGCCACTCATTTTGTTTGTAGTTTGGCATGCCGAAATAATGAATGACAATATTGCGGATGGCTCACATAAAACCGTTCAAAAAGGAACCGAACTTATACCAACAAGGTGCTATACGGTAGGGCAAAAAGACAACATGAGTGTAGATTACATTTTGAGAGGCAAACAAGAAGGCAACGTCTATTTCAAGAGATCGACACCAACCGCAACCACATAGAGTAGGTCTAGGCCTACTTACTGTTAGTCCGGGTCAAATGTTTGATACAACATACTGTAAGTAAGATTTAACGGCCAAAATGTGAGCGTTATTTGACAGAAATTATAAGATCTGATAGCTATAGTTAATGAAGTGCCCTGTGAGAATCTGTTGCGGCTTACTGCATGAGAGGTTTATGAATTCTGACCGCTCCTGGGTCGTGGCTGACCAATCAGGGCTCTCTTCTCTGAATGGTTTGGAAACCCAGCGATCACTCAGCGATCATAGAGCCCACCGATACGTTCACTAAACACTTCTCTCTATGGTGGAGAAACACACACACACACACACACACACACACACACACACACACACACACACACACACACACACTCTCTCTCTCTCTCTCTCTCTCTCTCTCTCTCTCTCTCTCTCTCTCTCTCTCTCTCTCTCTCTCTCTCTCTCTCTCTCTCTCTCTCTCTCTCTCTCTCTCTCTCTCTCTCTCTCTCTCTCTCTCTCTCTGTGTGTTACGTGAGAATAAAATAATAGTTTGTTAAAACAGAGGGAGGTACCGTCCACTGTAAGTTCGGACCCTCAAGTCTAGCAACATACAATGATGAAATATATAGGGCTGTATCATATGTCGATATTATCAACATATTGCTTCCTCGAGTCTCCTCTGCTGCGTCACTGTACATCCCAGATCTCACACAGTAGCGGAGTGAATTTGTGGTCGCTGGTTCGCCAGGACGTCAGCATTTCAGCGTGGTGGTGGTTGAGGGTGCGCAGCTCCGTGAGGCGGCCGAGCAGACGGGCGAAGTGCTGCGGCTCGTGTGGGTGGTGGAGGGCGCAGATCCTTCTCAGCACATCCAGCATGGGGTCCTGGAGGCGCTCCACGGCCTGCTGGTCCTTCACGTAGGGCCGCTCTGCAGACAGCGTGAGGCGGGGAGTGAGTTGGGCACATTGCTAGACTAAACGAGTGAATATAATAACATTGACCGTGGACCATGTGCCCTGGCTTATAAAAGGAGTTGACTAGCATAGCTAGCTAGTGTTTATTCGCAATGCTTGTTTTGTTCTGTAGGAAAAAAACAGATGTATTCATTGGTAAAACTTTGCAATTAGGGGAACAATAATTAACCATTTGTTAACATTAGTAAGTGCAGTGAACATTAACTAACAGTGAATACACAGCAAACTAACTAACTAACTGTCTTGTTATTTGTACAGCATATATGTTTATAATTAATGGTTAATTATTGTTTTTTTATATTTATTATTGTATTAGTGTGTCTAATTGATTATGAGTCTGTTCGATTAAGGTGCAGCAGTATAGACACATCTAGTCCAG
This sequence comes from Urophycis tenuis, assembly GCA_036785325.1. NCBI lineage: Eukaryota > Metazoa > Chordata > Actinopteri > Gadiformes > Phycidae > Urophycis > Urophycis tenuis. The sequence goes on from JAXIVH010000013.1 coordinate 816,656, forward strand.
TAAATATACACTGCCCATGCTGGTGGACAGAGATACATAAAACCATTCTAATGTTAACATGACAAGAACATGAGGTTCCTTGACTGTTGTGGTAGTCTGACCTGGTGTTAGGATGGTGATGGCGGTCAGAAGGGCCTGTTCTTCCTGCAACATCTGGAGCTGACCAATGCTCTTGTAGAAGGTGAACATTGGTGTGATGAACTCGTCTGATATCCCTGATAATCAGACACAGAAGACCATGTATTTCCCACACAGACCCCAATCCACATGTGGCACATTGCACGTATACACACACATGTGCACGCGCACACACACACACACACATACAAACACACACACACACACACACACACACACACACACACACAATTATAGAATACTAATAATACTAATGATAATAATTATAACAATACCAAAAGTAATAACAATATCAACAACAACAATAGTAATAATCATGTATAATACAGCACATAATGTTAATGTCAAATCTACATTGCTCTCCAAGGATCTTTTCTATTTTCAGGTCACAACGAGTAGAGAGGCAGCCGTCCTCTCAGACACATCAAGCGGTCCTCCAAACCATCAGAAATGCCAGCGAGGCTCTGGTGAAGGCTGTGGACAAAAGCCTCCTCCATATCTTGATAAACAACAATGGCATCTTGGACAGGTTGTCTCCCCACACTCTGGCTGTCTGGCCTTTTGCATGAATATCTCCGATGGGCCGCTTTCACAATGGGGGTGCACAGGGGACCCTCTGGCGTGCACCCTGCACACACAGCTGCCACCCCTCATCTCAGCCCAGAGTCCACCCTGCCTGTCACTGTCACGGGGGACAGCTTGACCACGGCCATTTAACAGAAACACATTGGGCCGTTGAAGCACCAAGCACCATGTTGTTAGTGTTTAGCTGCTAACTATCAACATAATAAAACAGTACTCTCTAATAGTTGCTGAGGCCAAATGGGACACATGGTTATTGTGTGTGTGTGTGTGTGTCTGTCTACGCGTGTTGTTTTTGTTATATCAACGGGCAAAGTGCATGCACACACACAAGCCCAAATGGAATGAAATAGGACCCAGTGAAGGTATGCATGTGTAACCTACACCTAGCAGGAGATCAACAGGTCAGCCCCTATCTTCCAACAGCACCACACCAAAAAAACTCACTTATCCATTATTCATATCAAACCTGGCTGGAATTAGCAGCTCTGCCCTGGACTGACTGAAACCAACTCATTACACCGCTGTTGGCTGGAGCTATTGGACGTTTGGAAACACACGACACCAAGAGTCACGTGTTTCGTGAGTCGTGAGTCGAGGGGAGGCATAGTTCAGTGGGCAGAGCGGTTCGTTTGATCCCCTCCTCCAACTGTCCACATGTCGAACCCCACAAATGTACTGATTGCAAGTAGCTTTGAACAAAAGCGTCTGCTAAAATGCCCTAACTCTAAGAGTCAGAAGAACTGTAAGACAATGTCCACTACTAAAAATGTCACAAGATTTGGTAGTATGATATGAAACAATACAAGACATTACATAGTGACAGAGCCATTGATGGAGGGCAGTCCGCGCTATCCTGTTTCCCCCAGGCTTACAGCATGAGTGGAGTCAGAGCTGTCTCTCTGTACAACACAACAGTTCAACTGTTCCCTAAAGGGTTGACCTACCGCTCTTGCGTATTCTTTCCTCCAGTAGTTCTGAGTGTCCGCTGGGCATCTTCCTGGTGAAGACCTGGGCCGAGCGGAGGAACATGGCCTCCACAGCCGAGCCTTTCAACAGCGCGATCTGGTCCTCGTGGTCCAGGCTCAGGAAGCCTGTCACACACAACCTGGCTGCTCCATTATCTCAGGCTGACAGCATCCGTGTGGGATGTAGTCTGACATCACCACATTTCACTCTTTTAGATCTATGATGCTGTAATGTGAAGGCTGTGCTCAAAGAAATGATGCTTGAGTACATTACCTGGAATGTTTTTTGTAAACTCTACTAGAACTTGGACATGACTTGTGGCCATTTCTGTCAAGAGAAGAAAGTTTTCCTCTGCGTTGAACTGTTCTTGTAGCTAAGAAGAGAAACTCTGATTTAATTTTCCTCTCCAGTCATGACGTGTTACAGGTCTCAGGTCACTCTATGATCATTACAACTAAAACAATCATTGAAATACATCAAATACATACTAACAGACATATACTTCATTTAGTTTTCAGTGTCACAATAGGCCTTTAACACAGAGGTGTAAGAGTTGGGGGGTAAATAGGTGTATCCCATTAACGGTGCTAGGGAAGATTTAAGAATTATTATTTGAGTGTCATTTGTTAGAAATGTTCATCTGTCAGCTCTCAGTGGTGGTGACGCGGTGTGACGTTGACTTCACATCCCTATTGAACCCCTTCACCCTTACAATGTACAACAAGGATATTGTCGGTAACATACCAATTTTTTGGCCATATCCTGTGGAATTCGATGTTTGTTGTACGAATCTACGAGAAAATTCAACAGAGTGTGCTGTTCTCTGGTGAGTTCAACTGTCTTCTGGGTGGAAAACAAACACATTAGCTTTAGAAAACATTTCTGAAGTACAAAGAAAAGTTAATTAATCTCAAGCTTTAGGCCTATATGCGTGGTTGGTAGTGTATATCTTCACATATATTGGTTTAATTCGTCTTTTGAGCAACTCCACCTAATCAACAGAATAAAATGGTGGCTTTCTCCATTTCTGCTAACCATGGATACGTTGAATCTCAACATTGCTACCAAAGATTGGAGCGTTATATGCTGCTGGTGAGGTTTAGGAACAAAAAAAATATGTGGTTATGGTTAGGGTCTGGTTAGGTTTAGGCACAAATGACCACTTGATTAGGGTTAGGGAAAGATTGTAATTGGGTTAAAATGATCACTAGAAAGGAAGGGTTAGGAAACCCGGATTGGCATTTTGCCAGGTAGTGTTACCTGGCAAAATGCCAATCCGGGTTTCCTGCAGACAAGTGCTCTAACTAACTATTTACCCCATCCTATGTCCTAACAGGGAAGCTGGCCTATACAGATGTCTTTTAACCTTTGTCACTTCCTGTCATCATTACTACAGCCGCTAGAGGGTGTCTGTCACTGAAACGTAACAATGGGTAATTTTTGAGTTCAGAAACACCTTCAGTCAACATATCCGTTGCTCGCAGAAACGTACAAAGCCATTTGTACAACGCCAGAAAACATCTCATTCTGGCAGGTAGAGCAAAATGGAGGTAGAGCAGCCTGGACGGCAGCCTGGGCTGCTCTACCTCCATTTGCCAGTCAACCACACAGCCTGTAGTCTATCAGCTCCCATTACGCTCCGTGGTGTCCCATCCCAGGCTGTGCTTGCCTTGGGCAGCCTGGTGGTGGAGGTGACCAGCTTGTTCTCCCGGGGGTCAGGCCCTGCGTTGGCCTGCTCTGGAGCACACTCTCCCCCGGGGGAGGCCTTGGGGTTCTTCCGCAGTCTCTTTGATTTACACTGGATCTCCGTCAACAGACCTGTAAACAGACATGAAGACTTTGTCTAGTGTTCTGAACCCTGCTGCTGCTACTGACACTCCTGTGGTGGGGAAAGATCATGACTTTCATCATTATGATTATACTTTGGCCTCGAGTCCGGCGGCCATGTGATGAAAAATGTACTCAATTCATACTCTGTAATGCTAAATAATGCTACAAATATCACATTATTCTGAAAGATTTGTAGTATTCATTTTTTAATGATTCATTATGCATAAGTTTACAAAATTTAGCTAAGTTATGATGTGCACTCTTGCTCATATCGGTTTTAGTGGAGTAGTTATTGTTTTGTACCGTGTTTGTACTTATTTAGACACTGTAGGCCTATGTATATCTCTACATATTCAAAAACGAATTAGGTAGAGGAACACAGTTAGTAGAAATGTTACGTCTGGGCGTCAACCTGTCAACCTGTCTTCCAATACTGACCAAGAGACCGATGGCAGCTTTGAGGAGACTTGAATTCAAGAGCTGTCAGAATGGTCTTTGAAAGATGTGTCATGCAGTCTGCAACCTTGCAGGTCTAAACAGGATTTCCTAGCACTATAAATGACCAATGCTCACGTAGGCTACTCTCTCGATCCAATCCACCCTGTTGCACAACAGGTTTCATAACATTATTGTTCTCCTGCTGTATTGTGACCCCTGACTGACAAAACATAAGGAGAACAACCCTAATAATCAAACCCATCCTCTTGTAGCAACAACACTGGTTTCATAGGACATCTGCCCTCCATATGGCTTTTCTGGCCATCGCTAGAGAAAAGCAGTGCTGTGGAATGAGACATCTTCCAGCCTGTGACGTGAAGTGGGACTGTGATGGAGCTCACAGCCGTGCTCTGCCCCTCGGTGGTACTCACACTCTGCCAGCATGCCCATCTCCTTGCACTTTCTCAGGCGACATTCCTGGCATTTCCTCCGCATGTACATGTCCATCTCGCAGTCTCCTCCGCTCTTACATTTGTAAACAGCATTCTTTGTTATGCTCCTTCGGAAGAAGCCTGCCCGTCAGGGGAACAAAGTTAGATATTATAATAACTCTATAATATGACAACATATATATGACTTTATGACTACATATTACATGTGTCATTTCAAATAACAAACTGCGACAGATTAAAAAAAGACCAACATTGAAATAGACCAGCTTCGTGTTCTGAAATGTGGGTCTTTTTGTAAGTGACTAATATCATTTGCTGAATATGGAACTCCCTCTGCATTTTCAGCTATAATGATAACTTGACAGGGCTGGGATCCTGCAGAGCATAACTGACATGATGAGAATACAGGTATTAAACATTCTGACCTAGAACATTTAACACAATGTTGCCGCGCTCGGGTTCCACTTGCATTGTTGCATTGAAAGCGGAGAGGGAAGCCAACCTGGCAGCTGTGTGTCTTGTACAAGACACCTTTATACTGACCTCTTCTGAGGCACAACACAACAACACAACACAACACAACAACACAGCGCAACACAACAGCGGCTGCATCGCTGCCTTGGCTGTGGACCTTTGAATTACACTTGGGTTCCATCCACCAGCATGCAGTGAATGCAAAAATAGCATCTAGTATAGTGACACTATATGTATATATCTATAAAAGTATTGTACAGTGAATGACGTATTGTGTTACAGTGGATTATCCATGGCCTTGTCTTAAAAGGTAGCTTATCATACCATGATAGTGGAATGTATTTCAATGTATTTTGAATGTGTTTGTTTACAGCCCAATGAACCTTCACTTGACAGTGTTTCCCCACACAAAGCATGCAAGATAACACTCCTGCCCTCCACCTCCACCCCCTGACCTCCACCTCCACCCCCTGCCCTCCACCTCCACCCCCTGACCTCCACCTCCACCCCCTGACCTCCACCTCCACCCCCTGCCCTCCATAACCAAGGCAAGGGTGCTACATCTACTTCTTCTTCTTCTTCTTCATGCATTTTAACCATCAGCCAGCCAGATTTCCATCTACACACCAACCCCACACTGGCTCACATTCATGGTAAAGTTGGATCTGGAACTGTTGTACATGTGTAAATTATAGATGTTCAAATGTGTTAAATCGCTGCAATAGTCCAAAACCCCCATTAATGTCAGTGCATCAATGCTCTATTCTGTATTCATGAAGAATGGGACTTCGTAGGCTCATTAGGTCCATTATTCATGACATATGTTGATAGATGTTTCATTATTTGTTCAGCAAGTGTGGCCAAAAATATTGGGAAACAATTTCCCAAGAAATACACTTTGGAAACCTTTGGAGTGTATGATTGTGTTCAATGCATTGGCATCATTACCACTGCCACAACGGGCCTTCCTGTTTCATTCCTCACCTTTGCACCCCTCACAGGTGAGGGCGTTGTAGTGGTACCCAGACGCCTTGTCCCCGCACACCACACACAGCTCCTGACCCTTGACCCTGCCCATGTGCGCTGGGTGCCGCGTCTTCTTGCACACCGTGGGCACGGCGGCCGACACCTCCTCCATGTCTGCGTCGTAGGTGACCTCCAGGGGGCCTTTCCTCAGCTCGTACAGGCCGGCCGGGGAGAACCACTCCTCCCCGCTGTAGTGGGGGTAGTAGTGGTGCTGGCCCGGGTAGTAGGCCGGAGGGGAGCCGGACGACTCCATGGGGGGGTACTGCATGGTGCCATAGCTGCTGAAGGGTAAGAGGTCTGAGTCCTGCAGCAGGGGACTGTTTCCCTGGTCGGCCAGGATATCTGATGGTGATGGGGTGAGAAGGTTTGTAAAAACCTCAAGGTTCCACAGAAGGTTCCACTGTCTGGAACTTCAAGAGTGTCTGCAGTAATGACATTTAGAACTGCAGATTGTTTTCTTACAATCTCACAATTACAATTGATAATTGAGTTCCGTGTACATACATTTGTTAAAAACCTCTATACAAACAGAATATTTTAGAAGAATTACTGAAGTTGAATATGTGCCAAAATGGCCCATATCAAGTTGAGAATGTATGAGTTTAATGAAGACTAATAAAGTCTTTAGGCAAAAATAAACTACACTACAACATGGACAGTGTAAGGAGGAGCAAAACCTAAAGTGTAGAAACCCATGAATGATTAACAACTTTCATAATGTATGGGCCCAGCTTGCCCACAACCATAAAGCTAAACATTGAGATCTATTTGGAGTATCGATACTCTCAAAACCCCTGGACACACCATGCAAATGTCTATCAAATATTGAGTATCATAATCATATATTTGGAGTATTCTGAATGCTGTTCTTGTTGACTTGTTTCCTTTCTAATAATTGGCAAACAACTTTTTGCAACTCCCCTCAACCAAATAATGTAAAGAAAATAAATCCAACTGTCAGGCGTGTCAGTAGTAGACAGTCAGTAGACAGCACAGTTACACAAATGGATATTGGCACAGAATGTCCAACTGACCTGCCGAGAACTTGGATCGAACCATAGCCATCTTAACGTTGTCCTGGCAACAGGAGTCCCTGTTCTCTGACTACAACAGTCCCGTGGTGGTCTGCTCCTGACCACTAATCAAACATATTCCCTGAGACTATTGTTCATGTTCACACCGGAACAGCGACGCAAGGACAGAGAGACTTACCACTTGCTTGAGGAGTGCCAAAGGGGAGCAAAGGTTGCCATGGCTACTTATTAACCGTCACACTGTTATTTTACAGCGTTGTGCATTAAGAGAGGACCTTTTGGTCTTTATTGGTCATTCTCAGTATTTTTTAGATATGGGAGTGAAATGTGTTCTCTCCATTTGACCCATCCCATGGTATATAGGAGCAGTGGGCTGCTGTGTTCATTTGACCCATCCCATGGTACATAGGAGCAGTGGGCTGCTGTGTTCATTTGACCCATCCTATGGTACATAGGAGCAGTGGGCTGCTGTGTTCATTTGACCCATCCTATGGTACATAGGAGCAGTGGGGCTGCTGTGTTCATTTGACCCATCCTATGGTACATAGGAGCAGTGGGCTGCTGTGTTCATTTGACCCATCCTATGGTACAGAGGAGCAGTGGGCTGCTGTGTTAATTTGACCCATCCTATGGTACATAGGAGCAGTGGGCTGCTGTGTTCATTTGACCCATCCTATGGTACATAGGAGCAGTGGGCTGCTGTGTTCATTTGACCCATCCTATGGTACATAGGAGCAGTGGGCTGCTGTGTTCATTTGACCCATCCTATGGTACATAGGAGCAGTGGGCTGCTGTGTTCATTTGACCCATCCTATGGTACATAGGAGCAGTGGGCTGCTGTGTTCATTTGACCCATCCTATGGTACATAGGAGCAGTGGGCTGCGGTGTTCAGTGCCCGGGGAGCAAGTTGAGGTTCAGTGTCTTGCTCAAGGACACTTTGACATGCGGACAGTTGGAAGAGAGGATCAAGGGGATCGAACTGACGGTTTGTGGACGACCTGCTCTATCCACCTGCTCTATCCACCTGCTCTATCCACTGAGCTACTGGCCCTACCAGGCAGCATGGGACATGTCTCCCCAGCCGTGTGCTGGCTGTGCTGTTGTGCTGCTACTGTGTGACTTCCATGACGCTGAAGGCCTCAAGGAAGTGTCATCGAGTAGAGAGGTCAATCACACACAACTCACCAAAGAACTGCGATGACTCGGAGAGTCCATATCCATCGCCGTGGGGGAGTTGTAATTGTCCCACAACGTTGATGTCTTGGCCCCCCCACGCATTCATCCAGCACAGTAATTGGGCTCGAATGCAGAATCAGTAGGTTTTAGCCTACGCCTACACAAGAGGTCCAACTCTGGCATAAGGATTGGGTTGCATGTTATATGTTGTTTCAGGAACCACATGTAAAGTTACAACACTATTACACAATGATGATACCACAGTTGTTTACTACATGGCCGGGTTTTAAGACCCTACCCACCAATGTGGATATTAAATAACCTAATATAACTGTATTCTCATAAATATGTAATGAGCATTACACACACAGCTTATTGTGTGATGAAATATGAAAAATGAATACAGTTGGACTCCCATGTTCCATTACAATGCTCTATTATTTCCCACAAGCTGGCAGTAACAAAGCCAAAGCGACAAGAGTTGTGAAGGTAAATCAAGCCATGAGAACACTCAACTGTCATATCTGAACCATTACCTTTTAATTAACTCTGATTTCCCCAGGGCTCTGTGACCCACAGGCGTTCCCAGGGCTGCACTCTATCAACCCACCCACAACAGTAGCAACATAGCCCTGGTTAGCTGCCCTTACCGTAAAGCTGTCAGTGGAGTTTGGTCAGTACACAATCTTGCTCCTGTTTCTGATATCCAGTCCGTGTGCTGAACGCACCATCGATATTCACTAATGTACAATTTATCAGCCTGCGTATGGTGCTCCAGTTAGCTGAGTGTGTGACCAGCGTGGGGTCAGGGAGTCAAAGAGAGAGAGAGGATTGTTGGTTGATGGGTGGTTATTAATTAAACTGTCCATTCCACATCATGAACAAACCCCACCCAGCCCACCCAGCCCAACGGTATCCTCTTTATCTGGCCAAGAGATGAGTCTGCTTGGGAATTCTCTTCCAATCCTGGAATCCCTCCCACACACGCTAGCATTACAAACCCCCATTTAGGATGATACGATGCACACACACACACACACACACACACACACACACACACACACACACACACACACACACACACACACACACACACACATACACACACACACATACACACACATACACACACACATACACACATACACACACACAAACCAAAAAAGCATCGAAGTACATCTACGTGCAACGTACACATCAATCCACAAAACTAATCATGAATGATCATTGATAATTGGTCCACAGTCGATTGTTCTGTGTTCTTTTATATATTGTCATGTGTAAAATATCTTCACTGATGGGCCTTTCATCTTAATACACAAGAGCATGTTAAACATGTCCATTACTACAGAAGTCAAGAGGCCTGTATACATTTAGGTAATCATTACCGTTCGCCCTTGAGTTGATCAAAGCTATTTTATCCTGGCCGTGTGTCTAGAGATGCTACGAATCAACGACCGGCTGCCTTGTTCTCTGGAGGCAGTCTGCACTTTTCTGTCACGTAAAAAACTATTTATTTCAAATCAAATGCAAATGTTTCAATTCTTAGAGGTTTACTTTCTTTAATGTAACCAACAGCAAGAGCTTAATGATTAATGGTTTGTTGCTCCATCTAGAGAGGCCCTTCTGAGTCAACAGTCCCTCTGAAATAAACAGAACCTTTGCCATTGGTCGCTTGCTGTTTGTGGACTATCTGCACTGTGTGTAAGAGGCTGCTGGGACTCACAGGACTCACAGGACTCACAGGACTCACTGCATGGTGCCTGCAAGGGAACAGGCCAACTCCAGCTTGTTGTTACCTCTTCAATGAAGGGCTTTTTTCTGTTATGGCCTCATTTTAGTTAGAGGCGATTATGATAGCTTTTTGTCTTTTAGTGAAGTAATATTGTTGCCGCATTATGGGATTCGATCTGTTATACAAATTCATTCTTGTTTTCATAAGTATACTTTTTGAACAATGTATTTTGATGTAATGTATTGGATCTTGTAAACTGACATGGTGATAACCTTGAACCAGAAAAGAATCAAGCAGAAGAAAGGTGCTTGCACATGCACACACATGCATAAACAAACACTCACATCCAAACCCCCCCCCCCCCCCACACACACACACACACACACACACACACACACACACACACACACACACACACACAAAGTAGTAATTATCATCCAATGTGAGAAAGTCTGGTGAATGAGAGGCAGATAAGAGTGAGGAAGTTTACATTAGAGTGATGAGAAACAGAGCTGTGTGTTATGTTTTCAGCCACTCAGGCTAATTTAGGACAGCCAGTATAAACAGGTCTGTTACAGTAAAGACTGCTTCATGGTGAGATAACTGGATCACAGGCTGAGCCATGTGTTAATCATGTTTGACTAGGAATTCATATCTCTTTTAGAGTTTGGATGTACTTTCTTGATGTTGGTTGAATAGTTTAATTAGACACATTTAATCAACAAAAAATGATATCAAGAGAAACAATTAAAAATGATGAATAAATCGTTGAAAATGAATATACTGTGTAACTGACCTATTGTCACTTCAACTGTTTATTGTCGTCTTGTAGTCTTTTGGCTGATTGATTATTGTATAAAAGTTCTGTTTTTTTTAAATATATATTCACATATTGTTGTTGTAGAACATGAAACATAAACATGAAATGGGTGGCAATAAAACAACCTCTTTTTGTATCAGGAATAATTTAAAAACGTCAAAGGGGTTCAGAGAGTTTATGTTTTGAAACCAATACATGTTGAATGGAAGTACAGAACAGCTACATGATATACTGGGAAATGTATAAGTAAAGTGCAAAAAACAAAATATTTGGATTCTAATTTACTGTAAAAAATGCACAGTACATTCTTAACCAGCAAATAGAATCAATAATGTTGATGAACCATAAGCTTTCCTCAGTAAATTATTATTTAAAGCTGTTGAAGCCCTCTGGGCACCTTTGTTTCCGTTAATCACGCCGATACAGTCACAAAAATGCAAAACGAACAAAAAATAAATCAAAAGGGTTGAACATGTTTCATGCTCTGATGAGCGTTCATCTCTTCTGTTTTCCTGTGTTGTTATTTCAGCACCATCAACAAGGCTGCTAGCAGTCATGTGCTACAAGAAATAGTTGCAATCTGTTCAAATAAAAATAAAATATGGTCCTAAAATTCCTCCACACAATAGGAGCTTGATCATAACAGCAAGGCTCTTGTCAGATGTTTGACAGGAATGGTCACAAATAAGGACTGAAATGACAAGGTCTGGTTAAATGATCATACCTATAACAAACGTTCACATACCAACTACAACTGTTTCCACATTGCATAGCTGACAAAAAGACATCACAATAATAATTCCCACCTGCACATTCAGTGCTCATGTTACACCTGGTAAGAACATATCATATGGAAACCAATTAATTTGAGACCAGTAAAGAATGTATGGGTGGAAACAAAGTGTTTAGAAATTCCCTCTCAAAGCCTTGTGGTATCGTTTAACTGCTTCATGAATTGTTCATAGTTTACATTTAGCACGCTAACCTTGTACATCAATACCAAATGGGATCTATGTTGCTTATTGTGCAAGTGACTTAATGATTCACATTTTTTTTTAGATTTGACATTTGTGTTTATTAGGCCTACTAATCCCCTCTTTCACTCAGATATTTGTACTTATAATTTAAAGTACACATTAATAGTTTTGTTTGTGTAGTGATCACCACCTCTCAAGGTGAAGTGTCAGGTTACAGGCAGGCAAGAAATAAACGAAAGGAAAGCTGGCAAATAAATAATGGCTGCTGTTGTTTTAACTTTAATCAGATGTTCCAGACAGTTCCAGGGGTTTGTATCCGACACCGCTAGCAGTTATGTGCAGGAGGAGCTGGGGCCTTGTGGGGCCTTCTACTGGTAGTGATCCTGGACATTTCCATTCCCATGACTCCCATCATCCCAGCCCTGCTTCTGTCCCTGAGAGCCCCCTGTCGTTCCGTAGCTCTTCTTCGACACAATGCCCGTTTCACTGTTGAGCTCCGACTCCTCGGCAAGCTCGTCCTCATCCAGGATGCCACGCTTGTCTTCGCTCGAGTTCTCCGGGTCGGCCCACTCTTGTTCCTCTCCGGAGGCAAAGATGGCATAGAAGATGACCCCGGTGTAATGCACCATGGACGCGATCACAAACACGTGCTGCCACTCCAGCCGAGTCTGCGCCACAAGATTCAAAGAAAACAACAAGGAGTCAAATAATTGTCAGAGAAATGAATGAAAGGTCGACAAAAACGAACCAATAAAATAATAAAGAAGAATTGATGGTGACGTGATCATTAGGGTTTTTCAACCTACATTCTGGGTACTAAAGAGTAACGTTGACCATGAGTCACTGCATTCTGGGTACTAAAGAGTAACGTTGACCATGAGTCACTGCATTCTGGGTACTAAAGAGTAACATTGACCATGAGTCACTGCATTCTGGGTACTAAAGAGTAACGCTGACCATGAGTAACTGCATTCTGGGTACTAAAGAGTAATGTTGACCATGAGTCACTGCATTCTGGGTACTAAAGAGTAATGCTGACCATGAGTCACTGCATTCTGGGTACTAAAGAGTAACGTTGACCATGAGTCACTGCATTCTGGGTACTAAAGAGTAACGCTGACTATGAGTCACTGCATTCTGGGTACTAAAGAGTAACATTGACCATGAGTCACTGCATTCTGGGTACTAAAGAGTAACGTTGACCATGAGTCACTGCATTCTGGGTACTAAAGAGTAACGCTGACCATGAGTAACTGCATTCTGGGTACTAAAGAGTAATGTTGACCATGAGTCACTGCATTCTGGGTACTAAAGAGTAATGCTGACCATGAGTCACTGCATTCTGGGTACTAAAGAGTAACGTTGACCATGAGTCACTGCATTCTGGGTACTAAAGAGTAACGCTGACCATGAGTCACTGCATTCTGGGTACTAAAGAGTAATGTTGACCATGAGTCACTGCACCTTGTTTTTAGTTAGAGCTCCCACAATCAGTGGACACACCATTCCCGACAGAGTCCCCACGCCGTTGGAGATTCCCATCAAAATGCTGGCATAGCGAGGGGCAATATCCAGATGGTTGACATTAAAACCTGAGAATCAGTCAGACACACACACACACACACACACACACACACACACACACACACACACACACACACACATACACATTGTGAATCACACACATAGCATGAACAACAGGGCAGTTACAGATCATCGACAGCTCTTGATTGGCATCTGTCAGTTATTCTACAGTGAATGTCAATCTGATTTAGAACCACATTTGCCACTTTTTGCATTATTTCTTCCTGCTTGCCCTGCCAAAACAGTCAGGAGGAAGGTCTAGCAATATGTTGCTCTTTGTTTGGGACTTTGTCAAGACCCAAAGGAGAGGTAGCAAAACACAAGGTTAGAAAAATCAATTGTACCACCTTGTTTCCTAAACCGTGATGGATGGCAATATCACAAGAAAAAACATACCTAGCCCTATGGAACATTGTTTACATTTACCCTGATATCAACCTTAACTGTCATAAGCATCATTAGGGATCAACAAAGCCTTGATGAAAATTCTAAAAATGTTCCCAAGAAAGGTCTCAGTTTGAATGTCATATCTGAAGAAGAACTGAGGTGATACCAGAAATGTGTCAGTTTGAATGTCATATCTGAAGAAGAACTGAGGTGATACCAGAAATGGCAAATCCACTGAATCCAACAGCCAGCACCAAGAAGGTGATGGCCACTCCGCGGGTGTGAGAGAAGCCAACAACCAAAAGCAGGGTGGCCTCCATACCGAAGCCTGTGATAAAGACACAGCACATTACATGTGATAGGGTTAGACACAGCACATTACATGTGATAGGGTAAGACACAGCACATTACATGGGATAGGGTAAGACACAGCACATTACATGTGATAGGGTAAGACACAGCACATTACATGTGATAGGGTAAGACACAGCACATTACATGGGATAGGGTAAGACACAGCACATTACATGGGATAGGGTAAGACACAGCACATTACATGGGATAGGGTAAGACACAGCACATTACATGTGATAGGGTAAGACACAGCACATTACATGGGATAGGGTAAGACACAGCACATTACATGTGATAGGGTAAGACACAGCATATTACATGTGATAGGGTAAGACACAGCACATTACATGGGATAGGGTAAGACACAGCACATTACATGTGATAGGGATAGACACAGCACATTAAACAATGTCAATGGTTAGTTACCGTGTTAGAGAAATATTAAGATATTTTAAAGCTTTAAAGTAGCCTTAAGATAACTACATTAAAAGCTTTAAAGTAGAGTAGAGTGAGCATAATGGCCAGACTTTGGAGGGTATAGTGAGTTTTTTGCAGTTTGCTGATAGCCAGCCATCTATTGAATTCAACTCTTAGAATCTGGTGCATTCATGTTGGTGTGAGACTGGCTGGGTGGGCCAAGGCCAATTACACAAACAGAAAAGCCTTTCTGAGTTGATATAGAGTACGTAGGCTGGGCATTCACTCTTATTTTCAGAAATCTTACTCACATAACTAAGTCAAGGTCAGCAGAATAATGTCAAACATTTATATTGCTTTCCATGAACTCTGAGGTACCTCCGCAGTTCATGATCTTCCGGACATTTGTAGTGGACAGGATTTTGTTGCTGCGTAGGAAGTCTGCAAGTTGTCCTCCAATAGGGACCACAATGGTCATGACCATGTGGGGCACCGCGGAGAGGATCCCTACCTGAGGACATACCCAACAGTAGGAATGAACCCTGAGCACAGCGGGACAGCTTCAGGCTGAATAACACAAAATGTACTTCAGATAATAATCACATGCTTCTGTGGGTTGTGCTCTTGATCAAATCCACAAAGGGTTGAATCTAGACACAAGGAAGAACCTTCCTCTTCCAAAGATAACGGCAACTTTAGCTCATCAGCTCTGAACATTCTGACTAGTAGGAGGTGTAGGCCTACCTTGCTGATGGGGAAGCCAAAAACTTCCTCAAAGTAGGCAGGCTGACTGATGAGGAGCAGGTAGAACGTCCAGCTGCGGCAGAAGTTGGCCACAATGATGGCGTAGACGGGCATGGAGGTGAAGAACCTGCGCCATGGAGTCTTGAATTTCTGTGGAGGCAGAAGGACGAGCGTCCGTTTGGATGAACCCGTACAGATGTTGGTGGACTTGTATAGTGTGTGTTTGTAGACTTGTATAGTGTGTGTTGGTGGACTTGTGTGTTTGTAGACTTGTATGGTGTGTGTTGGTGGACTTGTGTGTTGGTAGACTTGTGTGTTTGTAGACTTGTATAGTGTGTGTTGGTAGACTTGTGTTTTGGTAGACTTGTGTGTTGGTAGACTTGTGTGTTGGTAGACTTGTGTGTTGGTAGACTTGTGTGTTGGTAGACTTGTATGGTGTGTGTTGGTAGACTTGTGTGTTGGTAGACTTGTATGGTGTGTGTTGGTAGACTTGTGTGGTGTGTGTTGGTAGACTTGTGTGGTGTGTGTTGGTAGACTTGTGTGTTGGTAGACTTGTATGGTGTGTGTTGGTAGACTTGTGTGGTGTGTGTTGGTAGACTTGTATGGTTTGTGTTGGTAGACTTGTGTGTTGGTAGACTTGTGTGTTGGTAGACTTGTGTGTCGGTAGACTTGTGTGTTGGTAGACTTGTATAGTGTGTGTTGGTAGACTTGTGTGTTGGTAGACTTGTGTATTGGTAGACTTGTATGGTGTGTGTTGGTAGAATTGTCTGGTGTGTGTTGGTAGACTTGTGTGGTGTGTGTTGGTAGACTTGTGTAGTGTGTGTTGGTAGACTTGTGTGTTGGTAGAATTGTGTGTTGGTAGACTTGTGTGGTGTGTGTTGGTAGACTTGTGTGTTGGTAGACTTGTATAGTGTGTGTTGGTAGACTTGTATGGTGTACGTTGGTAGACTTGTATAGTGTGTGTTGGTAGACTTGTGTTTTGGTAGACTTGTGTGTTGGTAGACTTCTGTGTTGGTAGACTTCTGTGTTGGTAGACTTGTATGGTGTGTGTTGGTGTGTATTTACATGTGTGTATCTGTATGTATGTAACTATCTAAAGGATTGGAACATGATCAAGTTTGTGCCAGACATACCTCTGTGACACTTAACTGGTTGACCCTTTCTCCAATGGCGTTCTCTATGTAAATCCTCTCCTCATCGCTGATAGTCGGGTGGTCTGCAGGGCTACCATAAGCTAGCAGGAGCCAGAAGGCATACCATATGATGCCAAAAACACCTTTGGGAAAAATACAAAGCAATTCAGTTGCCATTTGTTGGAAATTGCCTGTTCTTTAATTTTGTTGTGAACTCTGTCTTAGTTTGATTGAAGATTGAAAGCGATGATGATCACTTTAAATGAGCCAGGACCTTGTTGAGGCCTCTAGAATGTCATTAATAAAGCAAAATGAAAGAGGCATTACTAACCAAGCCCAGACAGGGAAAGGTTCATTTACATCAATTAATCACCAGATTAGATCAATAGCTCAGCTATATTGAATCAGGATCCCTAGGGTGCCATCCATGCTTTAACTGTGTGGTTTGATTAAGCTCCCAACACATTTCAGTTAGCAGTTTACCGTAGACATTTCACATTTCAAGTTAGTTTCAAAGCTGTGCACAATGTCTCAGATACCACTACACACACTACTAATTCAGACACAGATGCTATCAGATACCCATTTAACATTTCTTCTAGAATGTGATTCTGTAATTCAAGCGTCTCACCGTAGATATAGAAGACAGAGGGCCATCCCACGTACTGCACCAGTATCCCTGCTAGCGGCATGGCAATCACTGCCCCTGCATAGGACCCTGCAGTACACAGAATGCACATGTTGCCAGGAGCAGCTGCAGCACTTGTACATCATACTGAGGCACTGAGAGATCATTCTAGAATATTCTATTTTTGGTGATCTGAACTATATCAAACTAATACCTGGACATAGTATACAATACAATGTGTACACTATCAATAACCCATTGTTGAATCAAGGTCAACGTCCATATGGAACATCATTTACAAGAGGATGGACATTTGCAGGCCAGGTGGTAACATGTGCTGTCAGCAGCAGACAGGCTGTTTGATGTATTCTCTATTGCACAACAGGTTTACAGACACTTGCTGGGGAAAGGCCAGGCAGGATGAGGGCGCTCTGGGACAGTGAGACATGTTGCGATACATTTAGGTGAATAGAGGGGACCTCCCTCTGATTGGACGGCTCCATGCTGTTCATTCAGGGGCAATGTCAAGGGGGTTTTGATGTGTCCGTTGTCATGGCATCAGTTTAATGTGTCAGATGGATATTTCATTTTTGTGGGGGAAGGGGAACTGAGGGAGACTGCATCTGGAAAACCAAATGAGAACGACCAATCAAGCAAACCGTTTGTTTTTTATAGAAACCCATTCATACAGAAGACGTAGTGTCCCGGGCATTGTCATTGTATTATGTTAGAAATGTGTTGGAGCTGGCAGCTGAAAGAAGAGACGGCAGTGCGTTCACAGTGATGGAGTTAACTGTGATCTGGTTCGGTAGGACACTCTTCTCAGCGCACCACACTGCCCCACTCACCACAAAACGACGTGGTTGCCAGTCGACTGCGCTCCAAAGGTGGCGCCCATTTGGCCCACATGCCGTGGCAGGCTGGGTAAGTGACACCCTGTCAGGGACACGACACCAACATGTTAGATCACCACAGATCACCTGGGCTCTTCACCTGAGCCTCCTTATGGCCCTACCAGCACATCACCTTGTTCACCGGCTGGTTCACAGGCCTCATCAGCCCCCTGCACACAGTCTGGACTGTGGCCTTTTACATGTACATTTCCCCCTGTTGTTTATCTGTTTATGTGCACTGATTATATCCCTGTACTGTTCTTTTTGGCCCATACTCCATACTTCCATAGCACCTTACCACCAAGTTTAACAGGGTCTGTCCTTACCATCATGTTTCACAGGGTCTATCTATCTATCTATCTATCTGTCTGTCTGTCTGTCTGTCTGTCTGTCTGTATGTCTGTCTATCTATCTCATCATCTTCAAATCCACAAAAAGGGGCAACTTACATATTTACACATCAAGATACATACAAAAAACCTTGAAGGACTTGATCAGATGGTGGTCATTATTACCTCTACCAATCCCTGGAGGATGCGGACGAACAGCACACACCCGTAGTGCACCCGGGCTGCAGAGGGGATGAACATGTTCAGGATGGACGTCAGGAAGATGGCTGCTCCAAACACCCTGTTGGCACGTTGGAACATGACTGCTGTTAGTTCTTCTCTTCAAGAGTGTAGGTTTGCATCATACATACGGTATCTAAGCAAATATCATGAAATATCAACTATAAGTATAAAATAAATATAAAATCATTTGACTCTATAGCCTTAAATATAGATTCACTCCACAATTTGGATCTAGATCTATGTATCGGTTTGTTGCCTTTATGATTCAGGCCACAAATATACAACAACAGATAAACAAATAAAGTGTGTTGAGGAGTGAGAGTCAGATAACTGCCCCTTGTGAGTGGTATTACTAAAGCAGCCCTTTCATCTCAATATTTCTGCAACATCACCGTTGCACCTCCTCATGCACCTCCTCTTCCTTCTCCCCCCCCCTCCTTCTTTTTTTCCAAAACAGCCTGTAAGTGACACTTGTAATATTCCAGTGGCTGGTGTTTCAGGGCAGGAATCAGACGCGAGATCTTTCATTATTAACTCTGTCAGTGGCGTGTCCTCTTTTCCTGTGAAGCTTTTATTACACGGCCCGCTATCAGCAGCATCATCCCCGCTCGCCGGGAATCACGCAGCTTTAACCCTTAATCACACGCACAGCTTTTAGAAAGTTGCTCCTGAACCACAGCCACTGGCTGGTGTTTCAGTCCCATCATGGACGTAGAAGAAGAGTCGCCCGTGTCGGCCATCTTTTGACACCAAGCAGGTTGGCTGTTCCACCCAACATTTCTGCATCACATCAACCACCTGGACATCTCCACCATGGTTATTGCTTGCTCCCTGATGTGTGAAACAGCAGGGGTTGTGTTTCACCTGTTGGCAGCTAGCTTGTTGGAGATGAAACCTCCAGGGATTTGAGTGACGATGTAACCCCAGAAGAAGGAGCCATGGATGAGTCCCACCGTCTCTGGGTCCCAGTTGAACTGAGCTTTCTAGAGAGGTGCGACAAAATACTGATCTTCTTAGTGATTTGACCTGTGTGTGTGTGTGTGTGTGTGTGTGTGTGTGTGTGTGTGTGTGTGTGTGTGTGTGTGTTTGTGTATGTATGTACTGTATGTGCTTACTATAATTGACTAGTTATTGACTATCTTTCATCTTTTGTCAACCACTTTAAATCTGGTTGTGTTGTAAATACATGAATGAGTGTAGGCTCTGTAGGCCTGGAGCTCCATCTCACCTGCAGCACTGCAGTCCCGTTGATGTAGACCGTGTTGTTGTTCACCATCTCCACGATGGCCACTCCCAGGTTACAGCGGATGCCAAAGGAGATGCAGAAGCCCAGGCCACTGAGGATGCCCACGATGTACCTCTTGGGGATCCCCCAGCAGCTGCAGTCCAGCAGGGGGGCGCGGCGGGGGGGCGTGGCCACCGGGCGCCCGTCCTCCGTCAGCTCCAGGTGGTCCTCCTCTTCCACGTTGGAGCCGTCCATTTTCCTCAGGAGGAAACACCAGAAGAACGTCAACGCACGACTCACATGGCCAGGGAAATCATGCCGATGTGATGTAGTGTCAGAGCGTTCATAGGGGTGAACACAGGTGCAAGCCTGTATTATTTTGTTAATTATGGGCATCAGCATGCCTACAGACTCATAATTATCTTAATGAGCTATGTATCCTTAGAACTTAATTACTATAACTTTTCATGACATGCTACGTTTCTTTGGTTTAAATGTTATGTTTTATACCGCCTGGGAGCAAGATCGGGGATGAAAGTGTTTAGACTTAGATTAGATTAGATTAGATTCAACTTCAGTTTAGTTGACCTTCCTGTCCTAAAGCAGAGGCCATGATGCAGGGTTACTTTACCCTCCATAGCTGTCCTCCAGATACAGTATGTATAGTACAGATATCCCTGACATGAGTCAGTAATACAAACACATGGCTCTGACTTGTTTAAGTCTAAGTCTACTTCATCTCATCTTTTAGGCGGTCAGACATAGACTGGCTTTATCCAAACCTCTTTGATCAATGAGGGACAACATCAGACTCTTCATCAGTTTATCTCACAAAATGAATAAGAAATAAGAAAGTAAACACTATATTTAATATTTAATATTATATTTAATATTCCTCCCCAGCCCTGAGAAGGGCCGTTGTGTAGGTTAGTTTTAATCTAAACAATAGCTATTTTGTAAGCAAAGGTACACAATGTGGTATATACATCATATGAGCAAAATAAGTCATTTTCAAAATATCATGCACACAGCTATCTTTGTTGTAGCACTGTCATAGATTGAGGCAACAATACTAATAACTATAAATAATTAATTGCACAACGAATAAAGCAATTTTGATATTCTAGTAAACCTGAAATGTTTGATTTAAATTATTATTGGTTTGATCTGAAGGTTCTACACGTATAACATCCTTGGAGTATCTGTCATATCTGTAATAATCAAAGTGAAAATGCTCCCTTGTATCCTGCAATATTTCACAGGAAATTAACAACTTAGTGCTTTGTGTGATAATTAATGTCTATATTACCCATGGTAGTTCTGTGGCCGCTCCCATACTTGTTAAATATGTATCAGATATGAAATATGTACTAGCATCTTAAAATATGAAAAAAATGTGATTACATGGCTGGCATTGTCTGGCAAGCTCAAGAATCAAATATGTATTTATCTTCAGGATCTTTGCTGCAAAAAAAAGAACAGGTTGCTGTTTGCATGGCTCTTCATAGTTTATCTGACAGCTTCATCTGTTTTAGCTTGGCATCCTTTGCTAAATAATTTCTAAGCATTTGCTTTATTATTATAACAATATGAAAAGCAAAGTATCATCCATAGGCAACTACTTTAATTTAACTACTACTTTTCACTGTACATGAATAGGAATTTGTATTCCATCCATGTTGTTTGGCCCATGATGAATGAATGAATGAATGAATGAATGAATGAATGTAATGAATGAGTTTCCCAGTCATCCTGATGTACATGCCAGGGCAGCGTGTGGAGCCCCTCCTCACCTTTGCAGGTTCCCCAGAGAGTCGCCCACAGTGGTCTTCACCTCCTCCTTCCCTGGCTTCAGCACCCTCTCCTTCAGCGCTGTTAACCCCCCAAAAGACATCTTCTCTGGTCGGCCCTTTTTTATTTACACAATAAAGTCTCTCTCTCCGCCTCTTTCTCTCTCTTTCTCAACTGGACTGGTGCTCTTGGAGAGGGGAAGAAAATCTTCCTCTAGACGATGTTCATCCTCCTCATCCTCATCTGTGGGCTGTTGATGCTGGAGCGTGGCTCCGCCTTCCTGTGCTGCACAGGGTCCCCTTGGATGTGAGACGGCTCCCGTCCACACAGCCAGGAGCGCTGCTGAGAAACACAGGTAGTGAGGATGGTGTGGGAGGCACTCTCCTATCTGTCTCTGTACTCCTCAATGTCCAGGGTCAGAAGCTCTCTCACACTCTCAGTAGAACCACATTCAAAGGGTTTGATTCAATTAAAAAGGAAAAAAGATGCAAAGATGGAAAAATGTAAAAAAAATAAAAAAAAGAGAAAAGAAAGTGTTAAGTAGTATTCATAGTGAGCTCTTGTGTGAATGGAAGTGTGATCTGTTCTCGTCGCTCCTCTCATGGCTTCCAAGTAGATGAAGTACCTGGCCCCCGCTACCGCCCCCCCCCCCCCCCCCCCCCCCCCCCCCCCGCATCACCGATGATCGGCTCACCAGCACCACCCCCTTCCTGGCTGGGTAGGTTCATCTGATACTAGCCCAGAGGATGAGCCATTAAATATGGATGAGGCTGACGGGCGGCATTCAGTAGAGAGAGACTGGAGTATAATGAACTGATCGGGTGTAAAGTGTGAGGTGAAACGCAACACGTGGCCATCAAGTTCCAAGTACTCCTGTACCTACAGCACTTTCTGCCCATTTTTCCATGTCGTTAGAAGTTAAGACTGGCCCATCCCATAATATAATAATAATATATGTATAATATGATATATGTAATACATGTATAATGTATAACATATAATATGTAATATATGTATAATAATAATAATATATGTAATAATCATATACATGTATATTTCCATCGCAATAGGAGGGATGATGCATTTCAATAGCTGAAATGTGTCAAAGGGCAGCCATGTTATCAATGTGGGTTCCACTGTAGGGGTTAGCTTCCATAGCTGATTACATTGGTTAAACCCTCCAGGCCCCTTCACTGCCCCATTAAATATGCAGTGTTGTTTAAAGAAATTCAGATAATTGAGATTTTAAAAATGTAAGGATTGATTGTATGTGTGATCGTGGAGCTCATTGAATCAGGCAGTTGGCTATTGACACAATGAGTGTTTGGCTCAGGGAGGAGCCAGGGTTTCCCAACCAACACTCTTCCTGCTTCCCAATGGAATCTCCGTCAATAAAGAAGCCTTTGCCAGTAGATTAATATAAATATTGTTGACTACTGACATATTTTGGTCAAAATCAAAAACTGACTCTGGTTCTTATAGGCCTATTTGTGCAATTAGTAAAACACAGACAGAGAGTAGGCCTATCGCCTAGTTTTGGTGAAAGCAAACAATATGCAATAGGTCAACAGTGAATGGTGGTAAACTGCTGTGTGCCTTGAGAAGGGGGGCCAATCAAAAGGTACTGGAACAGGGTTCCATCTACTGTTCCAACAGGGGTAGTGACACTGGGTCCAACCGCTGCTTTCGTTACATACCTCGTTATATAGGCCTAGTGAAAAACACCATCACGTTCAACCCGACGATTTATTACCTATTAGTATGATGGCATATTTCAATGTCTAGGCTAAACTATCCTAAAACATACAGTAGTCCTATAACTACAGTTAGGCCTGTACAGCTGTGTATAAATAACCCTTGTGGCCATTGGCCAGCATATCCTACCTGTTTCTTTGCTACACTTTGATTTTGGTGATTAACCTAGCAATTGAAATGCTTGAAACTTGTTTTGGTGACTTTCTTACTGTATTAACAGCAATGAAATGTTTCACCTTCTTCTGACAAAAGTAGGCTATTCTGGTAAGTTGCTTTGGATAAAAGCGTCTGCTAAATGCCCTAAATGTAAATGTACAATTTGAATACATACCATATATTTTAATTGCATATGCACAAAATATTTGAAATACAATTATCAAAAAATCACAAAAAGATGATGTCTTCATAGTTTAAAAAAAAAAAAAATCCTCAGACCAAATTACAACCAAATAAAACAATTTAGCACATTGCAAAAATCAAAGTTAAGTGTCCCTACTCTATATCGAACTTACTTCATGCTTTATGCTTATCCTATTAGTGCTGTCAGAAATAAATAAACACCAAGCTGAACATTTGTTGCATCTCCTTATAAAAACATGTAGGCCTACCACACCAAAGAGTGTAAACACGTATTTACTACAGATTACTCTACTACAGATGAAGCAGAGCGAGACGTCACATTAGAATCACGGTGGGAGGAGCAGAGGTGATTCCTAACGCCGGTGGGAGGAGCTCGATTCATCCACAGCTATGTCTCTTTTCCGCGTTTTCCTGGATTTCATCACTGCAATGTCATCAAAGCAACATATGTGGTCTGCGTTGGCTTCCCGCTTTGCTTTTTGAACTTGCAAAAAAACAAGTGACTCCCCCATTTAGCACAACACCTTCGTTCTAATCCAATGTATTAAGCGTCCCCATCCCAGTGGCCGCCGTGCATCACCCATGCAGAGCAGCCCCGGGCCGCAGCGCCCCCCCGGCGGCAGCAGCCATGGCGGCGACCAGCTCTGCGGCTGGCGGCGGTGACACAGCGACGGGCGAACGAGCAGGTAACTCTCGATTTGATTCAGTTAAGTAGCACCACTATCACTATTGCTGCAGTGTGCACCCGCATGTTTTTTTGACAGTTATATTATTGTATTCGCTCTTTAAAGAGGTAGCAATGTTTCGTCGGGATTTCTTGGCGATGGACCAGAACTTTGTCGTTCTCGAAAACTAGGTCAGTAGATCAGTAGAGCAAAGCCATAAGTGTTGCTTTCGGTGCAGTTATCTGAACCACAAAACCTGTCTCGAACCGCAGAAGTGCTAATAGCCACTAGATTATAGCTTTATTATGTTGGTCTTGACAATGGTGTGATATTACATGAGGACGGACGAATCTACGGTAATATTTCACAAGTTCCGCTAGTTAGCTTAGCATATGTAGCGTTACGCTCGATAGTCTTCAGTGCTTAAGCGTTACTAGCTTCAGGCCTGTTTATCATGTACCACATTTTATCCTTAAACCTAATTTACATAATTTAAAGTCATAGTTTGTGAAAATGATATCTTGGTTTGACTTTCGACTGAGAGCTGGACTGGTGATTCTGATATGACAAGTAATCAACGACCTTGATATCCCTTGATATGTAGACATCGATCCGAATATCAATGCAGTGTACTTGATTATCCAAATAGTTGTTTTCAAATGTGACTCAAGATGAAAGCTGCATGTCCAAACTAAATGAGTTAGAGAGAATTGTCACATTTGCTTACTGACAACCCGTTCTTACAATTCTCTAGAGCTCATAGTATTTACCAGTATTTATTTACTTGTTATAAAATAGGCCTAACGGATTGATGACTGGTATCGAGGCGAAACAATAACTGGTGCCGATACAAACTCACACTCGGTAAATTAATAGGTTAGTTTCTTTTATTGTATCTTGGTAAAAACAGCGGCGTTTTCATCTTCTACATGTTAGTGTTCTCACTTCCTATTCGCTGATTGTTTTATATTACAAGTGTGCCTGTTATATACAATGTAGGTCAAGTTGGACAGTGGCGTTGTTATAGTGGTTTGGCAGGTCTTTCCCTCTTGCAGCATGCAAAACGCTGGTTGACGGCATACAGTCTCTGTCTCATAAAATGTATAATTTTGAGCAGGTATATTGATTTGGTGCAAGTTGCCCAAGATGCAATGTCACAACAGTGTTTGTTCACTATATTTTAACTGTGGAAATGATAAGTGTCAAAAGGGTAAACATTTATGATTTAATTGTGGTCCAGGTGATTCAGTGTGTTGAGCATTGAAAGTGTTAATGGACTACATGTAAATGTATCTATTATTTAGATATAAAGAGGTTCATTTAGTCTGGGTAGAGATTGTTGTCTTTATTAAATTGTATAAGTGTTAATGGTGTTTGTACAAAAAAATCATTATGCTGGAACACAGTCCATTTGAAAGTTCCATCCTTTTGTAATGACATTCTGTCATTACCTTCTATGCCATTTTAATCTGTGTTTTATTTAACCTGATTTAATGGTTAACATGCACACACACCATGAAAATATGAACTTGTTAGAAACCTGAAAATTAGGCTGAAATTAAACTTTGTCATTTAAGAACTGGTTTATGAGTAAACAGGTAGACAAGAAGATTGTAATCAAACAGAGATGGATTGTGGGTATTTGCCAAAGTGTTTTTGACCTGATCATGTGATTCCTTAGGCCAAACTCCTGTAACAGAAACTCCCCTTAGATCTTTAGTGTGGAGAGTAGGATTAAAAACCAGGTTGTTGCTGATCCCATGATGGCTATTTCGGTCACTAGGTGACACACAAAATATTTGCTTTAAAGAGAGACAGGCCTACTTAGATAAATTGCCGGTTTCACTTATGGCCACCATTTAGATTGAGATGAGAGACGGACGCGCTGGTTTTATATGGTTTGGGTTTCAAGCTATGATAACATACTTACTTATCCATTAAACAATGATGGAAGTGTATGACATACATAAAGATTGTCAAATAGTTTTTCTTGCATGTTATGTGTTGATTGTAATACCTCCCAGTGATTCTGTAAGTGTTTAAAGACCTTCTCTGTGTTCCAGAAGATGAGCTCGTTGTAGACTCGATGAGCCCCAGTGTGGCCGCTGTCATGTCCTCCAGCATGGAGATGCCCAGAAAGCGCAAGGGCAGCATGGACAACCAGTAAGCAAGCCTGGAGCTGTTTCTACAACCCACCATCAATAATGCATGCCTATATTTTGTTGTACATAATATCTGTGTGATGTTTTGCTGCATGAAGACATGCCAGTTCATTCAAAATCCACTTGCCCTACTTGTATCACAGGGACTCCAAATCTGCCTCTATTCCTGATGCTGATATGGAGGATGAAGAAGGGTAAAGTGTCAGTCAGGGACTTACAGATCTGTTGTGTACTGTTGCAATGTACACGGTTCTATTTGATGGCGATGAGTGTATTTGAGTCTAGACACTCAGACGTTTTGTTTGTTTCCTGTCTTTTGTAGGTCGGACGGAGATGACCAACAGGTCAAGATACAGTGTTTCAGGTATGTGTGCTACAGCCACCTCATTTTAAACATTTGGTTTCCAAAAACAATCAGTAGGTTTCAGTAGTTCTTACAGCTTGTGTAAAATATATTGTAGACTGTGGATTGCAAAAACTAACCTATCTGCTGTTCTTGTATCTGTAGGGAGCCACATAGCCAGATCGAGAAGCGCAGAAGAGACAAGATGAACAATCTGATTGATGAGCTGTCGGCCATGATTCCCACCTGTAACCCCATGTCTCGCAAGCTGGATAAACTCACTGTGCTTCGAATGGCAGTGCAGCATCTCAAATCTCTCAAAGGTATCAACAAACATAACATCACAATCTTAGTTAATGTACAAGAAATCCTTAATTCCAGGTGCAATTATCATCATCAACATTTCACAACATTTCTACCGCACCGTATTGCTACTCTAATGTTTTGTATTTTTTCTCTCCTGGTGTTTATTTGTAATGTACTTCTGTGTTTATTTTCTGTATGCCAAGTGAAACTAATGTTCATGTTGAGGAAACAGACTGCAGTTTCATGCTTGAGCACCAGGGGCAGAGTGCTAGACAGTGTAGACATCATGATGTGCATATACAATTAGTCTATTTCAGCTGTGCATGAGGTTATTGTAACTATGTCCTTATTTACATTTACACTTGATACATTTGATTTTTAGAGCAGACACTGTAGCAGGAGGCATATATTGAAGGGAATGCGTCCCCATCAATATTAAGAACATGTGTATTTTAAAAAGTGGATAGTTTAGTTTAACACTGGGTCTATTTCACACACGTGTTTGAGGCATGAAATGTCCGGGTGGAGGGCCCCCTGACTCACATCTTAATGTTTACCCCTCAATGTCAAACCACACCTGAGCCACTGACTGAAGCTACATGACGAGCAGAAGTTATCCCATACTTCTTCTTCCTCATTTGAATAGAGCGGGCACACAACTCAGCCAAGTCGTGTATCTTCTTATTAGGGCATCATTGCTTTAAATCAGGGCAGGGTACTAATATCATCGCCCTCATCACTTGCAGAATAACAACAGTCTTAATCTCTGGTTCATGCAGGTTCGTCTACTTCTTTTTCTGAAACGAGCTACAAACCTTCATTTCTTCCTGATGAGGAACTCAAACAGCTTGTGCTCAAGGTATAAGAAGGACTTCACACGCACATCATATACCCATAAATCTGCCATTTACAACATGTGACTATTAGTATTATTTCAATTCAAGAGATCAGTATTTTACAAACTATTTCTTGTATGACTTGCAACCCTGGTATAAAGTGAATACATAACATGGAGTCGTCTGTTGATTTTTTTTAGTAACTTTCTTTTTCTTGCTCTTCCATGCGTTCCCTTTGTGCAGGCTGCAGATGGCTTTCTGTTTGTGGTAGGCTGTGACCGTGGAAAGATAGTCTTTGTCTCCGAATCCATCACAAAGATACTCAACTATAGTCGGGTAACACCTGCACCTAAGTGTGTTTCTCACTGAACCAGCATATACAAATTCCACCATAAAGTTGTGGTCTTGATATTTTCACAACTGTCATCTGTGAGCTTTGCTCCTTAAGGGGTGGGAGGGGCTAAAGCGTTGTTGTTGCCCCCAGGCTGAGCTGATTGGACAGAGTCTGTTTGATTACATCCATCCTAAAGACATGGGGAAGGTCAAAGAGCAGCTCTCTGCCTCAGAGTTGTACCCTCGTGAACGTCTAATCGATGCCAAAAGTATGTTGTTGTTGTTGTTTTCTTCTGTTGTACTGCTGAATTCTTCAGTTTTTGGTGAATGGCTATACATGTCTGACTGCAGTGCTCTCCTCTCCTGACCTGGTGGTTTGTGGCTCCTCTGGTCTCCAGCTGGCCTACAGGTGCAGGCTGACCTCCCAGTGGGCGCCACCAGGCTGTGTTCTGGAGCCCGTCGCTCGTTCTTCTGTCGCATGAAGTACAACAAGATCTCTGTGAAAGTAGAGAAGGAGCTCCAGGCAGCCACATCCAAAAAGAAAGGTGAGACAATTTACTCTTCATTTATATTCACTTCATTTTCATACCAATATGCCCAGGGGATTCATTTAATTTTGCTTGTGGCTATGAATCATTAGGAACCCTTCAAATGCAGCACGTGTACCTTTTTATAATTATAATTTATTTCAAAAATATATCAAATAAATAATTAATATCCGTTGATTGGTCAATGTTGCTGTTGATATGATAAATGTCTCAGCTATTAATGATTTTGAACATATACTATACATTATATACTCAGAAATCCACCGATGACTCTGCAAATTATTGCCATTGAGAATTACTATTCACTTAGGCCCAACTTGCATAATCAATCAACTCGCAGATGACTCGGAAGTTTGTGATACTGATCACAATTTTTTTTTTACAAAAAATATTAGCAAAACTTGAGTTTTGTAACCAGCCCAATCTGCGGGCTGATGTCTGGCTCTAGCAGGTGCTCTTTGTTGAGACTTCCCAGCCATCCTGGACCCTGTTGGGCCCACACGGGTCTGACACGATGACTGGATGACCCAGATGGCTGCCACTGATGTGGGATATTTTCTCTCAAAGAAGATCAAACGACTGCTCTTAAAGCTCACTTTGATTTGATAACATCCCTTGGAAATCACCAATGAACTGAGCGGTTCCAGACTATTGAGAGGGGGTTCCTCAATGAGAACCATCCCACCAAAATACAATGCGTTGTCCTGGCTTTAAATATGTTGGTCTACCTGGACAATCCCTCATATGGGAGCGCATGTCCCTTTTCAATGTGTACAAACCCTAAAGAGTTGTCTGGCTGTGCTCCACAGAGACCCAGAAGTACTGCACGGTCCACTGTACAGGCTACATGCGCAGCTGGCCCAGCAGTCCCCTGGGGGTGGAGGGAGAGTGCGAGGCGGACAAGGAGAGCTCTCACTTCAGCTGCCTGGTGGCCATGGGCCGGGTGCACCCCCACACGGGCCCGCAGAGCAACGGGGCGGTGCAGGTCAAGCCCACAGAGTTCATCACACGCTATGCCATGGATGGGAAGTTCACCTTTGTTGATCAAAGGTATCGCTCCTGTGGGGATTTTTATACCGATAATCTGTCTTTCTTACTCCTTACACACGTAAACAGTCGATGGCCTGCACAATCAGACTTGACGTGTGTGTGTGTGTGTGTGTGTGTGTGTGTGTGTGTGTGTGTGTGTGTGTGTGTGTGTGTGTGTGTGTGTGTGTGTGTGTGTGTGTGTGTGTGTGTGTGTGTGTGTGTGTGTGTGTGTGTGTGTCTGTGTGTGAGCGAAGACTTCTGGCACATATCGAAAGTAATTTGTTTATTTATATTTTCCTTTGCCAAATATTGAACTGCTGCATTGGAAGAATTGGTCCCTTTTAATGTTTTTGATTGAAGTTTTTTTAAAATGCAATGCGTTTTTCATTAAACTTAAACTTATTAAACTAAAAACAATTTTCTTCTCGGCGTATTTAGAATAGAAAGATTTTTTCATTTTTATACTGAATGGTATAATCATTGTCATGAAAACAGTTTTTCCTTGCTCTACCAAGCTGTTGCGTTGGGGGTCCTCAGTTTGTTCTCACTGTAGCGCTGTCTTACAGGGCGACCACAGTTCTTGGTGTTGTGTCGGGGGTCCTCAGTCAGTTCTCACTGTAGTGCTGTCTTACAGGGCGACCACAGTTCTTGGTGTTGTGTCGGGGGTCCTCAGTCAGTTCTCACTGTAGCGCTGTCTTACAGGGCGACCACAGTTCTTGGTGTTGTGTTGGGGGTCCTCAGTCAGTTCTCACTGTAGCGCTGTCTTACAGGGCGACCACAGTTCTTGGTGTTGTGTTGGGGGTCCTCAGTCAGTTCTCACTGTAGCGCTGTCTTACAGGGCGACCACAGTTCTTGGTGTTGTGTCGGGGGTCCTCAGTCAGTTCTCACTGTAGCGCTGTCTTACAGGGCGACCAGAGTTCTTGGTGTTGTGTTGGGGGTCCTCAGTCAGTTCTCACTGTAGCGCTGTCTTACAGGGCGACCACAGTTCTTGGTGTTGTGTCGGGGGTCCTCAGTCAGTTCTCACTGTAGCGCTGTCTTACAGGGCGACCACAGTTCTTGGTGTTGTGTCGGGGGTCCTCAGTCAGTTCTCACTGTAGCGCTGTCTTACAGGGCGACCACAGTTCTTGGTGTTGTGTCGGGGGTCCTCAGTCAGTTCTCACTGTAGCGCTGTCTTACAGGGCGACCACAGTTCTTGGTGTTGTGTCGGGGGTCCTAAGTCAGTTCTCACTGTAGCGCTGTCTTACAGGGCGACCACAGTTCTGGGCTATCTGCCCCAGGAGCTCCTGGGGACGTCGTGCTACGAGTACTTCCACCAGGACGACCTGCTCCACTTATCTGAAAGGCACCGAAAAGGCAAGTTGTTTGTTTAGCCTTCACTGTCTCTGTTTGTACAACAGTTACTCATCCTTTGGGAAATGACAGGATATATGAGGCTGACTGGCCCTTGACCATCCTTGATCATGGAAAACGCATTATTTCCCAGCTTCTAACCATGGCATTTGATTTTTTCCCTCTATAGTTCTGCGGAGTAAAGAGAAAATCGAAACAAATTGCTATCAGTTTAAAACTAAATCCGGCTCCTTTGTCACGCTACAAAGTCAGTGGTTTAGTTTTGTTAATCCCTGGACAAAAGAAGTGGAATATATTGTGTCCACCAATACGCTCTTATCGTAAGTCATGTTATATCTTTTCTTTTTTCTTCATGGATGACATTAATCATTATTTTACATGTAAAGTAAATGTATATATCATGCCTGACTGTTTGTACCCTCTCTGATGCTGACCAGGCAGGAGCAAAGTTGGACAAGTCAGCGAGGAAACAAGGCGGACCAGTCCAGTTACTCAAAGTCTTGTGAAGGTCAGTTGGTGAACCTCTTCATCACTAGGCTGTGCTTTTTCTGAAAACAACATACCCAAAGTAAATGGAGTATATCTCCACAACAAGGGCTAGAATATGTGAATGCATTTTGGTACCAAAAGAACGATGACATCTGTGAGATTCTTATGCAAGTGAAATAATCAATGTGGATACTACTTAGAGGTTAGAGTAAATAATGCTAGAACACAGTGGAAGATTTCATTTCCGCCTGCATTACATTTTATGTTTTAGATTGAATCATTAATGGCAGGGCCATAGCACAACAACTGATCAGTACCTGGGTCGATACTTAATGCCAATTAAGTGAAGAAGAGCAAAGATAGAGGTTTTAGTAGAGGCAAGTTTAGGCGAAATCTCATTACTTTTTCAAATACATTTAATGCTAAATTGACGTTGAATTATATAGATGGATAGATAGACCAATATATTCATAATAAATCCTTATATATATATAAATTGTATTTTTTATTTTTTTTAGAAGATGGCGAAAAGTCTCATCCAATCATCCCAGGAATGTCCTGCAGCCCAGGCACCATGATATATGCAGGAAGCATTGGAACTCAGATTGCAAATGAACTGCTGGATTACAACAGGTGAGATTTAACCAAAGATCATTGATTTATTTGCTTCTGCCTTTTCATTACATTGAATACTTTTGTCGATGTTCATTATGCAATTTCAGTTAACCTGAGCATTAACTGCATGCCATATTTTATACATTCTACTTGATCATTACTCTTGTAACTATACTTAATACTCAAGTGCATTCCACTTATAATGGTATACATGTAAGCAAAAACACCACACATGTTTATATCATGACTACATACACATGACTGCTTCTGCTCCAGGATAAACTCCTCCCCTTCCAGTGGCAATGCCAGTCCCTTCAGCCTATTGCAGGACAAGTCTCCCCAGGGCCACAGTCAAGTCAACACTAATGTAAGCCACCCCCCTACACACACACACACACACACACACCCCCCCCCCCCCAGTGTCACTGGTGTGTTATTGATGCTTCATGATGCTGGGTCTCAGGTGCCAAACGGTCAGGTGACTGACATGGAGGTCCCTGGGAGGTCCAGCTCTGAGGACGAGCCACAAGACTCCTCCCTCTCAGGACGACAGTCACTCATGGGTATGATGATCCTGCCCCTTCTTCTCAACGATACACACACACACACAAACAAATTGTGCGAGGTAAAAGCTATTCATTTGAGACAGAATTGCTCAAAAATGTGAGTCATTCCCTGTAAGGATTCAATAACCTTTCACATTCCTTTGGTGTGCATTATTTTTTAATAATGGGACATCTATGCCTTTTAACTGTTCTAAATCCATCTGTCCAAATCCAACATTACACACAATGGTCAAATTCAACTATCTACCAGATGTTTCCCTGACAATGCAAAAACAGTGTTCTCAAAGTGCTGAGGAACAATATACTAATGCCAGCTGATTGAGTAGATTAAAAACCAATAATTGTAGATGTAATGAACTCGTCATTGTTCATAACCTAGGTATATGTAAGATGGTAATGATGGTGTGTCCCCAAAACAATGTACTTTGGCGGTGGTAAGCAACACCTTCATTGCCTCATCATGGCCTTGTCATACATTATATTCCATCACACTCCATCCTGGTTTATGCTTGTCATATACTTCACTGTAATGACACTCAGGGCCTCATTTACTAACAGAATTGCGGCCATTTCTAGCGTAATTTGCGGGTAAAATAGGCGTAAAAACATGGAACCGTATTTACTAACGTGGCGCAACGGGGTAAATGCGCAAATAGCCTGCCTCTGAAGAGGCGATAGGCAAGTTGCGCATCCCGCCTCATATATATGCATAAATGGGAGTGTATCAGGGGAAGTGGGAGTGAATCGCAAAGAGCTGGGAGGTAACGCGTTAAGTGCGCCTTATTATGTATTGCGTGGTATTTACTAAGATTGCCTGAGAAGTGCGCGACTCTAATTGGAGCGCAAATCTCCGCCTCACAAAAGCAGGTTTAAACCAGGAAGCGGGTTTTGCTTGAGCCTGTAAACAAGGACATGGCAGCTGTTGTAAGAGCAAGAAGAAGAATTGTGACACACACTTCATGTACCAATAGCTCCACTTCCTGGTCGCTTAACTTTTTTTGTCTTTTTCTTGGATCGTCCATGGTTACGCAAACACGCAGGCCCATTCTCCCTTCTTTTAACGGTGCGCTAATTACACTAGGGCGGAGTATGGCGCTGATTGCCTGATGAAGTACGGGTTTGATAAATACAACGTAAAGTGCGGTGACGAATGCTGCGCAAATAACGGCTCGGCGCTGGCGCAGATTACGCTGCGGTCGCAAATGTTAGTAAATGAGGCTGTCGGACCATAAAGAATGACATTTTGAAATCAGGGGAATCCGTCTTTGTGGTGATGTTTTCCCTAGCGCCCAGCCCTAACCGTCACTACCTGTCCCTTCCCTCCCAGGGGAGAGCTCCCAGCTGGACCTGGAGGGGCCCGGCATGGGCGGCCTGGGCAGCCTCACCAGTGACGAGGCAGCCATGGCAGTGATCATGAGCCTGTTGGAGACGGACGCCAACCTGGGCGACAGCGTGGACTTTGAAGAGATGCACTGGTCGCTGTAGAACCACCCACCGCCTCAGAGCGTCGCTATGGAAACGCTTAAGCTCCAATATTTCCAATAGGTGTGCCCTGGGGGAAGAGAGGTTTTATTTATTTATTGACTTTAGTTTCTTCATATAAGCTGTGTGATATGCAGGTGACTGTTGTGCACCGAGGCAGCATTGGTGTCAATAAAGGGACTCTCCCACTTCCTGCTAAAGGATGACAGCCTTACAGCAGTGTGCTGCGCGGTGCCAGATCGACCCCAGACCTTGGACTCCCCCTCTGTCTGCCCAGGGTCTCCCCCTCTGTCTGCCCAGGGTCTCCCCTCTGTCTGCCCAGGGTCTCCCCCTCTGTCTGCCCAGGGTCTCTCCTCTGTCTGCCCAGGGTCCTCTGTCTGCCCAGGGTCTCCCCCTCTGTCTGCCCAGGGTCTCTCCTCTGTCTGCCCAGGGTCTCCCCCTCTGTCTGCCCAGGGTCTCCCCCTCTGTCTGCCCAGGGTCTCCCCCTCTGTCTGCCCAGGGTCCTCTGTCTGCCCAGGGTCCTCTGTCTGACCAGGGTCTCCCCCTCTGTCTGCCCAGGGTCTCCCCCTCTGTCTGCCCAGGGTCTCCCCCTCTGTCTGCCCAGGGTCTCCCCCTCTGTCTGGGGGGTCTCCCCCTCTGTCTGGGGGTCTCCCCTCTGTCTGCCCAGGGTCTCCCCTCTGTCTGGGGGGGTCTCCCCCTCTGTCTGCCCAGGGTCTCTCCCTCTGTCTGGGGGTCTCCCCTCTGTCTGCCCAGGGTCTCCCCTCTGTCTGCCCAGGGTCTCTCCTCTGTCTGCCCAGGGTCTCTCCCTCTGTCTGGGGGTCTCCCCTCTGTCTGGGGGTCTCCCCTCTGTCTGGGGGTCTCTCCTCTGTCTGGGGGGTCTCTCCTCTGTCTGGGGGGGTCTCCCCCTCTGTCTGCCCAGGGTCTCTCCTCTGTCTGCCCAGGGTCTCCCCTCTGTCTGCCCAGGGTCTCTCCTCTGTCTGCCCAGGGTCTCTCCCTCTGTCTGGGGGTCTCCCCTCTGTCTGGGGGTCTCCCCTCTGTCTGGGGGTCTCTCCTCTGTCTGGGGGGTCTCTCCTCTGTCTGGGGGGGTCTCCCCCTCTGTCTGCCCAGGGTCTCTCCTCTGTCTGCCCAGGGTCTCCCCCTCTGTCTGCCCAGGGTCTCCCCCTCTGTCTGGGGGTCTCCCCCTCTGTCTGGGGGTCTCCCTCTGTCTGGGGGTCTCCCCTCTGTCTGCCCAGGGTCTCCCCTCTGTCTGCCCAGGGTCTCTCCCTCTGTCTGCCCAGGGTCTCCCCCTCTGTCTGCCCAGGGTCTCCCCCTCTGTCTGCCCAGGGTCTCCCCCTCTGTCTGCCCAGGGTCTCCCCTCTGTCTGGGGGTCTCCCCCTCTGTCTGGGGGGGTCTCCCCTCTGTCTGCCCAGGGTCTCTCCCTCTGTCTGCCCAGGGTCTCTCCCTCTGTCTGGGGGGGTCTCCCCCTCTGTCTGGGGGGGTCTCCCCCTCTGTCTGCCCAGGGTCTCCCCTCTGTCTGCCCAGGGTCTCCCCCTCTGTCTGCCCAGGGTCTCCCCCTCTGTCTGCCCAGGGTCTCTCCTCTGTCTGCCCAGGGTCTCCCCCTCTGTCTGCCCAGGGTCTCTCCTCTGTCTGGGCACAAAGAGCTGCTCTGCTTGTGCAATGTGTTGGAGCCTCCAGCACTGCTCAATGAAAACACTAAACTGGGGCCTGGCATTCCCAATGTCATCTTCTTTTTTTTCCAGTCTATCAGTCTACACTTGAACAACGATGGGAGGGACAATACGAAAATAATTAAAAGCTGCACTGAAAGACTTTAAGAGGATCTGACAGACTGACTTGTTCTCATACACACACACACACACACAAACAGACACATGGTGATCAAGCAGTGTGCTGCTTGTAATCGTCAAAAATGCCGGGCTTTTATTGTTGTGTTGGTTCTACAGCTAAAGGCAATGCCACTCTTGAAAGGAATGTTCCCTTATGTAGAGCATTACCATTCGGCATGCGAATTCTGGAGCAATTACCAACAGTGCTGAATGTGAAGGGTTGCTTTGGTATCCCAATGAAAACACGTTGTTGACCTACTGTTATGTGTTATACTATCTGGAGGACGTGTTTCACTTGAGCAAATGTTAGATCTACACATTGGTAATGACTTAATGTAATTCCTCACTGAACACCAGATTCTCAAAGAAGCCAAGCAAGTATGAGCCCAGCATTTTGTCCATGCAATGGAATGCAATTTTTTTAATGCTCCCAGATTTTGTAAAGATGGCTGAAGTATATTAACACATTGTTGGATCTCTGGATCTGAGGACAGAGAAGCTGGTTACTCAGGGAGCAAATGAAACAGAATTTCTTCAAGGAATTCCTTAATTTAACCACCCATTACCATATGTATTGCCAGAAGATGTATTTGTCTAACATTGAGGCTTCTACACAATTGAAATTAACTTTGATTTACTTACAACTTTCATACATACGTTTTTAACTTTTAGATTTTATTAGCAGATGGTATTTTTGTCATTTGTTCTTGTTTTTGCCCATTTAATGTTATGTGCTGTTGGTCTGACACATGCTTGCAAAAAGCCCACAGCTTTATCACACATAATTTGTTAAAGGGATTATTAGGCTATGTAGGGATCCCATTCCAGATGTTCTTTACTTGGTGCCCTTTCTCCCTAAACTCTTGCAACATCAAGTTCTACATAGTTAAAGACAAAAACTCACTTTGAGAGCAAACTAGACAGCCGGATGGTTGGTAACTGTTGAAATGACCAAAGTGATTACCCAACCATTGTCAACTGTTGTAACAGCAGTCACTTTTGTGTTGCATTTTCTCTTGATTTTTGCTGATGCCAAATATGGTGTAATGTCCACCACCTTGCGACTGTATTTGATGGTACTATTATCCATATTGGATAAATACGTTAAACTAAATTCCAACAAAAACCTTGTAATTTGCATAGTATCCTTTCACTCTGCAACAAAGCATACTTTTGTGTGAAGGCATCCCAAGGTGTGAATTTCAGCCAATCAGAGAAGACAGTTGAAACAGCATGTGGATTGTTTTTAGCCTTTGTGTACTCTTTAAAGATGCATCCACTACTATTACAGTAGGTTGGGGTTCAGCACATTATGGTTTGGACCTATTCTGACACACCATGCACCGTACACTCACATTATAACAAATTCATTTCAAAATGTATCAATTGTTTTCAAATCAAAGTGGGTTTGGAGGTATTGACAAACCCTATAGTAAAATCAGTTTACGGGTTGACATATTTTCTATATAATTAAACATCTCTAAGCTGGCAAATGTTTTTTTTAAAATCTTAAGATCATTTATGACCAAGTAACTAGCAATTATTTTAGAATGTGGCTTGTACACTATTCTTACGCACATCATCAAAATATACCCAGCTCAATGCCAGAACCATGCCTGTTGATCTTCTACTGGGCTCATTGCACATTTCTCTATAAGGTCCTTAAAGCAATTCTTTTTTTTTTTTTTTTTAATCAGAAAAGGCATCGAAGGCACAGATTGAGTGGCACAACACACAAGGCTTTCAGTGCCAGTGTCTGTCTGCGGTGACATGTTGACATGACACGTCTGTCTGCTGTACCATGTTGACATGTTGGCATGACACGTCTGTCTGCTGTGCCATGTTGACATGACATGTTATTCACAACCTGGACCTTTTCTGCCAGTTGTTTCAACTCTGGCCCTAAAAGTTGAAGGACCCTGTTCAGAATAGTGAATATAGTCATCTTAAATAAAGTTCTCTATGTTATGCGATAGTAATCA
This sequence comes from Urophycis tenuis, assembly GCA_036785325.1. Lineage (NCBI taxonomy): Eukaryota > Metazoa > Chordata > Actinopteri > Gadiformes > Phycidae > Urophycis > Urophycis tenuis. Next base: position 854,683 of record JAXIVH010000013.1, read on the forward strand.
CGCAATCAAGCTGTACTGCCATGTTCCATATAGACACAGGCAGAGGTTATGAAAGGCATATGGCTTCTTTATTTGTTCTGTAATCATAAATGTCCACGTAGTTTTGAAGCACAAAATAATCTGACCATGTATTATCAGAGCCCACATTGGTTATTATTAAATTGTTCAGATTTGCATTTGGCTTATTCTACAGCTTTTGCCAGTATATAATTTGGTATAGGAAGGGAATAGTATGTTCTCATGATGCCCTGGTGTGTATTTACATTGCATGTAGCTTTATAACATGTATTGGTGTTTTGTTTCCATGTACTTAGTGTTAGATTATGTTTGCCACAAGGCAGCCTGGTTTCAACGTTATGTATGCTATAGGACACTAACTAGCCTGATGACTGGGTTACCACAGGTCAGTGAACGCGGGTCAGTCAACACGGGAGATCAGTATGGATAGCTATGGCGCCTCCAGCTCTCATTTATCTTTTTGTTCTTTTTTAAGTATTTAAGAATAAACCTTTTGTTGGTGTTCATGAGCTGAACCACTGTAGTTTGTCCACGACTTTGTTGCAGCTGCTGTTTGGGTTTACAGGATTGTGGCAAAGCTCCATCTATGTCTCACTGTCACGTTCTGAAAGGTCTCAATAAATGCTTTTCCAACATCCTTCATGTATTTCGACCCATATGATCTGTTTGACCCTGGATGCTGAGACTTTACAGTCAGTCTGTTTGACCCTGGATGCTGAGACTTTACAGTCAGTCTGTTTGACCCTGGATGCTGAGACTTTACAGTCAGTCTGTTTGACCCTGGATGCTGAGACTTTACAGTCAGTCTGTTTGACCCTGGATGCTGAGACTTTACAGTCAGTCTGTTTGACCCTGGATGCTGAGACTTTACAGTCAGTCTGTTTGACCCTGGATGCTGAGACTTTACAGTCAGTCTGTTTGACCCTGGATGCTGAGACTTTACAGTCAGTCTGTTTGACCCTGGATGCTGAGACTTTACAGTCAGTCTGTTTGACCCTGGATGCTGAGACTTTACAGTCAGTCTGTTTGACCCTGGATGCTGAGACTTTACAGTCAGTCTGTTTGACCCTGGATGCTGAGACTTTACAGTCAGTCTGTTTCACCCTGGATGCTGAGACTTTACAGTCAGTCTGTTTGACCCTGGATGCTGAGACTTTACAGTCAGTTTGTTTGACCCTGGATGCTGAGACTTTACAGTCAGTCTGTTTGACCCTGGATGCTGAGACTTTACAGTCAGTCTGTTTGACCCTGGATGCTGAGACTTCACAGTCAGTCTGTTTGACCCTGGATGCTGAGATTTTAGAGTGTGCAACGGTCTAAAGTAATGGCACAAAGTCTGCGATTACATCTGCAATCTGAAGGAGAATTTATCTTTGGCTTTGTTGAATGTGTCATTATGTGCAGGAAACAAAACGTAGACATCCAGTTTGATAAAATTAGGGATTCAAGAGTTTGAACAGTTTTTACTACTTAATTAAATACACTCGTTTGCTATTCTTCCCTTGAGTCAGAGCAGAACTCAAAAGGCTTTATGCCGAGCTCCACTACTTCCTGAACTTAAACAGGCTCCTTTACTTCCTGTCTTACATTATTGGACAAACTGATTAATCCAGGTGTGTCTGACCGTTGTTGTGACTACTGAGGTCAGAGTCAGACACACCTGGATTAATCAGTTTGTCCAATAATGTAAGACAGGAAGTAAAGGAGCCTGTTTAAGTTCAGGAAGTAGTGGAGCTCGGCATAAAGCCTATTGGTTTGACTGCTACTGCACCAACCAACCAACCAATCACCAACCAACTGGGCTTACTTGTTCCCTCTCTCTTTAGTTCCTTGCAAGATTTGTGTGGAGATTTGTGTTGTTGTTGAGTAATTTGTCAAGTATTAGGGGAGAAGAATTAAAAGAAGCAGGCCACTGCTATGCCTTGTAAAGATGAGAGTTCTATGTTATGGAACTATGAATGGTTTAGGAAAGCCATTTGTTTTGTCTTTTTGGGGAATGTTGATCGTTAATGTCACCTGTTCATGCAGCTGCCTCCAATCAGCAATCAAGAGAGTTTCTAAATCTCTCCCTCACCATTCACCCGTTGCCAGATTGTTTTTCACTTCTCATGCGAGTCTCTCCAGCGTTATTCGGACTGCTCTCCCGGGCTCCACCCTGCCTGTTCCTGACCAGCCCGTCTCATCGCCTTCCTGGACATCACCTCAGCCTTCTGTCCCCGACCGTGAACTTTGTCTCTCCGTTCCTGGTTTCTGACGGCCTCCAGTCCCCTAGTCTGTTACCTGCTCTGACTATTGTGTGACAAGATCCTTTCAAGATCCTTCACAGCCTGGCACCAGTGCATCTATCTGAACTCAACGACATCCACACACCTTCACACCCTCTCCAATCCTCTTCTGCCACCCAGCTCTCAGCTCCATCTGCCAACCTGTCCACCATGGGGTCAAGAGCTTTTAGCCCATCTGCTCCCCGCCTATGGAACTCTCTGTCACCAGACATTCACACGTACTCTGTCTACACGTGGCGTACTCTGTCACACACTGGCAGAGTACACTACTGCTGTTACTTTTTTTTTTTTAACTTGTGTGTAAGGTGTCCATGTGTGCTTTAAAAGGCACCTTTAAATAAATGCATTATTATTAATAATAAAAGTCCTAACCAATTATACCTGCCTTTACATTACAGTTATTGATTGGATCATGTCTCTGTACTACCTCTTTCCACAACACACTGTTTGAGTTAAAAACATGAACTACTATTTGTGGAAAAGAAGGCCATATGTTTTAGTGCTTTTATAAGTGTCTTGTATTAAATGAGATGTGTTACACCAGGGTGGGACAGTGGACTTCAGAGCATGAGTGGATTCATGAGCAGCGGGCTGCTGATCCAGGACACAGAGACAGTGTGACATCCTTACATGTGATATCGGAAACCATGCAGGTGCCTCATTTGTCCAGCATTCTCAATGAAGCCATGAGACAAGATCAGACCAGGACATACATATATTCAGGTTATTATATATTGGTTATATATTGACCCAGGCAGTGAATGAGTCTGACAAATGCCTTGACCAAGCAAAACCCACTGCGCAAGCTAAATAGAAATTATACTTTTTTCTTCTTGATGCATTTTGTTCTTGTTTTTGTTTATTCTCAGGGAGTTGGTAAAATTGCCAGTTTTGCGCAGAGGCAATTTTGAGAAAAGCTTAATTTAGAAGATGCATACTGCAGTGGGACTTTTAATGCTTCTCTATGATGGTGACTTGTTCCTATTTAATTTTTTCAATAACATGTCACACACTGAAGTTGTACTTCTGTCTTAAATACAGACAATGTTTTAAATAAATTCTATAGGCGTGTGCAAGCAAAGAGTGTTAATTTTAATGTACAACGGGGGGCCCTGCAGAAAAGGTTTGGGAACCACTGGCCTAATGCATCAAAGTAGACATCATTTGATTGGATGCCTTGTTGCGTGTCTCACAATATGTTGGGTGGAGGTTGATTCAAACAGTAGCTCCCACACAACACTGTTCAGCAGTCTCAACCAGCAGAACAGACTATTTTGAGAAGCATGAGTCTTCTATTCTTCCTTATTCTCACAAATTGTGACTTTGGAAATGGTATGGTATGGTAAAATTATGGTATGGTATGGTATGGTTTGGTAAAATTATGGTAAAATTAAATTGGTATGGTGTCTCTATGGAGACATGGTTGATGTTTTCATAGGTTTACCAGAAGCAAACCTATGAAAACATCAACCATGTCTCCAAGACAAACAATGGCAAAAGGTTTTTGTTGTGGTCAGACTTGAACCAGGGCACACGTTAGCTCTGTGCTCTGCCCACTGGTTACCAGGAGTGACTTCACCTGCACACTGGTTACCAGGAGTGTCTTCACCTGCACACTGGTTACCAGGAGTGACTTCACCTGCACACTGGTTACCAGGAGTAACTTCACCTGCACACTGGTTACCAGGAGTAACTTCACCTGCACACTGGTTACCAGGAGTGTCTTCACCTGGGCGCTGCACCTTTAAGACAGAGCAGTCTTTCATATGTGGAGGACATGGTGAGCTTGGTAGGTATGATTAAATGACATTTTATTTAATCTAATTTATTGTTTATTGTGTATTGACCTTAGCCAGGCTCTTACTGCACATCTATCCCCTGTACTGCTGGTCACTGTGAATTTCTCCTAAGGGGGATTAATAAAGGAATATCTTATCTTATCTTATCTTAAATAAGTAACCTTATTTAGCTGTATAACAGTGGGATGTTTAAGAATGGGGAGGGATGCAGAAATATTAAAGACCACATAACAACACTTGTTTTTGAATATCACTATATTATTTGTAGACATTGTGCATATTACTGAACACGTAAGCATTTTAGGAATCTGCCGTTATATTGACTTACAACGTACCCAGGGGTCCTTAGGCACTAATCCAGCCGTAGTTGCAAGTCGACCTTATATCTAAATCAATCAATTCTATTAGCCTTTTTACAACTGCCAAATATTATACATTTTGATTGTACTAATTATGCATTTCTGTCACCGTTTTGATGTTGTCCTGATAAAGATGTGGTTTGTGCCAGAAAACGTAGAGATTACAGCAGATGCAAAGGCCTGGCCGTGGCACTACACAAAGGACATGAACTTCAATGCCGCTGACAGTTCAAATCATGTCTCGCCGTGCTCTTGTTGTCTCTAGCCATCATCTGCCTGGGTGAGTTAATTAAGAGGGCGGTGGATGATGTTTGGATCAGAGAGATGCTGGAATGTAACCCTAGCACTGTGAAGGTGGAGAGGTCTCCGAAGAGGGATCCCAGTCCTGGGGCCTGCCTGTGAACTGGAGGCTCAGAACAACACCACATCGTTTGGATTCAGGAGCAGCACAAAGAACTGAGATGGAGGTCTCTGGACTGGAACATCTGAATCCAGGGAGATGATTGCTGCAGCTATCTCTCAACTGTTTACTATAGTTTGTAGTTAATACATTCTAAATCAGAGTCAAACCAGATATTGGCACAGTATGGCAGACACTGACTGATGTATAACGTTTTCTTGTTGATTGTTGGTTTGCTCTACCTTATCTGAAGTATGTGGTGGCTTATTGCTTTTCTTTTATATCTTTGACACACGCACAATAGACCTACACTAAATGTATTTATATTTGTTATATTTATTGTTAAAGGAATAAAAACTTTGCATCTCGGATTTTACCTTTTGGGGGGCTGTGTGACTATTAGGGATTTACTGTTATTGCGCTTTCAGACCACTGGATGTCGCCTGTGCTTCAGCTCCTCCCATGAAGCAGCGAGCCTGCAGGAAAGTTCTTCTCCGAACGCCAACCCGTGGGGAGGGAGCGGGGCGGGATGAGGACCTGGTGACGTTACAACTTTCCAATCCCTGTCATTTCGTCATGGCGTTGGATGTGGAAGGGTCATGGGCTTGCGTTCAAAAATAGTTAAAAGTTCAGAAGCAAAGTTCTTCGAAGATTCGGTTTTGTTTTTAGAATAGTTCGTTTCGGTAAGTGTTTAAGTTCTTCGCAAACTCTTTAGTGCGCCGGCCAAAACCGACAGTGATTCATTTAGCGTATTTCCTAGAGTGTTGTTACTACATTGTATGCTTCATATGTTTATGCGTTCTTACAAAACAGAACTTTTAAAACATTGTGTAGGCTATTTTGCAACCAATCTCAAAACGAAGTCTGGCTTGGTTCTGTCTGGTTCTATGGTTCTATGGTTCTATGGTGGTTCTATGGTGTGGAGGTTGCTGCTCCACAGCCCCAGGCCACGTCGCTTCTCTCAGCATGGCCTTTCTTTTCCTGGAAGAGAGCATACACTCGAATCAAACATTGCATTTTACATACCGAGAAATGTAGAGATTATCTTTAAGCATACGGGCTACGTCGAGTTGGTCTTCTTAGTGCGACTTTCTAACCTAACAAATGGATGAAGTGTTTTCAAAGCAGGGGTTTGCTTTGCACGTTGTTTGGCTTTGGACGAGTCTGCTCCTAACATCGTACCTGTATTTATTATAAGTGTGCTGAAGGGTGGTCGGAAGGTTTTTAATAATCAGATTTACTATTGGGATCCATGTTATGAACGTGTACTATGTGTGTTTCTCGGGCCACTAAACCAGAATGTGTACATGTAATGTACAGCAGTGTTCAGCCACGTTATCACTCGTCTGATTGGCTGAGAGGAGTAAAACGTTGTTTATATCTTGTATTGAGTCCTATCAAGTTAGTAACATGCTATTCTCTCATACCCAAGTTACAGATGACTGCTGTTTTTTTAGTGCTGGCAAAAACTCAAAGTGCAGCCAAAATATTACGATGGATACTTACAACAAACATTCAAATATTTGGCTATTTTCATTCTCTTCAAGATGTCTCTTAAGGGGATGCTTGAATACCGTGTTTATTGTGTTGCTGTTGGCCATAGTTTTTAGTTGACAGAGCAGTCCAGGCTGTCTGGTGAGAAGAGGTGTGGTGACTAGGCCCAAGGCAGTCACACAGACACCACTGTTATGTCTGTTACTCCCGTGTTATGTCTCGGTAATGACCAAGTAGCTGAAAAACAGGCTACACACATTGTGCCAAAAGTCAGTGATCAGAATGAATGAATTCATCCAGCTCTTTTCCTCTTCTGATACATCTGTATCTGATGTGTCACACTGTAACACTAGGCAGGTTGGGGCAGTAGTAGGCCTACCAACTGCAGTTTATGCCTGGTTGTAAATTCCCCACACCCGGAGGTTATTACAGCCAGTGTCGGTCTTAAAGTGGGATCCTAGCTTTTGCAACCTGCCCAGTTGTGTGTGTGTGTGTGTGTGTGTGTGTGTGTGTGTGTGTGTTTGTGTGTGTGTGTGGACAAATGTACCCTCCCCAGGGCCACATTTGTCCTTCTTTGTGTGCAAGAGGGGTGTTCTGATTTCCGTCCCAGGGTAAGAGTATGTGGTATCTAGTGAGAGTGGGCTTTCAAGGATTTTCAATGTTTTGAAGCCCTAGAGCTGAGATGTGTGAAACTCCATTAGTGAGTTGTACGCTAGCTTTCGTTCCAGTTTGAGTGTTGGTCTTATTTCTGGAGGCAGAACAGTCCTCAAAAGATTATGCTGATATTGTTGTTGTTGAAGTGCTTTCTGCCTCACCGAAGCATGCTTATCACCAGCCATCTCTGTCTGTCTCTCTCCTCTCTCTTTTTATCTTGCTCTCTCTCTCCTCTCTCTGCATGCTTCTCTGGTGAAATGGCCTATCAGGGTGAACAATGGCCTTCTCTGTATGTCTTGTGGTTATGCCAGTGGCTCATAGTGGTAGACAGAGGGACTTTGTCTATGAGTGGATCACAGTTGTTGTGTTATAAGTCATCCCAAGGTGTTCAGGATGGATCCCCTAGTCCTAATGGTTCCACAAACTAATTACTTAACAAAGTCATTACTTAACATCATGTGATTCTGTTCAGCTAATGTCCATTTAAGTGCTCGTTTTGCGAGTCGCTGTCACAACGTTTGCACGCCATGTGGCCGATCATTGAGAAGCACTATTGCAGCGTTTAGAACCATTTGTCTCCATGGATGTGGAATCAGCTCGGGGAAAACAAACGTGGGAGGACAAGTCAAAGTCATCAAACTTTTTTCCAAAGGG